>JAPMUY010006165.1:0-152500 GCA_026901105.3 Galaxias olidus | reverse complement strand
AGAGGGACACCAGCTGCTGTCCGTCGGGGGAGCAGAGCAAAGCGGAGCTCCATTAGAGCATTAGTCCCAGTGTGGCAGGCCGCGGCGGTGGGAGGCTGAGCGTGACGGGGGGCCTCTCCGAGTGGATTACGGCCCCGCGCCGGGGCTCCCGAGTCCTGGCCGTTACGAGCCGGCGCCGCAGCCGAGCCTGGATGAGGAGTAAACAGAGCTGGAGGATTAGCCCTCGGCGCACACCCTGGTACTGTGATAGATTCGGGGTTCCTTTTTTTGTCGATCACCTCGCAATAAGCTCGCGAGCTAGCCTCCGAGCGGAGCTAATTGATAGTTTTGCTTGCGCGGGCCCGACTGGCGCGTTTCTCTGATCTCGGCCCGCTCTGCTGCGCCATGTGGCCGGGCAGATGGGGCATGGAGTGTGCCAAAGCGGGCTTTCCAGCTCCCCAAATCCAAAACATTTACAGGTATTAGGTTTGGGGGGGGGGGGGTGTCGTCTCTGAAACCACCACAGCAAGACACTTCATAGTGAGGACTTTACTTGGTCCTATTTTTTTATGTATTTGAGCATCATTATCCCACGGCCACGCGCCGAAATGGGACAGAGCCCGTAGTTTGGATGGAGACAGCTCGGGGGCAGACAGCTCGGCCAGGCGTCGCTCTGACTTACAGTCCTGGGACGAACGGTGGCGAAAGGTGAAGCGCAGGTGACTCCGATTCACGTCCTCAATGGGGATGGCCACCTGGGGAGAGGCAGAGGGAGACCACATGTCAACCACAGCCACGCATAACACACGATATGTCCACACACACACACACACACACACACACACACACACACACACACACACACACACACACACACACACACACACACACACACACACACACACACACACACACACAGGGAAAGAGTGAGTGGCACAAGCTTCGAATGGGGACTCAATGTTACGAGGAGCGGAATGCAGCTGTGTGAGCGACATTGGATATAAACTCTCCTTAGCATTGTAAAGAGAAGGAAAAAAAAAACACTAGAGTCGGCCTCTTCTGTCTCCACGGCGTCGCCTCCTCATCTCTATTCATTATCACGCCTTTGTGTGGATCAAAGTTTCAGGGGGGCCTTCATATTCATCTACCGCGCTGTTAAAGAATTCATCTGGCTTCCACAAATAACTGCCGGACTCCCAGAGAATGGTAATAAAGGCTCTGCATTCGTTCATAAAACTTTATTTTGCAGCGGGGTGTACGGCACACGGTAATGAGCAGGTTTGTTTTTGCCGTCGGCCAAGTAGTGGGGGGCGGGTGTGGGTGGGTATGGTGGGGTGGAGACTGACCTTGATGGTCTCAAACCAGCGCGGCTGCTTCACTTGGTAGTAGATGACTGACTTGTACTCCAAGATGCCCTCGTCTCCTGCCCCGGGGAAGATCACGTTCTGTGGAAGAGGAAGGGGTGGAGGGGGGACAGGGATTGAGAGGGAGTTTGCATTTTACAAAGCACTGTATTGCACACCGCTGCAGCACTTCCTTCTCACAAAGACTACTTAGCAACTCTAACTAGCCAAACTACTCACAAGAGGCGTGAAACATTCCCGGTCCCCCACAGCTCAGCAAAGTCATTTAGGTGCCCCACCAGTCGAGAAAATTCCTATTCCATGGTGAGCAGGGCAGCCAAAAGACCCCTCATCACCTGGAAAGGATCCACTGACCCGTGCCCCAGCATACCGTTCTCTCTAGTTTTCCGTATGGCCAGCTTGGCTACCCCGGACAGATAGTTGATCACGACCAGTATGGCCTTATTTTAATGCACTACACTTGGGTCCATAAATAAACAGCCCCATAGCAAAACCCTTAGACAGCCCCATAGCTAATCTTTAGACATGAACATATATTACATTACATTACATTCATTTAGCAGACGCTTTTATCCAAAGCGACTTACAAAAAATTGTGCCTTAAAAAAAAAAAAAGGTAAAAACTACAAGTCAGGTAGAGAAAATAAGTACATCCCTGACCTAATCATCTAGATAAGAGCTAAGCGAGTGCTATATTAAACATCAGGATAATAAACAAAACCTTCACAAACCAACTACAAACAATTTCTGAGTGCAACCAATTACATGGTATATGAAGTAGAAGTGCTAGGTAGACGCAATGTCACATTTAAGAGCCGAAGTGCAGTCGAAACTTCAACTTTCTATCTTCAACTTTCTATACTACCTAGCCGGCTGCACTGCACAAAAAAAGGTGTTCTACAGTTTCAGACTCTGAGCAGAAAGGATGTCCCTCCCCTCTGCTAGGATCAATGTGCACCACATGTCTGCTTGTAGCAATCGCCCTTTGCCCAGTCCTCCGGTCTGCCGTCCCCTTTTCAACGGGGAGCTTGTACAGGGACCGCCAGCTGCCTTTTGGGGGAGCTGCCCGGGCCAAAAAAAAAATGTAGTCCACATCGATGCCTCCGTCGCTGTCAGTGAGCGCAGGTGCACCACTTTGACACCGGCCATGCAGAAGCCCTTTCTTACCGCACGCCGCAAACACAAATTGGCTTTCACTAGAGGGCCTGGCTTCACCCACGGCGTGCCAGCTCGGAGGCTGGCCACCGGAAACGGATCGCTCGGAGCAGCCACGCGGCCAGGCGGTCTGCCTGGTACGCGGCGGACGTCTAGTCCTCGCCGCGCCTGCGTGACCGCGTCGAGTGAAAGGCGTCGGCCCGGCACAAGCTTTGAACGGGGACCGGATGTTACGAGGAGTGGGAAGCACGTCTGTGAGCGACACAGAGCCAGAAGGAACGGCAAGAGGAACTGTTTATCGCGCCCGCCTTTTCCCAGCCTTTTCCCTGCCTTCCCAGCCAGCTCAGCCCACGGCGTCACAGCAGCCTCGAAGCCGCCTATGGCCTGTGCGGCCTGGAGACCGCGTCCGCCCTCCTGCACTGGCAGATGCAGCGCGGCTCTGACCAGGAGAGATCCAACAGTCGACGCTGCACCTCCTTCAGTCCTCCCGGTGGCTGGAGGACCATTGGCCTCTGTCACAGATGAGAGGCAACCAAACTGTTGGCGACCACAACCCGTCCTCTACATGACAACTGGGGTGTAGCCGCCACTCCAATCTAGACATCCTGGTGCACACCGTCTCCACCCACACCTTCCCAATTCTGCCCTGAGCTTCCACCGGCATATCATAGCATTCCAAACAAGCCGCAAGAGCTTGCCCATCTGCCAGGGTTTTGACAAACGTAGTGACGCCATCAGTGTATGCTGAAACCGTCAGTTCTGAGCTCACAACTGGCTTTGGACTAGCTTTGGTAGAGAGAGAGACCAACAAGACTTTGAGAGAGAGAGAGAGAGAGAGAGAGAGAGAGAGAGACATACAGAGTGACAGAGAGGAAGACAGGGGAAGATGGTAAAGAATGACAATGGGAGAAGAGGTGAAACCAGTGTGAGACGGTTAACATGAACAGTGGAGATGTGTGGTCTGTCTGTTTTGCTGGCTAGGCTTCAGTGGGCTGGGAGCTAAGTGCACTGTGACTGACAGTCCGCTGGGGCGCTTATCATCGCCCTGTCCAAACATTAGCACATTCACAGCATGGCAGAAATTGAATGCCACTTATTTCCTCTGATGTGGCTTCTGGAGGCACCCCAAAAAAAAAATTGCCTTCGTCTAGCAACGTTGCCATCTGAAGCCTGGGCCTAGTGTGTGTGTGTGTGTGTGTGTGTGTGTGTCTCACGTATGAGCGCCGGCCAACATGTCCACCACCAGTCTCCCTGACGGCATGGAGGAAATTAGAAATAAATGAGAAATTAAATATTGAAGAGGGAGGGGCAGAGGCTCACCTGCTGCAGCACTGGGAGAGCAGGGTGAGGGGGTGATGAGGGAGGGAGGGAGGGGGCTGCTAGGCCATAGCAGCTGGTGCTGGCTGGTCCAGACAAGTCATTAGCTCTCCCTGGAGGGGTGTCCCTGGTGGGTCAGCGCCTTGCTGTAAACCCCTTCTGGCCGGCCCCGGAGATGCATGTATTATTCTCTATCAATCAGCTCTAGTCGTCCACTCACTCTCACCCTCCGCCCAATCCTCCCGAAGGCCGGGCCTGCCGGTGTGTCCCCCCCTCTTCATCTCCCCCAGCTAGCTGACACACTCCGGCACTAACGACTTCTGACAGCTGGCAATTATGTGGAATAACAGGCGTCGTCTCCCTCCTCCAGCCACGCAGAGCGAGCTGGGCCAGGGGGGGTTGGAGGGTGGGTGGGGGAGGGCCTGGCTTGGGCTCCGCTCAGCCTTCTGCTGAATGGCCACGATTCCTGACGCCCGAAGATGTCTGTGCCGGAAGGTGGGCGATGTGTGTGGGCTACAGGTGAGAGTCCTTTTGGCGGGATGCGGCCTGAAGTGCGGAGCTTGACCCCAGTAAGTCTCGTTTTGGGGCACCCCCACGGTAGAGGGTACTGCGAGGCGATATCAAAGAGCTCTCCGCCCTTGGCAGTGCTGCCGCTCGGCAAAAGTATTTTCATGGCTAAGTCTATTTCGGGCTGAGTGCATGATTGGGCTATTGAGCGTGTTTGCAGTCGTATTGACAGAGGGGGGTGGGGGGGGGGGGGGGGGAGTGTGCTTTTGAGAGAGAGTGTTTTATAAGATCAAGGCTAAGGCGAAGCTGTCTGTTTTCATGGCAGTGGCAAAAGAAGGAGGAGAGGGAGGGAGGGAGTGAGGGACTTTCATCAAACTTCCCCGAACCCATTGGCCTCTGGGATTGGACAGTGGCTCATAACTCCAGCAGAATGAATTAAGCCAATTACAAAAGGGTTAAGTGAGAGCATTTAGCCAATCAAAGCCGCCCCCCAGGAGCCCATCAGTTGATGAGAGTCTGTCAGACGTCGAGAGGCGTGCGACGGAGTCACGCTTCTCCGCTGCAAGGACAACGCGGCAAAGATGCCAAGGCAGAGGGATCGATGGTGCTTAATGACTGTCAGGAGACGTCAGCTCTCTGATCGTTAAATACTCATAAGCACCAAAGCCACGAATACCAATATTTCAACAGGCCAAAAGAACTCGTCTCTTATGACTGAGCAAGCATAGCCTTGACGGAAAAAGTCATCTGTTGTCCTCCATTCAACCCACTGTCAACCTTCAATAAACTTAACTATAGCATTGACAATTAAAGAAATTATTGTATTTAAAGGAGGCTGTAGACTTTAACTGTGACGTGGCTACAGTGTAACCCTCGGTTAGCACTACTGTAGAGTATGAAGGTGTCGCTCCACCTATCCTATTAAAGCCATGCAGCCTGAACAGACGGGAGCACTCATCCCCACCAGCCACACCAGAGGACCAGAGGTCTGACACCGGGGAGCACCGCTCCAGCTCTTACCAGGCTCTGCCAGGGGGGGCCTGCTCAGGGTCACGAGTGCCCCTCCACCTGGAACTCACTGGAGGCTGCAGCTGAGGCCCCCCCGGCACGCGGTGCCTCGTCTCGCGCTTTCCGGAGGCCGTATTCTTAGCTTTCGAGGAGGGGGAGTGTTTTCAATGAGGCCCATCCTGAACATTAAACATATACTGTAATGGTGTGTGCAGGCGTGCGCACACGCACACAACACACACACACACGTTTGGCTGTCAAATCCAGCTCTATCCTACTATTTAAAATACTAATTGTACCACCATGCAAAGGGAGAACTATGGCTTAAGGAGGGAGGATGAAAGACAGTTTAGGATCCCTTCATTAGAGAGTTAATGAGGGGAAGATGGGCGGTAAATACAGGTTAGAAAATACGCTACACAGCACACAACCTAATTCTCTGGCTTTGTCACCGAAAGAACGGCCAACTACGCACTCAGCCGAAACAGATCGTATAAAAAGACTCCCACGCGGAAATCGAATGAGACGCCGGTAAGTCCACCAAATAAAAACCCTCTCGCCCTCTTGACGACGGCGAGGACGCCGTCCTGCCCCTGGCCTTTCCATAGAGTGCTGGACTAAGTGGAGAGCTGAGCTTCCCCAGACAACGGAAAGCAAATGACAGCCCTGAGCTTTCCGGCCCTGAGTCTAACGGAGCTAAGGCCCCTCCCGACGCATGGAACATGGGGTCGGAAGTCCAACAGCGTCCCGTCTGAAAGCAGAGGGGGGGGGGGCGTGAGTCAACCAGGTGAAAAAGAAAAGAAACCAAACGCTAACCTCCAGCTTCTTGCCATCCTCGTCGTAGACCGACATGGTCACCTCCACGTTCTTGGGCGTGGTCTTGCTGCCCTTGTCGAACTCGCCCTGCACCAGCGTCACGTAGATGTCGTTGCGCACGTCACCTTGGGAGGGGGGGGGGGGGGGGGGCAGCGATAAAAGGAGAAGTCGTAATGAGACGCTGGGGCAGACGGCGCGGTAGTCAACGACACTACCTCGCCCACACATAATAAACAAATAATGAACCTTCCTCTTTATCGACTGTCATGAACGCGAACAACTGGCGTTCCTCTTTACGATGCACGGGGACGCATAACAACGAGAGAGCCGTAAACACAGGAGCACTGGGGGAGGAGTGCTTCGAGCACGCGGCGGGCGCAGTGACAGAGAGAAGGTTCACAGCGCGGGGCCGCGGGGGCCCTTACCGGGCATGATGATCTCGGGGAAGCCCATCTTGCGGGCCACGGCCGTGGAGCGGTCCACCAGGTGGGGGAAGTCCTTCCTGATCTGGTGGATGTCCCCGGGGAGCAGCTTCAGGGTCACCCACAGGCCTGGGGGGAGGGGAGGGGAGGGGGGGGGGGGACACATGAGGACACAGTCAGTAAAGGCAGAAACACGGCCGGGTAGAACCAACGCGTTCCTCCTGCTCACCCTGCCCTCAGGAAACGCCTTAAAAGGTACAACCTATATTACAAGTAGTAACCTACCAGATCTCACCATCCACATCTCTCTCTCCCTCTGAGTGCCAGTGGAAACAGGAGTTTTAAATTGACTTTTTGTGTGTGTGTGTGTGTGTGTGTGTGTGTGTGTGTGTGTGTGTGTGTGGACCTTTCCAGTAGAACATTCAAATTGTTGGAGCAGAGCAGGGACCAGTCGTTTTCAGTCAAATAATTGGGCGGTGGGGGGCGGTGTGAGACTGTGCCGCCAACCCCGGTCACCCTGCGGGTAGGCTTCGTTTTACAACAAGACACCCGCGGGGGGTAATTGCACGGGTCATATTTCCAGCCAATTTGCCGGCGGTGACTTAGGTGGCTTTCTGCTGGTGGGGTCTCCCTCTAATGAAGCCGGGGCACAGCATGCTGGGGCTGCCCCGCGTCCACGCTGCGTCTGCAGGAGAGGCCGGAAGGCCATTTAACTACGCCGCCCGGGAAACGCGGGCGAGAGAGAGACGCCTTCTTAACCACTTCTCCCATTCGTTTTTCAATTCTCCCTCTCTTTCTCTCGTTCTCTCTCTCCCTCTTATGTAGACAGTAATCACACGTCCATCCAATTACCCATGCCTATTTGCATGCTGCATTGTAGTGCTTTCCTACGCCTGGCGGGGGTTTCCCCACTGTGGGCTCTGCAGTCGGCAGGGCCGAGAGTGACAGCTCCCTCCGCTTGTCGCCGCTACGATCATGGCGGCGGCTCTTCAAGGCGGGGCGCCGCTGACTGGACCTGACAGTGATCCGGTTTCATCTTCATGGGACATGACGAGACTGGGGGCGGGGGGCGGGGGGGGGGCGTCAGGAGAGCCGACGAGTGGACCCGCTCCGCAGGTCAGGCGACGGCTCAATGGGATTCTCCCAGAGGGGAGATGGGATCATAGCCGGCGTGGAGGAGTTTTATCAACGCCCTGATTACCTTGGAGGACACTCACTGTCACAGTTGAGAGTGAGCGCCGCACGCCGCAGCAAACGCTGCAAATTGCTTTTAGGGATATTACGTGATGGATAAGAGGAATACATTAGCGGGGTGTTCAGCGGCGTAATGTCATAGGGATAAATAAAAACACTTCGTCATTAAGCACGGCGCTAATATGCCGTCTGATTTACAAGCACTGATAGTTCAGTAATAAAGAGATATCAACGAAAGCATTTAACGTGCCGTCACGGCGCGCTTACCAGGAGACTCAAGACTCCTGCCGGCGTGTGTGTGTGTGTGTGTGTGTGTGTGTGTGTGTGTGTGTGTGTGTGTGTGTGTGTGTGTGTGTGTGTGTGTGTGTGTGTGTGTGTGTGTGTGTGTGTGTGTGTGTGTGCGGTACCTTGGCCCTTATGGTTCACCTCCTTGGCGGCGATGACTTTGTTGATGACGGTCTGGAGGAAGTCGTTCTCCCCCGCCACCCTGGGTGAAAAACGGGAGATGTTCAGCTGCTTGTGGCGAATGGCGTCATCCAACGCTAGCCTGGAGTGTGCACACGACAGGCAAAACACCACAGGGGGAACGGGAGGGGGGGGGAGAGGAGGGCGGGGGGGAGGGCGACAACGAGGAGGGAGCGTTGGTGAGGGAGAGACGGGGACGGGAGAGAGAGAGAGAGAGAGAGAGAGAGAGAGAGAGAGAGAGAGAGAGAGAGAAAAGACACACCAAACAGTGATGCCGATACCGTGCCATTGGTTAGCCGACAGTGAGGCGGGATGGGTAAACGGAAAGAAACACACAGAGAGAGATCCTCGTTTAGACGATGGTGCCAAGTGTGCCCTTCTACAGCTAACAAAAGCAGCAGTGGGAAGGAAAACGAGGCTCGGTTTATAGATCCTGTCCTAGTCTTAAACACCGGGCCCTGGGTTGACAGAGACATGCGTTCCCGCGGTGCTGGGCAATGGAGCAGAGAAAACGAAACACTTTGCTCGGTGCAGCCAGAGGGGAGCCCAGTGATGTAGAGGCAGCGAGGAGTGAGTGAGGGGAGCCTGCGCGCCACAATCGGAGCATCACAAAGCAGTGCAACGTGTGTGGCAGCTGGGAGATAGAGCCGGAGAAGAGTTCTGTTTGGCTACAAACGAATAAGGCGAGAGAGAGAGAGAGAGAGAGAGAGAGAGAGAGCAAGAGAGAGAGGGAGAGCGCGAACAAAAGAAAGACAAAGAGTGTAGGAAAAAGAGGGGGAGTGAGAAAGAGAGGAGAGACAAAGATTGTAGGTGAAAGAGAGAGAGAGAGAAACTGAAAGGGATGAGAAGAAAAAGAGAAAGAGAGGGAGAGAAAGAGAGCACAGGAAGACAAGAGGGAGGAGAAGTGCAAGGCTCTGCCAGTTCACACTGACAGGCCCTCCGGGCCCTCAAGGGCTTCAATCACCACCATTACGTGCCAGCTCTTGAAAGAAAAACAACAGAGGTATTAACGCTAAACAATACGGCAACAGAGCCCCCCACAGAGAGCGCAGTGTTCTCCTCGCACGCCCTCACTCGTTCTGGATGTGTGTAGGCGCACAATAGGCAAGGAAAGAACAAACAAAAAAAAAAGTAAATAAATGGAATACAAAAAGGTGACTTGGCTTGCATGCTTTACTTCTAAATAAGCTGCTAGGTCGGCGACCATGGCAAACATGCCTCCTGATGTGACACTGATGAAGCTCCTGGGGAGACAACAACCAACCCTCTCCCACCAATTTAAAGGCCGGTTCCATTGGCCAGAACCACATGGTCCAGATGCCCCGGGCCTTTCGGGATCACGTGACCGTGCGTCACTGCGTCCAACCATTTCTCTTCCGCTCCGACGCTTCCCGTCCCGACTTGACCTCGGGAGCACTGGCGCTCCACAAAGGGAGAGACAGGGGACGGGGGATGGGCGGGACGGGGGACGGGGGATGGGGGGGGGCTTCTAACGGCTGGTATGTTATCTGTTAGAGGAAATCAGCTTCTCCACTCAGAGGTACACGCAGAGCGCCTCCGCCGCGTTTCCTCCTCTCCCACCGGAAAGCCATCCTATTATTACCTAACGGATGCCCACGGATGATCGCGCTAACCGCAAGCATCCGGCAGACTAAACTGCCCGCGTCTGGCACGTCCAACTGTACGGGGGAAACCCATGTTGAGGAAACGGCATGCTCCGGTGTTGCACGTTCCTGAGAGGAGGGCATCCGTTAACGAGATTGCCTTCATTAAGTCAGCGGGGGACCGCGACGCGCTGGCGTCTTAAACGCGCGCTAATCAAGTGTCCGGGACTCACGCGAAGAGAACAGCCCCTGTTTTGACGTGCACACTCAGGAACTACTCAACCAGGAAGCGAGTTTGAGACTTTGGCCTGCGATGCATTTGCCCCGTCTCATGCAACATTGAAAGGGACCCCTGCGTCCGTGTTTTATGCCTGAACTGGCTGTGCCTTGGTACTCACGGTTGGAATGGAATGAAGTGCTGCTTCTCCTCGTCATCCATTCGGCCTGTTACGATGTCTGTCACATCCATCACTGTGGGGGGGAGGGCGAGACGGAGCCAGAGAGAGGAGAGGTTGGAGCATGTAATTAAGGCATTCAAAACATCCCCAAAGATGAGTACTGTCAGTGTAGTGCCATCACTACACTGACAGTACTCATCTTTGGGGCTCCATATATGGCAGGGTCATGACAGAGGGAACAAAGACACAGGGAAAGGCTGGTGCATGACATGACAGGTCCACAAAGAGAACATTGGGGTAGACGGGGGGGGGGGGGTCTCTGTCTAGCCAGGTCATGGAGGGGTTCAGCCACAGTTGAGGCGGGGGTTTAAACCGCACGTGATCCTATTAGGAAGCTCGGGCCCTCTTTGCTTAGATTAAAGCCGTCCGACTCCATCACCGTCCCTGGCTCTCTTCAAAGAGCCCTGGGGGCGTCAGAGCCGGGACTGCTCGCTCACATTGGAGGTGACACCCTGGCGGGCTTTGATATCCCCAGCCTGACCCACATAGGCATCTTTGTAGCGAACGAGGGGAAGGGGGGGATGCAAGCAGCGCCTGCCAATCTCACTTCAAAAGCATGTTTGATGTAGGAACTGATGGATGCACGTCCCCCCTAACTCACAAACGCCCCCTCCATGCCACACCGTGTTTCAGGAGTTCAACCGGGTTCCTAAAAGTCTTAATAGTAGCGCGGGGTGGGGGGGGATGGGTGCTCAGACGGAATGACGGGCTCCCGAGGCTCCCGCTCCCTCGCCTTGTAAGATGGCGGCGGTGATCCTGTCTAAGATGGGGGGCCCCCGCCATACATCAGGATGTATTTCCACCGCTCGTCCAGAGGGGCCGGGGCGAAAGGCATGATTTTCTCTGTCGGAGAACCGCGGGCAAAGCGCCAATCTAATTAGTTCACTATGGAGCTGGCGGCGTGCCTGCCAGGGACGAATGAGCCTCTAATTTGTCTTTCTCCGTCGACTGAAAATCTCAGCGTTTTTATTTTTTATTTTTTTCTCTGGCCGGGTCCAGTTATTCAACCAGGCAAAGGGCCCGCATACATACATCATCTTGGACTGTTAAGCCGAGGTAGGTGGACTGCTGAGAAGGGGCTCGGGGAAATGAATTCGGGGTCAATGTGTTGACCAATTAATACTCGCTAGCGATGCATCCACTAATTAGTAACTCGGGTGGGCACGCAGTGAAATGGCTGCTTTGTGGGTGACTGCTCTGACTAGGAGACGCTACTTTGTGGCTGTGACGACTGTGGGGTACCAAGAGGGAGACCAGCGGGAGGGGAGGGGGGAGGAGACGTGGGCTGTCTGGTTCTGCCTGTGCACCGCTCCGTTTACCTGCCACTCCAAAGGGTCTCCTCAGCCCGGACGTCAGCTTTTTGGTGTTGTTGTCGCGAAGCTCCATCCGGCCCACCCGGACGATCTGACACACGAAGCTGATCTTCTCCCTCTTCAGGTCCTCGCTGCCCAGATCCTGAGAGGGGGGGGAGGAAAAACCGTTTGGGAAAGCGTGACGCAGAGCCAACAAAGTGATGTCTAAGGCAAAACAACGAGGACAAAACAAAAAGACTTTCCAAAACGATTACAATGACACGAGGAAACGATCCGAAGTGGAACGTGGGCCGAATCCCCCCCCCCCCCCCCCGACAGCGTCTCTGGACCTACGGGCTCGTCAAGCGCCGGCTGCTTATTAGTTTGCAGCGCGGCCGGTCCCCCCCGGCCCATTGATCCATTGATCGGACCTTTTCGGGGAGGATAAACTTTTGTTAAGTCGGCACTTTTGGCTGTAAATTGCTTCAGCTCCCCCGGGGGTGGACTGTGTCGGTCGCGTTCCCTTCCTGCAGCTCACCACGCCGGGGGGGCGGGGAGGCGGGGGGGGGGGGGGGCTTTGGCGAGCTGCCGTGTGGGCGGCTGAAGCCTGACCCTCTCACCGACCCCCTGGGTAAACACTAACCGCTCCCCTACCCCCTTAACACTAGCAGAGCATATAGATGGCTGTGTGAACTACGGCGCACACACACTCACGCAGAGAGAGAGACACAAACAGAGACCCTACTCACCGTGAGGACAGCCCGCAGGTTGTGAAGTTGATCTATGTCTTTGACCAGGCCCGAGCTTGACCATCGCACCAGGTAATTCTCACTGGGAGGCAGCGGCAAAAAAAAAAAGACACCATTCTAAGCTTTTGCGACCTCCCATATTAACCCCACATTACATCTGTGGTGTAAGCCGGTTCAGTTGAAATACGTTCTGCTTGAAACCAGTATTGGGGCTGAGGGGGGGCCTAGAACAAGAACAAGAGGTGACAGGTGTCTTTGAATCAAATAAACGGCTAATGCTGAAAACAAGCCAGGTATTTAGTTTGTGACTCTGAAACAACAGCAAATTCCACTGGCAGCTGGTCTTACCAGTCATTCCTATTGTGTGCCTGTGCGTGCGTGTGTGTGTGCGTGTGGCACGGGCATACCTGACAAACTTTGACTCCACGGGGTCGTAGAGAGACATGAGGACCTCGGCGTCCTCTCCGATCTTGCACACCACGTTCTTCAGCGTGACGAAGAGGGCGAAGGACGGGGTGGAGGCGAACTTGGCCTGCCTGCTCAGGTCCATGTTCTGCTTCTGGGACTGCCGGGGGGGGGGGGGGTAGAGAAAGAGAGAGAGACGCGGCGTTTTACCCAGGGAGCCCCGTGCTCTCTGCTGGCCTCCCCCCTCCCCCCAACGTGTCAGAGCACCGGGCCAAGGCCCTGTGACAGGTTAGACAAGGGCTCAGCGGGAAGCACCTTCAGAGCGCCAGGCCCAGCTATTAGCGTCGGTGGAAAAGGTACACTTTACAGCATGAGAGTCCGGCGGTGAGGACAGGGAGAGGCAGGGCTAGTCCCCGGGGTTATATAGCGCCACTGGCTGCCATCTGAGGTATATTTGACACGTTTACTTGATCAAAAGGGCCCGGGACCGAAGGGTAGCGATAAATCAATCAGACCCGGCAGGGCGGGAGACGACGTTAAGGTGTGCCGGAGAGGCGCCGCGTAAAGCCTTTACGGGCGGGACGATAGATTTCTCCTAGTAGCACGGAGAGATAAGAGAGCAAGAGACGCACTCGCCTCCGCTTGATCCCCTCAACGACCTTCAATAAAAAAAAGTGCCAGGACCGCTGAAACGCGGCATGAATATTCATTTTTTTGGGGGGGGGGGGGGGGGGGGGGGTAAATGACGATTTCTGTGTTGCAAACGCATATGCCAGCTGGGGGTGTGCGGGGGGGTGAGGGGTGGGAGGATGAAAAGGTCACATAAGGCGAGATGGCGTCGACGAAGAGCACTTACAGGCTGGCAGGGGGCTACGTACTGCAGGGCTGACATTCAGGGAGGAGGAGGAGGAGGGGGCCGGGGCTGGACGATACGGGAGCGATAGGGGATAGAGGGGGAATAAGACGCAGGCAGGCACTTAGGCTAAACTCCTGCTTTCACGATTAGCCTTTTTCCTCCGGAGCCATCAGGCGTCTCTCTGCAGCCGGCGACGGCCCCATTTCCACAGAGCCCCAGTAGAGCTATGTATGTTAATACTTTAACACTTCACCTCACGTTCAACTAGAGGTGGCAGACGAACAGAAAGAGGGTGGGGGGGTGGAGGGAAGCATATGCTACTGCTCAGGAAGCGGTGTAGACCCTGAGTGAAAGTGCTAACGACGCTGTCGCAGTCTAAATTAACCCCCCCCCTCTCTGACATGGCTCACACGTCAGGGCTTGGCCACAAGACCAGTCCTCCTCCCTGACTGGGGATTGTGGGATACTGGAGGCTGCTTCCTCTTGCCTCTCCTCCAGCACCACATGCAGTAACACTGTCATCCCCTAGGAGTCCAAATCAAGTACCGTCTCTCACAGCACCACAGCTGATCAAGGGGGGTGTTTCACTTCATTGGATGACGATGGTCGGACCAGATGAGGGATCAGCGTGTGTGTGTGTGTGTGTGTGTGTACCCTCTCCTCCTGGATGCGGTCCTCGATCTGTTTGGAGGCAGCCTCGTGGGCCCTGAACAGACTGACGGTGCTGGTCAGCTCGGGGTCCAGGATGTTGCCGTCTTTGTCCCGCACCACGAGGTCCAGGTCCAGGTACCTGTCCGGAGAGGAACACACCTGTTAGAACCTCAGGGTCAGCTGCACACATACACACACACTGAGACAGGAAGGAAGACAGAAGGACAGAGAGACATTGTTGATATTAGGAAAAACGAGCTGTGAAAGGGATCCTGAGATCAGAGAAATGTCAGGACGGACAGACATCAGAGAGATGTCAGGACGGACAGACGGACGGACGGACAGACGGACAGGCAGGCAGGCAGGCAGGCAGGCAGACAGGCAGGAAGGCAGTTTGAGGTGAGTAGTTGTAGGGCAGACTACAGTGGACTTTCTCCCAGTGGCCCGAGGCAGAGCTCTTCATATGGCTCTAGAGACAGAGAGGGAGAGGGAGAGGGAGAGAGAGAGAGAGAGAGTGAGAGAGAGAGGGAGAGGGAGAGAGAGAGAGAGAGAGAGAGAGAGAGAGAGAGAGAGAGAGGCATGGTCGGCCTATTTCCTATTCCCTCTCCAGCACCCACTTCCCCCCTCCATCTCCTCTTCATTTCCACTCAGCACTCTGTCTCTCTTATAAATAATGTTCTCACCTTTTCTATTTTGCTATTTCGCACTCTCGTGTAATACCTTGTGTAATACCCCTTCCAATTTCCCGGGACTTTCTCTCTATACATCTTTTACCTCCCCCCCCCCCTCCTCCTCCCCCCACACCTTTCATTCCCTCTCGCTGCTGTTTTTTTGAGAGGACATTCACAGAGGCCGGGGAAGGTGCCAGCGAGTGCTAGTCTATGTGTTTCATCACCTCACTGCACCTTGCCCGCCACGCCACAGCGCTGCCAAAGCCATTTCTCCACCCGCCCTCTTGTCTTCAAAGGTTTCATCACAGGGAGGGAGGGAGGGAGGGAGAGAAAGAGAGCGAGAGAGGGGCCAGGGCCCGACCCAGCAGCGGCTGTCATTGTGTGTGTGATGGGATATAGTGTGTGTGTGTGTGTGTGTGTGTGTGTGTGTGTGGCGCTGTAACTTAATCCCCACGGGCCGCCTCTCAAAGCTAAATGGTGACCCGTCATTTTCTATTGACTGACACCGACTGACCTGCCTTCACCAAAGCTATTTAGCACGGGTTGGGGGGGCGGGGGGGGGGGGGGGGGGCACAGAGGAATACGAGCGGGGCAATGGGGAGGACGCAGGGCAAAGCTTCTTAAGCCGGATCCTTACTTGTTGCCGTAGTCGATCTTGGAGGTGACTCTCTGTTTGAGCTCGGTAAGCTCGTCCTGCGGGAGGGTGCCCGACAGGATTTGGGAGCGCCACTCGATGAGGTCAGAAATCATGACACGGAGGGCGTTGAACATCTCCCGCTTGTCCCCCTGCGGAAGGACACACCGGCACACAACCACACACACACAATGATTGACACCGGCACTCACAAAATGCAAGGGATGATTGTAATTCCATAATAATACAACTTTAACAGCTTGCTGGATGGAGATGCTGTTAACATATGGACGTGTGTGTGTGTGACTCACCACGTAGAGGTCCCTCCAGATGGAGGCCCACTCCCTCAGGGTGGTGGTGACCTCCTGGACCAGGGGCAGCTCCGTGGGGGTGACCGTCTCCTTCTCCCTGCGGCCGGGACGTACAGAGGACACAGCGGACAGTGAGGGCGTGCGGTCAGCTCGCTCCCAGCTCGTCTCACAGACAAACTAGTGAGCTCACAGCAGCGTCACGCTCGTAAAGGCCAGCGAGGCCAGCACTATAGCACCATGGTCGTACCACGCGTTGTTCTCTGTGAGTGATATGACTCGGGCAAAACAGTTCATCTAGAAATGGTTTCAAATGTGCGTAGTGGAAATGCAAGGGCGTGCCAGTATTTTAATTTGAATTTAAATGAATCTTACCCAGTGTAACTATCGAATGCTCGTTCATTTTACAAATTGTGTGGTTAACAGAACAGAAATTTCCTGAACTTAGTCAATTCAATTTCACTTAATTAATTATTCATTGAGAGCTGACTGAGATGTTTCCTAATTTTAGAATCCCGAGTGTGTGAAGATGGACACAAAGAGGTGTCAGAAAACACTGCCAGCGGAGCAACGCGAGGTTTGCAACCAGAGTGCTAAACCACAAATAACAGTTCACACCACAGGAACAACAGAGTGATTCAACATAGGAACTGGAGCAGTACTGACCCATTGCCTTCAACTGTGGCCTCTTTGAGGTGAACATAGCAGACAGGAAATATGCCCTGTGGAGGAGAAACCACACACACATGCACGCACGCACACACACACACACACACACACACACACACGTCTGATAAGGTTTCTCTGCAGCAAGTAAAACAAGTGGGCAATCTGAGATGGCACAAAAACCTTTGCGATTAGAATGGCTTATGACAGGAGAATATATCGGGCTCTGCTCACCTTCTTGGACTTTCTCCTCAACCGGTGCCCTCGGTACCAGCCTAGGAGACAACAAGCAAAACGACACGTTATACTCGGGGTCACCCCCGGAACGAGCAAACACAATCTGAAGAATCCACATGAAGCTAAACACAACTCGTACGTCTAAACAGTTTGAACCCGTAGAGGGTGGCGGAGGGCCTTCAGTGGGAAAACAAATAGCAATCCGTGCGATATGTCCGGAGGACTACAATATCAAGTTAGGGAGATGTTTATGGAGCGTGTGACAAAGCGCGAGCGGGACTCGAGGCGACGGGACAATATGTCCCCGGCCGCGTCCCCGCCCCCGCCCCCGCCGTCGCCGTCGCCGAGCGGGCCCTCACCTTCGTGTGTCTCTAGTATGTGCACCGTGTCGCCGATCTGCAGCGACAGCTCCTGCTCGCCGCGGGCGTCGTAGTTATAGATGGCTGCAGGGGAGGGAGAGAGAGAGAGGGAAAGGCAATAAACAAGGGGCATATTAGAAAAGGAAAGAGAGGGGGGGGGGGGTATGTCACATACATACACATACAATGAGGCAATTTGGTGCTGTGCGGCGTGTTATTGCTGCGTGCAGCGTGCTTGCAGCGACACACGTGCCCTGGGCGCCCACGCAGGGTGACAGGTTTAGCGGAAAGGCCAGCCGCTGGGGAGGCTGGGATATCGGTAATACCGTACGCCCACGCCGGGATGAGAAGCCAATAACGTTTGAACCGGCAGAGCAGTAAACAACACACGACTCCTCTGAGCCTCGCCAACGCCACATGGTGTTAGGAGGGGCATTTTCCGAGGGCTCCGCACGTTCACTGAGCGCGTGACAAAGCACGCACTGCTTTTGATACCGGCCCGAGTACAACCTCCAGACTCTGTGTGCCTCTTCGTCCGCCTCGGCGTTGGGAGACGGACGAGCGAGCTCGGTTTATCTTGAGCGTCTGGAAAACAGGCTGTCATTGCCACAGAGTCAACAGCAGGGCCTCCGCGGCGTCGCCAAGGTCAGAGCGCTGCAGCAACAGGAAGGGGCTCCCTCGAGCTGCCTAACCAGCCACGACCGACACCTGTGTCTGACAAATGGGATTTGGACGCGTTACACGGGAACGTATTGTCCTACTTCCAGATCACTTACTCTCCCAGACACACACACACACACACACACAGACGCTACTCCATTACACACACACTTATGCTCTTCATGCACCTTGAAACAGCAAGGTGCCGCCCGGCGGGAGTGACAGTGTGACAGGTGGGCAGGGTGACGGGGGGTGTGCGTGCGTGCGTGCGTGCCGAGGAGACACCTGCGGGGAGTAATGACGCGGGTGTGTGTGTGTGTGTGTGTGTCGTCCCCAGGTGAAGGGTGGCGTGCCGGCAGGGTCCCGTCAGGGGAAGGGGAGAGGGTCTCCATGAGGTGAGTGACAGCATAATTAAAAGGGTTTCTCACAGGAGCCCCTGGAGCCTCCCTCCCACTACGCTGTCAGCTCTGAGGGAATCGACCCGCTTTCTCCCCTCCTCAACGTCCCACCCAGTCCTCCACTTTGGAATGCCCTCAGACGCTATCCACTATCCAGTAGGGATAGCCATGGTTATTCCAATTTATGTTGTATGCATATAATATAAACATTTTGTCTACCTTTAATTATTATATATTTTTTTTCTTAATCTTTTAATTTCGGTTAATCGATTACCCAAAATGTTTTTGATAGAATATTCAAATGGTGATATGGGCTAAAACGCCCATGCCTACTATCCATGCATCACAAGGAACAAAAACAGGGCAAGTTAAACAGAGATTGGGGATGGTGATTACTAATGGCCCCTCTTTACTCAGAGAATATCAACAGGCCTCCCATCCAGCAGGTTGCTGATGAATGGATCTGAGGCTGCACATACATGCCGCGAGGGGGTCCTCCCCACACAGAGAGCTCCTCCCGGGTGAGTAGCAGTGTCTCCTGAGCCCCTCTGCCTGCAAACTGTAATCATGATCATGACATTTGGAGACGGCTATTTATGAATATGTTCGTGATTTATTCTCAAATTAATTAATTCTTGAAACAACTGCGGTCCTCAACTCGCTAGCCTCAATCAAGAGACTGGGACAGCACGCGGGCAGCGCTACCTTCACTCACGCGTGTGTTTGGCAATCCCAATAAAACAACAATGGACCCCACCCTCAGAGAGACCTTCATTAGGCCATGATCCCCCCCCCCCCCCCCAACACCACCCCACACACACCACCGCTGGGAGATAACAGCCCCGACTCAGGGGGAGAGAGGGGGGGAGGGGGACGCTTGATTGGCAATACTTTCAAGTGGGAGTCTAATCAGGCCATAGACAGCGGGGCTAATTACTGCCTCACGCTGCTCCTCCGCCGCTCGAGGGAGGGGGGGCGCCATTAAGTCGGCTCGCCGTGCGCAGCGTCCGGCCCAGTGAGGGCTGATGATAACGGCGGATGACGACGGCGATGATAAGCGGTGGAGGAAGGAGACCCCGAGCGTGGCGGGCACCGCGGGGGGGGGGGCTGCTGACGAGGAGCTCTCCTTTCCCTCCTCGTATCCGAGCCGGATCCGCGCGCCCAGCTCACGGCGTTTCCTCGGCCCATTGTTCCAGACGCCCGGCCCCATCGGAGCGTGACCTCGTTGAACGTGAGTCACGCCGAAAAAAGGGATGTGAAAGCAGTTTGAGTGTAACAATAGCGTACAGTAAAAGAGAAAAATAGGAAGTGTGCGTGTGCTTACAGTGTGTGTGTGTGTGTGTGTGTGTGTGTGTGTGTGTGTGTGTGTGTGTGTGTGTGTGTGGAGCGGTATGCCCTGCTCTCCTCCTCACAGGTCTCCCCTGTGCACCCAGTCCAGGCTCTATCCATGAAATGGTGAACCCCTCGCATTTCCAAGAGGGGACTATCTTAAAAAAAAAACCTACGTCTGCCACGGCTGCCAGTTTAATTTTGGCCGTGCTTCTGTTGCGGCTGGGTTGTTGCTCGAGTGTCTTTGTACGTACGCCCGTTTCTCTCCTAGCACCATGCAGCACAGCAAGGGAATTTACCAGAGCACAGGAGGGATGGATGGAGGGAGGGAGGGAGGGAGGGAGGGAGGGAGGGAGGGAGGGAGGGGAAGCGCTGAGAGAGGCTGCCGCTCAGTACCAGCGGCCCAGGGTATTGGGCTCAGTGGCAACACGCTGAGGTACAAAAGAAACCTACGTGGGAGGTAAACAAAAACAAACTGAAAGGGAGGAGGGATTCATCTGTGAACACGAGTCAGAGCGCTGCCTATTCACCAGACGGGGGCTCAATTCAAACATCATTACGAGTAGCCAGGAACGGCCACCGACGGCTACGTGTGGCCGTGCTGCTTTGGGGGAGGTTGGTCAACAACGACAGAGCTGATGGAGGTGTTTCTCATGTGGCCAGGTGCTGTGACACAGGAAAGAGAGGGAGCACGAGCGAGATAGAGATAGAGAGACAGGGAGAGAGACAGAGAGACAGGCAAAAAATGCAAATTCTATCAAATCAGTATTCCAATAAAAATATGGTGTAAAATATTCGAGTGTCATTCAACCAATTGCACTTTATGGAAGTGAAATATGGCACTCAGTCACCATGGCTACACTAGATGGGACAAGCCTCCAACAGAGACCCTGCATGTAGACGTTTGTAGAAATATCTTAAATGTCCAAAGAAAAACACCAACAAATGCATGCAGGGCAGAATTAGGCCGGTTTCCATTGATGATAAGCATTCAAAATAGAGCACTAAATTTCCTGATGCATCTAAGATCTAGTCCTGAAGACTCGCTTCACTTTAAAGCACTCAAAAGTTAAACCCAAGAACTGAACCCTAAGAAGAGTCCCCTCAGCCAGTTGGTGCTGAGACGTACTAATCATGTTCAACTACATTCTCACACTAACACTGCTTTAGAAATACAATTTAATGTCAATCAAATCATCAAACAAAGCAAAGAGTCATATTTGGAACATTGGAATCAAGAAACTAAAATTCAAAGCAGATTAGACCGCTACCATTCCCTAAACAGAGAATATAAATTGGCTGAATATCTCTCCACTGCCAGAGATATTAAGCAGAGGCAGATCCTTACCAAGTACAGGCTAAGTGACCACCATCTGGCAATTGAAAAAGAGAGATTTAAAAAGTCATGGCTTCAAAAAGAGGAAAGGATATGTGGTCACTGCAAGACAGCTGAGGTTGAGACGGAGATGCACTTCATTTTAACATGAGATTCTTTCAATCCCTCCTCACTACATTCTCATCTTCTGTCTCGGCTGCTAAAGCCTCTTTCTACCAATCCAAATTCTCTGAGTATGACTCTAACCCTAGAAGACTTTTTGCCACCTTCTCCTCACTTCTCAACCCACCTACCCCTACCCCACCCTCCTCCCTCCTGCCAGAAGACTTTGTTTCTTTCTTTGAGATAAAAGTCGATGACATACGCTCTTCCTTCCCCCCTTCTCCCACCTTGACTGCTCACTCCAAACCTGCAACTAGCCTTTCTTCCTTCATGCCCCTCACCCCTGACGAATCTTTGCTCCTACTAACCTCTAAACGACCCACCACCTGTCCACTTGACCCCATCCCTACTAATATTCTACAATCTATCTCTGAGGACCTCCTCCCTTTCCTGACCTACCTCTTCAACACATGCCTGGTGTTTCCCAGCTACTTTCAAAATGGCCAGAATAACACCACTTCTCAAGAAACCCACTCTTAACCCATCTGATGTTAACAACTTCAGGCCTGTTTCTCTTCTCCCCTACCTGTCCAAAACCAACTTTCTTCCTATCTCAAGCAGAACAATCTCCTAGATTCTCACCAGGCAGGATTCAAGGAGGGCCACTCAACGGAGACGGCCCTTCTCGCATTTTGGGGGCCCTCCACACAGCCCGAGCAGACTCTGTTCTCATTCTCCTGGACCTCTCTGCTGCTTTTGACACTGTGAACCACCAGACTCTCCTCCTTACCCTTGAAGACCTGGGCATCTCGGGGTCTGCGCTCTCCATGCTGGCATCCTACTTGACGGGCTGATCGTACAAGGTAGCCTGGAGAGGGTTGGTCTCAAAACCGTGCAGCATCTTGACCGGGGTCCCTCAGGGCTCAGTCCTGGGCCCTCTCCTTTTCTCTCTTTACACAAAGTCAGTGGGCTCAGTCATGCATTCGCATGGCCTGTCCTATCACTGCTACGCGGGTGACACTCAACTAATGTTCTCCTTCCCTCCCTCTGACACACAGGTAGTGCAACGCATATCGGCATGCCTGGCTGACATCTCAGCATGGATGGCAGCTCACCACTTGAAGCTCAACCCTGACAAAACAGAAGTTCTTTTCATCCCCGGGAAATCCAGCCCGTTCCAAGACCTAACCATCACCGTCGATAACACTGTGGTCTCCTCTTCTAGTACGGCAAAGAACCTGGGGGTTACCCTGGACGACCGGCTGTCCTCCTCAGCTAACATTGCGGCAGTAACGCGTTCCTGCAGATTCCTTCTCTACAACATCAGAAGGATACGGCCCTTCCTTACAAGAGAGGCTGCGCAGGTCATAGTCCAGGCCCTAGTCATCTCTCGCCTGGACTACTGCAACTCCCTCTTGGCTGGGCTGACTGCGAGCGCCATCAAACCCCTTCAGCTCATCCAGAACGCAGCCGCTTGTCTGGTCTTCAACCTCCCGAAGTTCACTCACAGTACTCCTCTACTTCACACACTGCATTAGCTACCGGTAGCAGCACGCATCCAATTCAAGTCATTTGTCCTAGCCTATCGGGTGAAAATCGGATCTGCACCCCCCTACCTACAGTCGATGCTCAGACCCTACACCCCATCCCGACCACTGCACTCTGCCACTGGATGTCGCCTTGTTGCCCCCTCACTTCGTGGAAGGGACAGCCTGGCACCTCGTTCACGACTTTTCTCTGTCCTTGTCCCTCAGTGGTGGAATGACCTCCCCACGAACATTAGGACTGCAACACCTTTGTTCACTATCCGCCGAAACTTGAAGACTCACTTGTTTCGAATGCACTTCGGCTCTTGAATGTGACATTGCGTCTACCAAGCACTTCTACTTGATATACCACGTAATTGGTTGCACTCAGAATTTTTTTGTAGTTGGTTTCTGAAGGTTTTGTTAATTTATCCTGATGTCTAATATAGAACTTGCTTAGCTCTTATCTAGATGATTAAGTCAGGGATGCACTTATGTTCTCTACCTGACTTGTAGTTTTTACCATTATCTTTTTGTAGGCACAGTTTTTGTAAGTCGCTTTGGATAAAAGCGTCTGCTAAATGAATGTAATGTAATGTAATGTAATGTGATGAATTCAAAAACACAAGGCAGCATTACTCTAACAAATTTGAATTACTAATACCAAATTTCAATGAACTAAATTACAACTACAAATTCAGAGTTCTCCTAGGAGAGAATAATAATGTGGCAAACCTTGCTGCAAAGTATATTTATGCATGCTACAACCTGAGGAATAGTGAGTGATCAACATACACACATTGCACACCCACCCACCCACCGATACACACACACACACACACACACAGGCCCACAACACACTGCATTTAGTTTGTACAGTACCTGAATATAAAAAAATATATTATAAATATACATTTGTAATTGTTTCAATATTTTTAAATTATTTCTTATTATCATCTATGTAAAGTAACCAAAAATTTTATTTGTATTATTTAGTAAACAACTTCGGCAATATTGTCTCCTATAGTACAGTAATGCCTATAAAGCATTGCAATTGAAACTGAATTGAATTGAGAGACACAGAGAGACAGAGAGAGACACAGAGAGACAGAGAGAGACACAGAGAGAAAGAGAAAAGCAGGTACGGCATTTTATCAAACCCTGCATCCCAAAAGATGATTAGAATCAAAGCGACTGGCTCTCTTGGAGCTGGAGGGCCTTCAGGCATTAGGAGACAACCTGTCCACCGACAGGACAAGTCAAACTCCTACGGGGTCAGAGGTGAGGCTTAGGACACGGGGGGACTAAACGCCTGTGTCGCTACTCCGCCCTTTAGGCTGAAGCAGACTGCCCGTCAATCCCATCTGCCCTTCTGGGGGTTGAATGACAGCTCCGGGGATTCCTAGAGGCTCATTTGAATGGGCGACGGGGGAAATGATACGCGGATGGCAATTAGGGAGGGCGGAAGGAAAGAAGGAAATAAGGGGGAAACATCGGGGGGGAGGGGGCATCTCTTCTCCGCCGAGCGCCTGGAACATGCAAATTACTTCCATGCGTGGCGGGGAGGAGGAAGCGGCGTGCTGCTGGAGGCTCATTACGGCGGGTAACCTGCTACGAACACCGCCGCGGACGTCCCTCATCTTCAGAGGGAACGAGTGGAGAGGGCCATTACGGAGCCCGTCCACTTAGCCGGCGCTTACTCGCACACCTCCTTGCCTTCCACAATCACCACCAGCAGCAGCAGCGGCAGCAGCAGCAGCCCTGACTCAACACACCGTCCTGATTGTTATTCATCACGGGCTCAGCAATAACCTTCACTAATCCACGCCGGGGACAACGTATCATTACACTAGCAGGAGAAGGAGTGTGTGCCTGTGTGAGTTTGTTTGTGTGTGTGTGTGTGTGTGTGTGTGTGTGTGTGTGTGTGAGGAGGACGGAGGGTAGCAGACAGAACAAGTGGCAGAGCCACTATTGGTATGCTGCTCCCAGTACCATCCGAGCCGAAGCTAAGGAGAGACAGAAGGGCAGAGTCCCAGTCAAGAGTCTCTTCCTGGGGGATAAACATCGGCGAGATCACTGGGATGTCTGCCTCTCTGTGGAGCAGGGAGGGAGGGAAGCCCACCCCCTCGCCTGGCAACACAACACTTACGGATTCTAACCCACGCTTGCCTAATAGAAAGGGGCTGGCGCAATCACAACCAGAGATGGAGGAAAAGAGAGACGAAAAGAGCGCTACAATGGTGTGTGTGTGTGTGTCTGTGTGTGTGAGCGAGCGAGAGATAGGAGGGCGGGCGCCGTGGGGAAGAGGGATATACCAAGTAGAATCGAGTCGCCATCCACAGTGGCTTTAATAGTTCATAAGTGGCAGAGATAACAGTTTGGCGCGCAGCCAGGCCGTCTGTGTGTGCAGGTTCTCTCCAGACACTGGGGGCCGGAATGGAGGCCCGCTTATCTCCAGGCTGCGCCGGGCCGGCAGGCCTGAGGAGTGAGCTGGCCGCCGACCGAGATTACCCCCGCACTCTCTCCCATCTCCTATCATTATCTTTCCTTCATTATCACGACTTTCTATCCCCTCCAGGGGGAACGCATGACTTGCATGGGGGTGGGGAAAAAATGGTCTGCCCATCCTTCCGTTGGCGTGTGACCGGAAAAGCGACGAGGGAAGTTTTAGGGAGTTGGAGAAGGGTCAAAGAGATGCAAGGGGTGGCTGGTTTGCGGAACCGCGATAGAACAGAAACGATGCTATTAGGAACCTGCTAAGAAGCTAGGAATTCTCCCTGCTTGAAAGACGTGACGCACGGACTACCCATTGTGTGTGGTAATATCTCGGTGGATTGAGACTGACTGGAGCATTAAGCCAGTCTAGCATCTCCCAGGAGAAACATCGCTGGGTATTAGGACTGAGCATTAGCTGAGTGCTTGGTCATAGGAGCATGCCAGTGGTGATAGCCTGCGGTAGGAGCAGACAGCCAGGGACTCTTCAGTGACCTGTAGGGCTAATTCAGGTGAAGGAGAGGAACATCTCTCTAGAGGGGCCCTAACCCGAACCCAGCATTCTGCTGCAGCTACACAATGGCCAAGTACCTTATTACCTTAATGTATTACCTTTTCATCTCTACATGCTATATCTGTGAAATGAATGAATTACAAAAGACAAACTAGGACACAGCGATGGACCTCTAAGGTTTGGTGAAGGAGCGTTCGGAATCGTATGCGTTGGACCTAATTTGCGGACGCATTAGTCAGCAGAGCACTCGGAGACAAAGCAATCAGCCATAAAGCATGCATATGAAACTCCTCCGGGCCCAGGGGTTTGTCGCTGAAGAACAAGGCAGGGAAAACATGATTATTGTTTTGTAATCCCCATGTAATAGGGCTTAATAGTGGGTGGGGGGTGGGGGTGTAGGCTTCCAGACGAACACCTTGATTGGTTTTATTTAGAGCCGTCCGCAGACAGAGAGAGCGCCGGACCCTGAAAGACCAGAAGAATCACCCGGGTTGCGCCTAAATCAATTAGGTCCAACAGCGCTTGTGGGTTTCTCTACAGAAGGAGACAGCAGAGGCAGTGCAGCAACTGAATTAACCTGAAATTAGCAGGCCGGCCGCCTGGAGAGAAACGGGAAGCCTGACGAGTTGTATGCGCCTCGCCCCCAGATAAAAACAGGAAACACTCTCTAGTCTCCACACAATGCTGAATAGCAGCCTAGTCAAATAAGCTGTGGTGGGCCTAACCACAACAGGTCTCAAAACCAGAGCATCACTGCGACACTGATGCACTGTAGTGGGGGAGGAGGAGGGCAGCTGCAGAAACTACCAAGCGTCTACTAACGCCACTGGGCAACACGTCCGGCCCCGAGATTAGGGCTAATCGATAACTCCAGATTCTTGTGGCGCTGCAGACCCGAGTCGTCTCCCTAATTGAAACGCATCCTAAACCACACAGAACCAGGACCATTGGGGGAGACACTTCGCTAGGAGGGGTTTGATACAGCGGGGCCTCGTCGTCATGGATATGGTTGATGGCAGTGAGGCTGCCAGGAGAGATATGGAGGGTTCAGT
This sequence comes from Galaxias olidus, assembly GCA_026901105.3. Classification (NCBI taxonomy): domain Eukaryota; kingdom Metazoa; phylum Chordata; class Actinopteri; order Galaxiiformes; family Galaxiidae; genus Galaxias; species Galaxias olidus. The sequence goes on along the minus strand of JAPMUY010006165.1, from coordinate 125,973 downwards.
TCTCCAAAGGGCCCTCTAAAAACATCTGTCTGCGCTGAGCGCACCCTCGGGAGGACTCACTGAAAAATGTGTGCTCTCAAAACGTGTGAAAAGCAAAAGTTAATTTGAAGGCTTTTTTTTTTTTTGCGTACTGTACCAAGCAAATTCATCTGCCACCGTTTGGGCTGTGTTTGGAATAATAATGAGGATTCGCAAACGTCACTGCTGTTGAATAGAAATATGATCAAAAGTCATAATTTCACACGAGTTTTCTTAATTATTGTGACAAAAGGCCATATATTATTGTGGGCGTTTTATTGCCCATGGGACCCGACCAGCTGAAGGCCAAAGACAGTGCGCGGTCGGGGATCGGTCACAGGGTCCTCAGTAATTATATCATCCACTCTAACACAGCTAGGAGGCTAAATGGAACTATTTGGCTGAGTCCACACCGATTAGCCTTTTGCACAGCAAGGTGTATCCAATTAATTAGCGGGCTGTATGACATGTCCTGTGATGGGAATTCTAACGAGGGGATAATTACGGCAAAACATTTGTCGTGCGACTTCAATTGACTCAGCAAGTTTACTTTTAATCTGTCTGGAGGTGATTTGTGCCACAAATGATGGTTTAGCTGGTCCAACGCATGAGTGGCATCACACACACAACTTGAGGCCACCAGTCATTAGATGTGAGGACGCCAGGGCCAGAGTGCAAACATGATGAGAGAGAGAGAGAGAGAGAGAGAGAGAGAGAGAGAGAGAAAGAGAGAGAAAGAGAGAAACAACACTGAAGTTGTCTCCCACACCTAGAACAGGCCAGTGCGTTTGGCACTACGCCCTCTGATGTAAGGCTCCTGTTACAGCTCTTTCTTGGATGTAAACGCCTACACGGAAGTCCAACAGCCTTCAGATGTAGACCCGGCGGCCTGAGAGAATCGTGCCAAAACTGTTCCCTGTGGGCGGCTTCTCAGGAGAACCGAGAGTTCTGCTTATTAAAACCGAGAGATAAAGTGGAAGCGTGAAATACATGTCCACGATTCAAAGGCTAGCTGAAGCTAGGTTTATTGCTAGCAGAGCCAAGGTCAACCTCACTTGTTAGATCAGTTGGACTAGGGTAGAGTTCAGTGCTTAGCAGGTGAAAGAGAAGGAACTAATCAATCTTCCGTGGATTTCTAGCGCCATGCTAAATGACCGTGGAGAGACCAGTTTGTCACCAGAAATGAGACCGTGACAGCGGTCTAGTGGTCACACACAGCCAATAATCCAATTGGCCTCAGAGTCCTAACAACCCCGGAGTGAACTTGCTAATGCCCTCCTTTCTTTTTGCTTGGCACATTTTTTTCTCCCGGGGTAATAGAGTGCACCATATTCTAAGAGGATTGAGAAGCGGAGAGACTGGGAGAACATGACTATGTACTGTGTAGAATATGAACGACTTACGACATCGCCCGGACCAATGAAATGCACATTCCGATGAGGACCTTGGGCTCAGAGCTTCACGTTATGTTCAGATCCTGGCTCCTCATTCAATCCAAGGGCATGGGTGTAAATATGCCGCTATGATGACTCACAACCTTGTGGTGAACCGCATTTGGGAAGTTGGTAGCTGACTCAGTCAACGAAGGAATGAATAAAAAGAAGAAATCAAAGCCAAAAAAAATAAATTGTCTGTCCGCCAATTAGATCCTTCCGAACTAGGCTGACTTTTGATAATAATGATTAAGATTCAACATTTTCCCTTGAGTAAAAAGCAAAAATAGAAGCCTTGTAATTCTAAAAAGTGAAATTCAAGTATGTGCACAAAGGAGCGTATCATTTGTACTAAATGTAACTGGAACTCAATTACCCAGCAGGCTCTATTAATCCTGTTCCTTAATAGCTTTAGTATATTTCCACCAGGGAGGACATGGAGGCCGTGGGGATAACTAGTCAGCAGTAAAACCAAACGGGTTTCTTTAGGCCGTGTCACGCATGAGGTTTTGCCGGCTGCTCAAACAGGTGCGTTACGTTTCACGACTTCCTGATTGAGACGCGCAGAGATTCCTCACTCACACACGTGTTCCACCTGATGCATGGCAACTGGTTCAGAGCACCTTCAGGGACGTGGCGCCCGCATCTAGTCAAACAAAATGTACATCTCAATAGCAGGAAATAGCCTGTCAAAAGAAACGCGGTGAATTATTCATCAAAGACGCACCAGTTCTCCCCCTACGTCTACATGTGTACGTGGCATGCTACTGTGCAGAACTAGATCTACAAGCATTTCAGTCCAAAGCCAATCTAGTGAATTAGGCGATCGAGTCAACGTGTCATTTACTTTCACAGGAAGAGACAGGAGGTGTCAACTACGTCAGGGAGACGACCCATTTGAATCTCGTAAAGAGCAGCACACAACAGAGCTGCCACTCACGGGGAACCCAACCTCTGCTACGCACTGCCTCTATCAAGCATTTATCTGCAGTCCACAGAAACGCAGACACACGCACACACACACAAAAGACCATTTCATCAAATGCCAGCAGCAGTGAAAGGCTGTCTCTCTCTCCACACACGTGCCAGCCCCGGCCTGCCCGTCGTGGACCGCAGTCCCCGACAGTCCCTCCTATGGCTGCTCCAAGCGGCCCTCCGTGCTCAGCCTTTAGAAAGGTGACTAATGCCCCGGTAAACACAGCGTACATTCATTAGGAGCGGCCACATCTTGGGGGAGCGCCCCCCACTACCCCCCCCCCCACCCCCCCCCCCCACCCCCACCCCCCACCCCCGCACCATTCATCCCCGTCACCTGTGGCTCGACGGAGAGACGCTGCTGTTATCACGTGTGGGCCACGCAGCGGGCGGAGGGAAGACAAGCAGCGGTGAGACGCGGGGGGGGGGGGGGGGGGGGGGGGGGGGGGGGGTCGGCCGTGCACCACGGGACTCAAGCAGACCCAGAGCAATCTCACCGAGCAGATTAGACCTGGACTTTAGGGCTCTTTCAGAGGCCGGTTGGATTTGGAGGCTTTTCCCCCCGACCAGCGCGGGATGCCGTTTCAGGAACTGACCATGGGTCTCCCCGTGGCGGCCTGGCAGTCTGACGGGCGGGCGGGCGGGCTGGCGGGCTGGCTCACTGTCAGCCCAGCGCCCAGCCTCCTCTGCTGCTGAGGAGCGAGACGACGACACTGGGTCCTCATTATGGGGACCGTCCGCTGGCTCTCCCCGCCTGTTGACAGCGTTCAACGCCAACAGGCTGGCTCAGAAAAAAAGCCCAGCCAACTGATGATTAGCTAAAGCTCTTTGAATGCTTAATCACAAGTCGGTGATATGGACGCCGCGGCTGCCTGATTGAGATTCCCCCCCTAATAAAGCCCAGAGCTCCACGTGTTTCACAGGGAATGACCCTCCATTAACCAGTTAGCAGCCCTCGCGGTCGTCAATACCTGCAGTGGTGATGCAACCCTCTGCCAACTCACACCGTGCTCCAGATCCGACAGGCTCTGGACGCCAAAGGAGCCAGGTCAACACTTTCAATCTGACATCGTTCATCTGACATCCTCGAGTGTGTCCACCCGACACCATCATCCTAAAAAAAAAAAAAAGCCCTACTCTAAGCACGTTGAAATATTAATGCCATCTGTAATTTTTTAACGAAGGTCTGATCAACACATGTTCCTGTGCAGGAGTCTTCCTTTCAGAGGGACAGGGGGGGCCATTAGCCATCTGTCCGGTCAGGGGGGGCAGCCCAGCAGGCCTCTGTGAGACAATGCAGAGCCTGCTTGGCACAGCCACAATCGATGGACGGGACAGGGGCGGGGCTGTCCAGGGAGCCGCACACAACCCCACACACACACACGCACGCGAATGCACGCACACACACACACACACACACACACACACACACACACACACACACACACACACACACACACACACACACCTGTCAAACATCGTACAGCTGTGCGTGCATGCGGTCTGTCATGTCCTCGTGCCCTTGACAGACTGCTAAGTGGAACAGTCATGTCCTATTTCAACAAAGCTGTCCCTGACGGCCACGTATGCACTCAAACTCCACTCTCACTCTCTCACACACACACACACACACACACAAACAAAGACTCTTTGTCAAGTCACACCATGACACCACTGTCTGCCCCGGCAACCAATCCCGGGTGCTGACCAGCAACTTTTTGGTAAGTAGAGCCGGGCTAAGACTGACCTAGACACATCAAGCACATCTAAGTATGCCACCTCGTTAAAAAGCCATACAAAAAGCCAAAATGTCAGTCAATAATTTATTTTATTTTTGGGTGCTTTTGGCAGAGGCTATGATGGAAATCACGACTCCAAAACCGCCATGTAAATAAGCACTGGACTGTTTCCTCTCCTCTTCAACGTTCAGGCTGATACTTAGCAGAGGGCGTAGGCAGATATCAACGTAAACACGGAGATCAACAGGGAACCACTGTAGAACAGTAGTGTGTGTGTGTGTGTGTGGGGGGGGGGGGGGGGGGGGGGACTCCTGTACTTCTAACAGCCTTCAAAACAGAAGACCAGTGGGAGCCCTTACATTACAATCTCAGGCAGGGCCATCCACAGTCACAGACATAATTCCCTTACCAAAGAGATGGCATGTGATTCAATATCAATAAAGAGCAATGAAGTCAACTGATCTTCTTCTAATTCCTGCAACCCCGAGGAGCTTCCGACTGGTTTCATCGCCGTCAGGGGTACAAACAAGACGCTCTTTGTTGCCAAAGCCCAACAGAGGGGCGATATAAAAGTAATCCTCAATTGTACCATAGTCACATTAAAGACGACTGACACTATCTTAATTCTTGTACAGAGCATGGCTTAGACAAGGCTTACTATTCAGTAGCAGCGGTGGTGTTTAGATGTGTTACTTCCCTCTAAGGGGAACAGAAACAGATATGGACGCAGGGCAACGCCATGCCACAGGAACGATGCACGGCTCCGTAAATAAACACGCCTCTTTGTAACTGGTGTATAAACTTTGTCGTCACTCAGCTCCACTGCAAGAAGCACGCCACTTCCTCAGGTACTTTTAATTCAGGAGAAAGAAAGAAAAATACCCACACTGATCATAAACACCTGGCTCGAACAGAACTTCAAATGATTCAAAGCATTCTTTGTCCCGTCTGACAGGCAAAAAAAGATGCGCGCCACTTATTTTCCTCTGCCACTGTTCCTCTGCCAGCCTCACGAGTGCTGCCCACGCCGGCTCCCTCCCTTACCCAGTTGTAAGACTTCACTTTTCAGGAGACACGATATGCCTCCATTTCTGTCGGGTCAGCTATTTTCTTCAGTAAACTTCGTTTTTTGCCTCGGCGTGTAAAAGCAGGTGCCTCATTATAAAGGAGTGCTTCATATACCGCCTTAATGAATCATAGACCACACTGTGAATTTAGCCCTGTAACATTGTGTGCTGAAAATGCACAAAACACTGCGAGACACTGTTGTCTATTGTTTAGCAAATACACAGTCAAAAGAACCCCTGTGACAATGACAGCTACTAAAAACAAACCAGACTCGTTATGGGATAAATGACTTTGTTTGACTCAGTGCTTCACTCCTGTTACATTCAACCCAAACCCTTCCTTTATGGTTGAAATAAAATGCTAGACTCTGGTGAGACACAGGGAGAATAATGCCACACCCCATCCGCCGAAGACCTTTCCCTCACCATATCTGTTAGCTTGAGACAAGAGACTAAACATGTGGTTGGGAGATGGCTTTCCTTGGGTGCAGAGTAAGGATCTGGGGGCTTAATAAAATATCTCTGCATGGCTGCTTGTGTGTGTGTGTGTGTGTGTGTGTGTGTGTGTGTCAATAAAAGTGCCATTGTACTGATGAGCAAATCGGCGGCACTTCCACATGTGTTAGAATTGACCGACGGAACTAGTATCTCCTTATCAGCACGATTGACAACTGAGGGTAGCCAAGGCCATGATTTCATAAAAACACGATCTCCTTCCATGAGGCCAAGATATTACTGAATCCAATAACAAAGTCGCTTGTGCAAGTGTAGCAGAAAGAGTTATGTTAATAGCGCGGCCTACCATGGATCGGAGCCCATCATCATGAATACACACGCTATGAGGATGTTTCCATTCAAGTCCAGACATATTGACAAGTACTTTGGGTTGGTTACAATTGCCCAGTACCCCTGTCTGCTTTCCAAAAATAATTCTCCTTACAATAGCAACATCTTGATGCAACACTGTTTAGACTTTAGAGGGACCAGCAAAAAGGGGGAAAAGCAAAAAAACTAAAACAAATGTTCCTCGTGTCCCTCTTGAATCAGTGTTCAGAATCGCTCTGGGGAACATGCAGTGTTTTAAACTCTACTCTTCTTCCCCCTGAATTTAGACCAGACCGGTTGACAACAAAGAAAAACGTGTGAGAGTGTAAATTCAGGGTCAGGATGGATTGATTTGAACATTCCTTTCACATTCCATGTTTTCCCTTGCCTTCAATGGGCACAGAAAGTCAGGGCATATCTTTCACACTGGACCTTAATATGGATTCGGATTCCGTGATGATTAGATGCCCTAGTGTGTTATGTGCCCCACGGCAAGCAGGCACATCATTCCTGTGGAATTCATCCTCATTCCAGGGGATAAGGAAATCTCAGTACTTGCAGGAAGCTGAGCCCTCATTCCCAGCTGTAAGATAAGGCCATAGTCCTGAAGTTATAGCTTCTGGGAATATGTGTTTTCTCCAGGCTATACTTCCTTCTGTCAGCTGCCATTTATTGCACAACTTGAATGGTGCAAACATGTAGCCCTGTCTATCAGTAAGTTTGAGTAAAATCCTAGCTTGCTAATATGTGATAGATATGCCAAAAATGGAAAGCTATATTTTATCATGCAGTAGCTTCATATTTACCAATAGCATATTAATTATTCAGTCAATGGTCAAATTAGGCACAATCATGCATGCATCTGGCAAAATATTTCACAAGCTAATATTAAGTTGTGTTACTTATTATATTACATGTTATTTACCAAATTATAGCTATAATAAACCTGCAGTACAACTAATATAAATAGCATATAATCAATTACAGTATATCAACACATTTGGCATCCACAAAATCATAACGAAAAAACAGAGGACTTGGCCAAAACAGAACTATGTTGTCTAGGCCAACACTCGGAGAGCCTGAGAAAGTGTCTATTGGTGCTTCGTGATCACCGCAGGATATTTTAAAACTGCAGTGCCTGTGACTCTAACCAAAAGGTTGCACCACTGATGTGCACTCCTTGCACGCACGGCGCATCGGTTACATCAGTTCTATGATCTGTCAACTGATCTGCCTGAGAAATAGGTGAAAGACTTAAGTTGGCCAGACCGGATAAATAACCAAGACAAGATGGCCTAAAACCTAATGTTTCAAAATCAATAAATAGGACAGATAGGATAATATATATGCAAATCATATAGTTAATACTGACTGCAACTGGATGGGGGCCCATGTTGCAAAGCTTTTTATTTTATTTTGGGAAATCACTACCGGCACAACCGATGGTGTCACTGTGTAATCATATTCACGCACTGTAATAGGACACGCTTAATGATACTGAATCATTTTGTTACAAGAATGTAATTTCAAAATCTGCATAAACATCAAGCATAAGGATGACTCTCCCTCAACTTTTGGAAGTAACGCACTAAGAAAGTCTTGAGGATATAGCTACCGAACGGGAGGTAGCATTTTTAAATGGTGGGTTGATCTAAACAAAGTTACTTGGTGTTAAAAAACAAAAACAAAACTGGAGTAAATAACGTTTACCTAAATGTAACGCCTTGTCATTTCATAACACACGGTGTAACAAAGTAACAACTTAGCCACTGCCACAACACAAAGTTATTCCCACAATTGTAGCGCAGGCCCAGCACAACACAGGAAACCGTGTTGCAACTAGGCGCGCCTCTCACAATTCCCAGTCCAATATGCTCACAAAGGGGATTCCTACTTTGCTGTTCTGCAAAGATGCTTTAAGTAAAACAAAGACAACGTTAGCGCTTATAAAACTTTAAGCAAATTACTCACAATACTATTCGAGGCCAACTCTAATAATAAAGGGAATATCAAAACATACTTGTTGGGAACTATTCCAATCACTTTTCCTCCCAAACTTGTACAGCTAGGACAAGCTAGCGAGGGAGCCTGCAAGTTTTTGTACTCACCAACACCATATTTTTCCTTTTTTGTAGGCACCCAGCGAGACATTCTCAGCAGTAAAACGTCTTCGTGTGGATGTTCTGTCTATGTGAATAGCTCCAGATACGACAACTTGTTTTGAAGAGATTTAGTTTTCACATTGGAGTATGGAACCACATCGAGCAGCCATTTTCCACCACTGACAGGATGCTCCACCAGGGGGTAGAATTCATCACAACAACCGACAACCAAAAGGTTTTTTGCGCCATCCGGCAAACTGAAAGTAGTTTAATCTGAAATGTATCATAATAATATATTTTTCATATTATAAGATATTCTACCTCTTTACACAAATTCAATATACCTATTGAGATTTTGTAATTGGTTTGCTGAACTGCTTTTTAGCATGCATGGTTATGATATGTGAACCACCACCACCACCTACAAGTATTCAAAGTAATCCTCATTCCATTAAGGCAAATTGACATTTTAGTTATAATTATTAATCAAATAATCCGTTCTGTCAAAGAAACTGGATGTTCATTAATCTAGTGCAATGTAATCCCATGCAAGCCCAATTCCCTACTCTTCCTTTTACATGCTCATGGATGCACACACTTTCCCCTTGCTGTTTTACCGTATTTCCATCTTCCTTTGCAATTATATTAATGATTTTGAGATGCACCCTGATGTTTTGAGTTGGGAATTGTTGATCTAAGGCAGGATTGTCCCTCAAACCTCAAAGGATTGACCACCATCAAAGCGATACACCAAGTTCACAATGGACCTACTTATGTTTATTTATGTTACTCTCGCAAATCTGACATCCTTAAAAACTTTACAGAAAAAACCGCCTTCGTGAATTGAATAATCTACGAAATTCACTGCTTGGATTATAAATATATTTGTACTATATCTCTTTGAATAAAGAAAAAGATCAAACATTTCCAGCAGAGGGCATTGTCGCTTTCATTCTTTTTAGAATGCCCTAATTTTTTTTTCAATTTTCCACTGATGAATTCAATGCGTTTTTCAGAAAGGTAACTGTCTAAGAGAGAATAAAGTAATCAGGCCAGTGCCAGTCTGTTCAACCTTTTCACTCCTTTCTCAAAAAAATTGGCCTTCATTTCACATAGAACGGTTTGACACTGTAACCAAATAGTAATTGTAATTCTGCAACTTTGTAACTGTGTGGAAGAAAACAGTCTAAGGGTTGTTTTTGTATGTATTATCAGGCTTTAAGAATGTTTTCAAAATTAAATCATAACACAATCATGAACAAAGGAAAAATTACTTGTTTGTCCATGGACCCAATGCCAACCTCTAAAATGAAAGTGCAGTCCAAGGACATTCACATAATACTTATACTCAACATATAAGCAACAACATGTTCAAAATAGTTCCATGGCTTAGTAAAAACAGGTGGTTGTGGTGAAAGAATTGAGCAAAAACTGTTGTACTTTCAGCACTTACCATGCGAACGGAGTGGTGGTGTATCAGTATTCTTAGAATATGAATGTGCTTAATAAGTCACTGCAATAGCTAATATGGTAATCAATACACAATATTTATGCAAATCATAATGATTTAACTGTTCAGGTCAGCCATCAGTCAAACTCGTCAACCAAAGGAGTTGACTGGATTGACTGGATTATAGAAGGCTGCAGAACTATAATATACCTTATGTATTCAATGGAGACCTACCTTGATTGTTGTGTAATGTTGTCTGACCAAATATGTGTTATTTTCATAAAATACAATCTTATCAAATGTGTTTGTCAGTGCTGTTTATTTGGTCTGATGTGCGGTACAAGCGGTACACTTTCTACTGGGTTCTGGCATTTCTGGGTTTGGCATAAAGTTGTTACAGTCTCACATCAGAATAGACAAGTTGAATGCATCTATTTGCTATTCATTACTAGTTGGCCTCAGGACATCATGCAGCTCTCGGGGACTTGTGCGAGCACAAGGTCCATTTTCTTAGCCAGTCTTGCAGGAATCACATGTCTTGAATAAAGCTTTGAGTAAGGCAATGCCTCATTCGGCAACAACTCTGAGATCACCCAGATATCATAAGATTTGGGACAAAATCTGTCTATGTAAGCTATTCCTATACTGCTTGTGATTAGCCTGTATACCATGTTTGCCAAACATACTTTGTAGGCTACAGTGGAGTAAAGCACACACTAGCAGAACCCCCTACAGAGTCACTGTATTGAATTAGCTGGATGGAATGGATGTAGTAATTGCACCAAGGTCAGTTTTTATGTCACTGACATTGAGAATAATTTACCATTCAGGGTTGTTTATTAACACTTGTTGATATATCAATATGGTGTACATATCAAACATGTAAAATGCATTAACTTGCCATGTTTTTCTCTCTCTCTAAAGTCTCCTATTCTCTCCTTTCTTCTCTCTCATTCTCTCTCTCTCTTTCTCCCTCTCTCCTCCCTCTTGTCTCTTTCTACTGCTATTGGATTCTCAGCTCTTCTGCTCAGTAACTCTTTTGTTTGGTCCAAGCATCCCTCACAGGGCTACATGCATGAGTGGAGACAGTACCCACCAGTACTTCTTTCAGTTGACTATCCAGGCAATGTGTTGTTCCTCAAAGAAGTGACCAGAGGACATTGGAACCTTCTGAAAGCACGTTTTTTAAAATGGAATAGTTTTTACCATTACTGTTAATTTTTTGTTATGTTTACAGTAAGTATTGTTTTTAGAAGTAACAACAGTAATAACACATTTTATTTGTAGTGCGCTTTACATTGTAAGAACAATCTCAAAGGGCTAGTGTTGACATTGAACTACTTTGAGATTCGAAATAAGACATTTGGCTCTTTCACTGGAATCTGTGACTCTGAGACACTTTTGTTCATTATTTCATGTGATATCTATTTTTAAATGTGTTTAGTTGTCCTACAGCAACTAAGGGATCTCTCACGACCACTTACTTGTTTTTGTACATTTCTAGCGTTCCTGACGGTAACCAGGGGCGACTAGTAAGGGAACGCTCATTAATATCCCCCGTTGAAGTCCCATAACCAGCAGCTGAAACCTGAGAGCTGTCTGTGGTTACTGGTTACCTGGGCTTCCAAAGCAATGGATCTCCGCGAGCCAGCTGTCCAGCCACGCAACGCCTCCAGTTGGAGGAGATCGGGGGACGACTCCTACTGGGATGGCCTCAAGTCTGAGGTAAATGTGGTGACCCGTGCCCCTCGTGTCACTCGTACTCCTCGGCCCCATAGCGCCATTGAGGGAGGCCTGGTCGACCGTTGGCTGCGGCAAGCAGAAAGGACACAGAGCAACCACCTTCAGAGATCTGCGCATGAGCACATCCCTCCTTTCCATGACCGGACGGTGTCCATGTCAGCCCTGAAGAACGAGCCTGTCTCACTAGAGAGCAGGGAACTTTCCTCGTGCGGGGCCCCCAGCCTCTGTGACAGCTCCCTGGGAAGCCAGGAGTCACTCCAATCTGACCTGTCCCAAGCTTCCTATCGGCGGGGAAGCTGGGAGAGGGTTTGCATCAGGCAGGCCCCGACAAAGGAGCAGGCTAAACTCAGCTCTCTTAGCCCTGTCAAGATTGGCTGGCTGCCAATCCAGGGGAAAGTAATGGCTGGCTCCAGCCAAAGCCTCCACGCGGATAACTCAGTAAGCCAGGTAAGACCCACCAAACCTTATGGTGTTAAGCCTTGAAGCATATGCTTAGTAATGTTGTTACCTGCTGTTGTTATTTAGAGCTGGAATATTGCATCACACATTTTCCCTGCATGTGTCTCACATAAACACTGCCAACACGTTTTGCGTACATTTTTTTTTGGACATTTGCCATATATATATATAAAAAATTCTCCTTTGGACTATGTCCAAGTTCATACTGTGTCTTTGTTTTTGCTGTGTAGGCCCTCCACACACTCTTTAAATATTGTTTTCAGTTTAATTATCAAGTGTATAAGGGCCTTGTCAGCTTCAAACAGAAAAGGACTTCACACACAAAAAACCTGGGCTTTCTTTTGTCAACCTCCAAAGTGAAAGATTGGTTGAGGCTAAGCGCTGATTTACCTTGACTTTGGCTTTTGAAATTCTTTAAGACGGCCTGATTGTGATTCTAAGGCTCTGAAGAGGCAGAGAAAGCCTTTCAAAGCCTGGGGGGCAGAGTGTTGTGTGACGGAGGTGACGGTGCACAGTGCCAGCCGAGGCACAGACCCAAACAGAGAGAGCCTGCGAGAGCCATCAGTAGTCAAGTCTCAGAGACCCCCAGGAGGAGCCAGTGTTCTGGCACGCCAGGAAAACAGCTTACTCTGCAGGACCCTCGGTGCATTCTCAACAGGTTTACCGTTTATTTAGAGCGACAAACAAAACAGACCGATCTATTTGAGCCCCGCGAGTAACCATGTAAACGTGCACACCAAATATTCTGTCGAATGTGTACCGAGGACCGAATTCAATGGCTTTTCACAGCCCCTCTCACCGGGCCCAACTTGTCGTAGATTGTCCTTAAGAACAACCCAGCACAAACCATCATCTTTATTCAGATGGCATGTCAAGATATAAGACAATACTGTACACCTAGATAACAGTCAGGAGCTACAGACATACACTCATTGATCCATGACAATAATGAATTATTATCCTGGTGTTATCGGCTGTCTATCAAAAGGTTTCTGTGTCTAATGGCAGTTGTTTTTTTTACAGGTGAAATTAAAACAACCAATCACCCCAACATTGATGAAGACTCCCGGGAAGGTGAACGGGTTCAAACAACTGGGTGAGATGACCAATTATTTTCATCTGCAACTGAAACTGTAGAGTTTTACACACCCACACAAATATACCTCAAAACTACACAAAGAAAAGCGAGAAATACATTAATACCCATTCTATCATGATGAAAAGGCTCACGCATACATAAGCACCCATTTCATATTGAATGTTAAGTGTATAAATTTGAATCCTGGTGCAGTTACACCTTCCAGCTAAATGCCATCCAATCCCAGCTTGTACTGGTGGGTTTGAACAGGGGAGGGTATCTTCGGGGAAAGCCATGGAGGATATTTGAAGGCTGATTTGTCACTGTTTGCCGGGTCTCCACACGGTCCCTCAGTTGTATTGGCCTGTCCTCACCCAGACACCACCTACTGACTGACTGAATGATCACTCTGAGCAATTCCCCTCCAAAAACTATTCAATTTCAAATAGAGCCACTACTGGCTGTTTTTACCTCAGGAAACGTGGAGAATTGTAGGTAAGTAAAATAAGTGCTGTGAGTGTTAGAAAGTGGGAGTGAAGAGAGATGTGGAATGAATAAAAAAGAAGTCAATGTAATCTCCAGCGTCTTTCTGCCTTTCTCTGGTAATGTTCTGGTCTACGACTGAACAGTGGAAATGTTCCTTTCATTTCTAATTAAAAGTAAATAATATAGAACGATTACACAAACCGTAAAAAAGTCACATTGCTGGGTCACATTGTCTGTGTAGAGAACTCATGATCATCCCCTGAGGATAACATTTACAATGTTGTGTGACCTAAGAGAAAAAAATAAACAACTTGAGAACATTGAACACTGTCTGGCCATCAAAGGATCTGAAGAAATTGCTTTGTTCGGAATTCAATTGTCTCAGATAATAGAGTGCTTGAGACCTGACCTTAAAAAATACAATATCAAACGCTAAGTGGGTCTTTGTGCAGAAAGGCACAATCCTTCAACTTAAGAGGGTCATAGTATGGGTTTGCTTGGAAATGCTGCTATTTGTATTTCTCATATACAGCAGCATGAGGACCCTGCTGCTTTTTGCAGGAAATGATGAGGAGACGTGTGCACTATTTGGTTGCTCTTTGACTGTCTACGTGGATGCGGGAGTCTGCTATTGTCTCTTGAAAAGCCTTGTTAGGACTGAAGGACTGGAAGTTTACACCATCTACACTTTCAGCACTTGTGAAGCATGTGTGTGGGCAGCCCAGTGGAGGGAGAGTATCTGTCAGGACAGACAGACAGACAGACAGACAGACAGACAGACAGACAGACAGACAGACAGACAGACAGACAGACAGACAGAAAGACAGACAGTCATGTTCAGGCGTTGGCTGTTACACTGGTGGCCCTGAATGATGCTATGCTTCCCTCGCCTCCACCAGTATCGCTTGTTGACAATGTCAACACGGCGTCACATTCGCAGAACAAACTGTCAGCCCAAGTATTTGTTTGTTACTTGGGTGTGCAGGTGTGCGTAAGTGTGTGTGTGTGTGTGTGTGTGTGTGTGTATGTGTGCGGGCCCGCATGCGTGTGTGTGTGTGTGCGTGCGTGCCTGCGTGCCTGCGTGCGTGCGTGCGTGCATGCGTGTGCGGGCTCATGTGTGTGCCGCCATGATATACGGGTTTTTCCTTTGCAAACAGACGGAGGGGTGGAGAGAAGTCAAGGCGGTTCAAATGAAGGCAGTGCCAGGACATGGAAGGTTCCTGATCGGGTTCCTCTCAGTCTCCAACAGGTAACTTGTGTTGAGCCTTTCTTACACTGTGATACGGTATGTTCATGGAGCTGTGCTGTATATCGAGGACTGGTTGTGAATCAGAAAAGCATAACAACGCGTAAAGAATGACATCTATTGCTCTGGCTGTTATTTCTAATTCTGTCTGGATCCCACATCAAACTCCTTTGTGCTTTTCATTGGTATGCCATGTCATGGACAATTACTGTTTGTGTGCTAGTTAAGAATATGTGCAGGGAATAATTATTATGTGTGTGCTCTTAATCGAATATGAAGGTCATTAGGCTTAATCTTATCACATTTTATTCCCTACCTAGAGCACGAAGCCTAATATTAAGTAATATGTTTTCATTAGCAATACCTCTGATTATGGCTTTTGGAATGAATTCAGTCTGACTGACCAGCACAGTCTATCCTTATAAACCCTGTGTCATCACGATAGATCCACTATGTGGGTGTTGTTTGATTAGTGGACACACAGGCACATGCAGTAAGCGGTGTTGACCCAGTATGGGCTCGGTTTGTGGGCCAACGCCACATCATAAATTAGTGATTAGCTCCAGCCAACGTCAGCCTTTCTCGGGCAAACAGAGCACACGGCCGCGTCTTTTTGGACTGAGATGGGTTCGTTGTTATTCAACGGGGCAGGCAGGCTTAAAGTCACGCTGTGGGCTGGCTTCGCTGGCTTCGCTGGCTGCTGCCTCTGCGGGTGCTGGGGTATTACCGAGCCAGCCAAGGGAGAGTCTTATGACTGAAGAAACAAACAGCATGCTTTTAGTGACTGCTGTGAAGCGGCCAGTAAATGTTGAGAGGCAATTCATTATGACCAAACGATGTATAGCCATGTTTTGGACAGAATAAGTTTATTTATTATATTTATCCTATTTATTTTAGCAAAGAAATATATTGCACCAGTAGGCCTATGTCTGGTGATTATCAATATGTTATGATATATGACTAATACATCAAATATAACTACTGCTGCTAATAAACATTACCGGGTTACCAGGATATGTCATAGAATATGTCCTGCATGCATATATAGCATAACAAAATACCAAATTACATATCGAATGAAAGGCTTTTTATTATATCATCTGATCATTTCCAGGTATCAGGCAGGAAGAGCTCCACATCCGGAGAGAGCGACAGGATTGTAGGCTGGTATCTGAGGAAAGGCTGGACAAGCAGCAAGGCGTCCCCCCTCAGCGGGGGTGAAACTCAGGCCCACGACCAGCAGGCAGGCTCCCCCTCTGAACCCAACAGGAGGAGCCCTCCGCTCAGGACCACCAGCATCAGCCTGCCAAGGAACACCCCCTCCCCAAACAGAGTGGTGAGCGTCCCGCAGTCCTCGCACACGCAGACCTCCACGGTGACCACCCTCGTCCCCCGGTCCAAGACCAACTTCACCTCCATCACCATCGCCTCCAGGAAGGTCACCAGGACCGCCAGTCTGCCGGGCTCTGACCCTCATTTCTCCCGCTCGGAGCAGGCCACCGTCTCCATCTCCAACCCTCATTTCACCCAATCGAAGGAAACCCTTGTGAAAGTGACGGAGAGCAGTATGACCACCAGCATGTCCCACCCCAGGCCTCACAGCTCTTCTTCAGTGTCCTACAACCCGCCCATGGACCGGGACTGTGACACAGTGGTGCGCAGGAAGAAAGCCACCATCATTAAAGTGACAGAGCACAGGGAGACCTACAGCCCGGTCCAATCTAGGAGCAGCCACCCCGAGTACAGACACAGCTACACCCAGGGGATGTACACTGAAAACAGCCTCTGGCAGCAGCCTCCCCTGGCTCCTCCACAACCCAGCGCCACGCCTGCACACCAGCGTCAGGGGCCTCCAGTGGAACGGAGCGGGCCGGCCGTCACCACCGCAACCACCCCGTCCGCCCTGGTGCACAGAGACCACCACCAGAGGGGCGGCGGTGACGTGCACAGGTCCACGTTGTGCCTGTTTGTGCCCAGCAGGCCTGCGAGTCCCGTGGGGAGACCCGTGGAGCAGGCAGGCGACGAGGGACGGGCCAGGCCCAGGAGGCCTCTGAGCTGCTACGCCAACGTGTTCGGACACACGGAGGCCAGCCGGGAGGCGGTGACGCCACCCGCCCCCGCCGCCGCCGCCGCCGGCAGGAAGTGGAACATGTCGCTTCCCCGGGGGACTCACGTTGACCTCGCGAAAGACGGCGCCAGCACGTCGCTCCGACAGAGGGGCTGCCCGGCGGCCGAGTCGCCCGTGTGGAACGGAGAGGGGAGTGAGAGGGAGGCCACAGCGGAGGCAGCTCCCCGGAGACAGTCTCTCACTCTGACCAAGGCCCTGGGTAAGTCACCACCACCACCACCACCACGGTCTGCTGTCAGACACACGTCGCTCCCTCCATCTGATGGCTCTTTCTTTTGAATAGATGGCAGGGTTTCCCTTTTGAAGTCTCTCCTGCTCTTGTGTACCCATGCGTCTACCCTATGGCTGTCAGACTATGTCTATCTATTTCCCCCAAAAAAGACTTTACACAGTCTCAGCCAGCTGGTACGGATCTCTCGGGTTTGATTAGGCTCCCCACCTTTGATGTATAATTGATAGATATTATTGTATTGTATTGGGAGGATGCCTTCATCTTTGGCGGCGGGTTTAATTTAAATGCGCGGCAGACATTCCATTCGGCAGCTCATTGTCGAGTAACACCAGCCCGGAGCAGACGCCCCCATCACCGGCCAGATACTCTCTCTCTCTCTCTCTCTCTCTCTCTCTCTCTCTCTCTCTCTCTCTCTCTCTCTCTCTATCTCTCTCTCTCTCTCTCTCTCTCATTTTCACCTTCTTTCACAGTTCCCACGCATCTTTTTGCATGCATAATCTATTTCTATCCTGCCTGCACTGCTTTCACAGGGCCTTCCAAGGGAATCACGCGCTACTTCGACACGATGAGAATCAGTCTCTGGGAAACCCAGAGAACATGAAGCAACGCTGTGTAGTTGTGCAGTGTTCTGCTGTGGTTATTTCTGAGCATGTGAAGTTGCCATCTGAAATCGACTGGGGCTTGGGATGCCGAATTCAACGTAGGGAGTGTTGTAGCCCTGGCTGTATTTGCTGCCTCTTTTCGGGAAGTCATGGTCATCTGTGAAATTCTTAATTGCTCTTTAATCGTGTTCATCATGTGTGTAATTTATTAATTACTTAGGCCCGAGGCATATCATTAAAAGTCAAAATTTAATCGGCCGGGTGTTGAGGAGGTGGCAGGGCAGTCTGCGTATTCCATTAGAACAGTTGATGCCACCCGAGTCGTTTCGACTTCATTCTATCCAAAGTAGAAGCGCTAATCATTTCGAATCATCATAACAGCACCCAGCTCTGTATTATTCCACTGTTTTCTTACTGTCCTCTTTTGACGCCTGCGCTTAGTAATAGAAAGGTACCCGTAGCAAATCCAGAAATGTCACTATTGTGGTCCCCACTGCCATTAAAAGTTTGGACTCGTTCCTTTGTTTGTGCTTTCGTCTGTGGCCATTTTGTCTTGTTGTTCAGATCCCAGCTCAAACCAGTCTCCCGAGGAAATCCTGGCCCTCAATGCAGCTGCCATCATAGCCAATATCAAACTCCAAAGACAACTAAGCAAGAAAAGGACACCTAATGACATTCCTGCAGAAGACTCAACAGCATCCCCAACAGGGAAGACTCCGGGTATGAATGAAGTTTCTGCTGGTCCTTTTGCCATAAATATCGACTGCGAATCATAGTTACAGTTAACCGAAGACCTCCAAGGCCGAACATTTAAACGCTCCATCACGGCGGGAGTGTTTGATCATGTTTTTATTGAAATATCGATACAACATTTATTACATGCGACGTCCCTGTATTTATTATTGCATGGCCTTATTCCGTATAGAAGTGTGCGAGAATAGTTGGACGTCTTGAACAGTACCATGTTATGAGCAAAAGTAATGAAAGTAAAAACTGTGAGTCTAAGCATAAAAAAAAAAACTGTTTTCTCTCTGTCCTCCTTCCAGGAAAGGAGGTTGAGAAAAGGGAAAATCAACGGAAGGATGAAAGTAAAGCGGCGAAAGCGCCCGTTGGTTCTAAAAGCCCCGCGCGCGTCCGATCACCCTTCGTAGATTACGTCCCACTGGGCCCCGACTTTGAAAACAGCACGGCCAAGACAATTTCACTCAGGGTACGTTTGCAAGGAACGTGTAAAAATACAGGAAGTGCAAGATCAGGGAATAGTCAAGATAGGAGTCTCATGCTGGGATAAAACATTTCCTCCAGTTGCTGACTTTACAGCTACGACACGAACACTACCTTGACAATGACAGCGAATACCACCGCTAAGACATGAATATCTATCACAGTTTCAGCAAGCTTTTAGCTCTGCCTCTGTGTTAGGCGCCTCTAAGATGTGGGATTTAGGCCCATGAAAGTGCTGCGTCACTGAGAGAAAATGTCTGTTTTATGATGTCAGGATGCCCTGGCACAGTCCAAACCAGGCTTCATCAATCGCTCTCAGGGCAGATTGAGAGCGCTGGAGCAACGTGCCCTCGAGAGGAGGGAGCTCCAGGAGTTTCCGGCCCCACAGCAGGACGCCACGCTCAGGCCTCCCAGAGGCCAGTGCACCCGACCCAGCCTTCTCCGCGGTACCGTACCAACAGCTCTCCTCATCTCGGCCACTACTATGCCTCTCATTGTCCCCCTGCAGCTGCACACACACACACACACACACACACACACACACACACACACACACACACACACACACACACACACACACACACACACACATACAACTGTTTGTCAATAAATAGAGGACACAATGGACATAGAATGTGAAACTGCTTTTGGTGCTATTAGATATTTTCTCATCTCCTATAGATCATTGAATTGCCATCAGATTGACTAGTTGTTCTGTTTTGGTGGCTTGCAGATACAATCTGTTTTTATGCAGCATCCTATTTGATAGACAGATTTCCCTGCAGTGTATGAGGCTTTAATGTAAATCTGCACGGCATCTCTCTTTTTGCCCCGATTGAGAGGCACAGTCTGCCATCTGCTGGTCACAATTGAGTACTACAACACCGGAGCCTTCCCTATGCTCATCAGACAAAAGAATATGTGTTAGCATTATTAAACATTTATCACTTGAATCAATATGATTATTATGCACTTTGACACAAGTTATATCTGCATTAACTTTAAATAGTGAATTAATTGTTTTCAATAGTCAGGACTTGTGTCACCATGCACAGCCAGGCAGGCAGCTTCCCTTGGCGGAGAATGTGCCGCGTTTGCAGAGTGCAGTTCTGTGATGGAGGGTGATTCCTTTGAGTTAGTCAATCCCTTTCGATCCAGGAAAAGCAAGAGCAATACACCGCCTTGACTGCATCAGCATTGTGAATGTGATTGTGTGTGATCCCCCCCAGATAACCTTTTCCAACCCAGAGACAGAGCCATTACCGGCAAAGAGATGCAGCTCCGATCCAAGCGGTGAGTTCCATTTCAATCTCCTGTTTGGCATGCTGTCTGGAGCTTCATTTTTGTGTGTGTGTGTGTGTGTGTGTGTGTGTGTGTGTGTGTGTGTGTGTGTGTGTGTGTAGCCATATTCCTCCTTATCACCTCTCTCTCTCTCTCTCCCTCCCACAGTGTGTAAAGCCACGCTCTCTATCACTGACAACTCCATTCACCACATGCTCTTGTTTCCTCCCTGCCAATGGTGCTCCTGTAAAAAAAAAAAAAAGGTTTTTTTTTTGCCTCGCTCCTTTTGTGTTTGTGTTTACTGTCTGTCCTTCCAGATTCTTCCCCTGATGAGGTGTACTTTTGTTTTAATGGCTGTGTTTGATCAGAGGATATTGTGTCTCCATCAAGCCCTGGCTGAATGGATTACGTTAGGCAGCAAGAGCAATGGAGCGGCTTCTATAAACTTCCATGGTTGTTCAGTAGGAGACAAAGGTTTAGCCAGGTCCGGATGACTTTGTGTCGCCCTCACAGGGCCACGAGCACACGAATAATCCCGTTGTTCGTGATCACTAACAGGAGTTACAACAATCGACCGGAGGTGAAGAGGAAGAAGGAGGAGGAGAGGAGGAGGGGAGAGTGGCTGGCCAACAGACAGCGGGTCGACATCTTCAAAAAGGTATAACCATTTAGCGCTCCGAACGAAGCACGAGTCTTTAAATAGCTAATCAACGGGGTTGGGGTTTATGAGCGTGGAAGGGAAGGGCACGGTGCGCTAATAACGCGGTGTGTGTTTCTGAGGCTGGTTAAATGAGCGAGCAACATCCCACCTTCCACCTCCAAGCTCAATTACACCCTGAAAGGACACAGTGTTAGCTGTAATGGCGGACCGTAAAGGGCCCCTCTATAGCTCTAAAGATAAAGACGTCGCTCCCTACCACCGGGTAAATGGTGGGAATGATAGCCTAAGATTACCTGGAGACTCTCTTTGGGTCAATCAAATGACGTGTAACTTTGTGGCAGTGGGTTCACACTTGAAGCGATTAACTGAAAGTCCAGGCAATAAAATAGAAGGGGATGAAATCGGTCTGACATGCAAGAGAAAAGCTTTTATATACAAGTGTTTGAATCTGGTAGACTTTTTTAATCAGAATTTTTTTTTTTATATAATTTTGAGGGTTGAAACATTAATACTTCCACCATAGCATGGTCTACAAAGAACAGTTGTGATGGATTTTCCTATCTTATTATGGACTTTATTAATGACACTGTAAGTCCACTAGAGGCTGCTGCTAACACGCATTTGCTTCTGTAAAGAATGTCTTTAAGCCAGAGGCGTGTATCTAATGCCTATCCATTTTAAACATTAGATTGTTGTGGTGGCCAGGGCATTGGCGTTCCACCAAACGCATAACTCCTACACATATTCAAAAATAATCCAAACTAATCCATTGGGTTCTCTTTTTGTACGTGTGCTTTCCTGCCTCTCTCTCTCTCTCTCTCTCTCTCTCTCTCTCTCTCTCTCTCTCTCTCTCTCTCTCTCTCTCTCTCTCTCTCTCTCTCTCTATCTTACTTTTCTATTCTTTCTCTCAACCTCACTCTCTCTCCCTCTGTCTCTATGTCTCTCTCTACTGCTCTCTTTCTGTGTTTCATTACGGCAGACTGTGAAAGTCTCATTGTGTCGCCTGTGTGTATGAGGCCAGTGTTCTGAGTGGAACAAAAGGGGCCTTGACGGGCAGTGGCTGCAGTACAATGGCACTACCTCCACCCACCCTCGACGCCACAGCCGTTCAGCCAGGCTGTGGTGCTTGAGACTGGGGGGTGCCCACACAAAGACACTGCCTCCACCCACGCTGCTGCAGCAGCAGATAACACAGGCCATGCCTGCACTTGCAACATATCCTAGCACTGGGATGGAAACCCGAATGATGTGGCTGAGAGGGTATCAGACTGAGGGCCTTGTCTGCCTGTCTGGATGTCTGTCTGGGCTACAAGGACGTCTATTCCCAGGCTGAAGGGTCGGGAACTAGGGAGCGGGGAGGAGAGGGGTGCGTAATGGAGGATTTAGATGTGTGTCCTGCTTGGAATCTTAATGACTTCTAGGGGTTTGATAGAGAGTGGAATCGATCAAATCATACAGGACATTCTTTTGAGTGTGTGCACTGTGTCGTCCTTACAGAAACTGTTGGATCGGATTCTGCAAAGAGGCAATGATTGAGGGATTCAGAGGATGGACCTACAATCTGCTTCCTCTATCCAATCATTTGGGGGGATTTCTCACGCGCCTCCACCTTCGCTCTCCATGTCGCCGTGTCTGCGTTGACAAACACGCGTACCTGAAGCAGAGAAATATGCAGATAACCAACATTAGCATGGCTAGATAAGCAACAGTGTTATATATTTATGCAAATTATTTTTAAATAAACCCTTTCTTGTTGCTGCAAAGTATGACAAAATCCAGCAGCTGGCACGGCATGTATGTGCAATATGAAACAGTTTCATAGGCCGTATATATATATTCCTATTTTTAGCCTGTGTCTGTCATTATGATTGTATGATGATGAAGTAAAAACGTGTAAGGCCCGACAGAGTTTTCCATTTGCCTTCATACACAAACTGTATTCCGCTGGAAACGGAATGTTTTTTATTGAATGTTGTCACTGTGCATGTTATTTATTCATCCGACAATAATAGACCAGCCTGATTGCCACAGGACAGTGTCTCTCAAGTTCAGGTTGATTGCATTCTTCTCAAAATTGACATGTTTTTCCACAATAGCTTGAGCTTCCTTCATCGTGACCTCTGCTAGCTGACGTTACACGAAGCGGTCCAGTCGGCCCTCAGAGAGCGCATAAGGCGGACACTCGGGACAGTTAATTCATTACATAAGTGATAAGCAGGGGAGTTCAGGGAGCACCGTGGACTCCCTGCCATCCTCCACCGCCGTCTATTAACCGCCGCCTGGAGGAGCGTGACCCCTCTCATTGGAAAAGGCCATGCTAATGGACGGGGGCTGCTTGAAAGATCCCTTTGTCTGGGAGTATTATAATGATGGAATGAGCTGCCATCGCAGATTTAGATTTCTGTGTTGCGTCGCACTGTTAACGTGCAGCGAATGCAGACAGGCGTCAAGGGGCCGGAAACAAATAACAAGTGAAATGTGTGTTCCTTTTTATCTATTTTTTTTTTTTTTTAACTCGGGAATAATCTAAAACGTCCAACTGTTCACGTAAAGAATGTCTTTAAGCAAGAGGCGTGTATCTAATGCCTATCCATCTTAATTGGCCTAGATTCTCAGAAGACACGATTGCTGCTCACTCGCCTGTGGATGTGCGTGCGGGTTTGTACGTGTCAGTGTGTGTTTATCGGCAATGTGAGCATTCACTTAATTACGGCATTCATAGGTGATAATTAGTTGTACTCAAACGGTTTTAGATTATCCAAGCTAAATGAGGATGGCTGGCTGTGTGTTGTCTGTGGACTTGTTTTGCCTCTTTGTTCCAAGATTTCAAGCACATCTGCCATCTAGGCCACTCATTTCAGAAAGTCTTTGTTTCGTAAAATATGTATTTTCTATATTTGTGTGAGTTTGTTTTATTTTTGGATGAGATAAGCTATCAATTCTAGCCACTCAAACATTTCAAAGGTGATATCAGCTTTTCAACACATGCAATATTTGCACGTCTCCTGAAGGTCTTATTTCACTGAGCTCTTCTCCTTGCAAGCCCTCCCCTCCGTTCTCAAATCATCTGCACTTCCTGATGTACTGTCAGATAAAGAGCAAAGATCAGCTTTTCCATCTTCTGCCATATCACAATGCTGAGACGCAGTCAGAATGCACAGCTATACTGGAGGATATTTTCTCATTCATATTGCATGCTGACTTTGATGAGCAGGGAAAACGATGACACCGTGGTGCAATATTTTGGAGCCCCTGTCCCAGCCATTGCCTACCCATGCTAGATATGTGGCTTGGAGGAGAGAGGAGAGGAGAGACTCGCAATTACCATTTCATGTGGGCGCGGACCCTCTTGCCCATGGAAATCTGCCCACTGTCTGTTTGCCTGCCTGCACTTCCTTTCAAGGTAGTTTGCCATGCGGTGCATTGTGCAGTGCAGTTAAAAAAAAGGCAAATAAACAAAACTGTGCCATGGCTTCAGATTACGTATTAGTCATTGTAACTGACAATGATAATTATTTTATTCAACTTTATTGTCATTGCACAGAGTACATGTACTGAGACAACGAAATGCAGTTAGCATCTAACCAGAAGTGCAAATAAAGCAGTAAAATGCAGTAAAGTGTATGTATATAAGTGAATAAATATGAATACAATAGATAAATATGAATACAATGCCAAGAGGTATAAACAGTATAAACAGTATAGACAGTGGATCGGTATAAACAGTATAAACAGTATAGACAGTGGATCGGTATAAACAGTATAAACAGTATAGACAGTGGATCGGTATAAACAGTATAAACAGCATAGACAGTGGATCGGTATAAGTATATTATTGGCAAGGTGCAGCAGTGCATGGTTAAGTCATTGGAGTAGGTTGAGTGGGGGGGGGGGGGGGGGTCCAGGTGGGGGTATCCGGGGTGGGGGGTGACAGCTGAGGGGAAAAAGCTGTTCCTGAACCTGCTGGTCCTAGAACGGAGGCTCCTGTAGCGCCTCCCAGAGGGAAGGAGGGCAAACAGTCTGTGGCTGGGGTGGGAGGTGTCCCTGGCGATGCTGCGTGCCTTCCGCAGACAGCGCTTGTGCTGAACAGTCTGAATTGCTTAATGATATGTATGGTCCTAGGGTCAGAGATAGCAAAAGTAATGACTATTAGTCTGACATTAAATATATATAATTATAAACAGATGAAACCATTAAATGAGTTTACAGCGGTATTTCTGACACAAATAATATTATGGATGATTGCAGCACAGACTACCAGTAAAGTACTGTAGCATATACAATAACCATCATGGGTTAACCGTTTGAGAAACTACAAATCCCCCATAGGTTCTTTTAAGTCGTTGTTTATGTTTAATTTATATAAAATGCTGACGTGATTACGTATGGGAGTAAAGGTTATTTCTGCTATGGTTTATTTACATCGTCCTCATTTATGTAGATTAGAATGTGTCTCAGCAATTGGCGCTTAGTAGACGGCTTTAGGACCTTGAAGAATGCTTCCACGAAGCACATGGTCCCACTCGCAAGACAACACGTCTCCGTCTCTAATTGCTTTGGACGAGCTGATGTCTCTCTTGTCAAAGAGGAATGTATTGAATACTTTTGAGATGGCGTTACTTGTAAAATTGTTTCTGTTCTTTAAGCCTAATATTTTACACGTGACGCGCTGTGGACATATCTGAATGGGAAAGTCCGGCTGTAGTTGGAATTGCTGTCTTCTCTTCAGGATTTCCTAACGGTCTCTCATACTTGATCATATTTCAGGAAGTCATTTGGAGTCTTGAATATCAGCTGTTCAACTGTATGTATATTATGGTTACTCTGCTGTAAAACATTGGATAGTTCGTCCATCCTTCGCCGGACACAATGAGCGACCGGCGCTGGAGTCTGAACTTTGTAATTTTGACAGCACTTCATGCTTTATCAATCCCAATATATGGCTGTGTCAGTGTGCGCTCCAACCCTACAGAAGGTAAGGATTATTTTACGTCAAAAATGATTATGCATTTTAACACATTTTCACTCTCAGAAACGAATGAGACCACACTGAAATATGAAAATCACGAAAACTTACTAACCAAAGATCACAGTTGTGCCTTTATAAGCAAATAATAAACAACACTACGTCTTGAGGTGAGTCTGCATAATACGATTTTGTGGGATAAAATAATTAATATTGCATTTTTGACTTTCTCTAATATCTATTCTATTATTTTCTATTATATTAAATTCTGTTATATTCAAAATTTCAACCAAGGTGGTCTCATTCCCCATTTGAATGCAGCTTTACATTATTACTACTGTAGTTTGATTAAAGACCAGATGTGTATTAAGAGCTATGTTAAAACAGTAGAATTTGTCTTGAACGTAAATTAATTCAAATTCATGGACAGCAGTAAGGTTCTCCCATAGCTAGGTGAATGATGGAACATAAGTAGTGTTGCTGTTTGTGCAGCATATTGTGGTGGGCGTAGTCTTAATTTAAATATTAGCACTCCTGGGTCAAGTGGGCAATAGATTTTTTATTCAGAAATATTCTGGAACAATATATACAGACTAATACGCTTAGAAGTCAAAATTAGGCAAGTATCGCAACAGTCTCAAACCTTGTGTATGCATGTCTCCTTCACCTTTGCTTGTGATTTCTCTCACCCCTGGAGCTCATCATGGTTCTGGGGTGCGTTCGAAAGCTGCACACCACTGTTTGTGTCAACTTTCCCCTGCATCCAAACACTGTCACTACACTCCCTACGATCCTGGGAGTTAATTAAGGTGTCAGTGAATACGTCATCTAAATGAGATATCATGATAGACAGATGATAATTTCCTTTCTTCGTCCCCCGTTTCATTCTGAGGAAGGCGACTTTGACGTGTCCATCCCGAGTGAGCCCAGTCCTCTTGAGTTACTGGCCATCATCAGACCGATTTGGGATGTGAACGTGAGACCTAAATGGAGCATCACCAGCCAGGAAGTGTTAACCCGGTTGGGGTTTATTAGGCCTAATGGAGAGAGACGCCCGTGGGTAGAGTGGTGGGAACAGGTGCCTATAAACACTAGGAGGAGCACAGGCTTAGTGTGAAGTAAGCCTAGCGCACTGAGACGCACCATGGTGCCTAGCTTAATGTGGGAGGCTAATGAGTGCGAGTCACTGGGGCGGTCTTTCATGAGCCTCTGCGCAGTCTGCGTGTTATGGCACCGCGAGTCTTTCTTTTTTCACCCCTCATCTGCGCTCCTCCCGTTAGGAATTGAAGGATTCCAGGAAGACCGAGAAGACTCCACTCCTTCGCTCTCTCTCTCTCTCACTCTCTTCACCGTCACGTTTGCATGCATTTTTCATGGCGCCCTCTCTCCCCGGTCTTTCATTTAACGGGATTCATTCTCCTCGTCCTGTCTCTCCTCTCCGTGTTCCTGCCCCTCGCTGGCATCATTCGGGAATGATTTCCGTTCATGGCTGACACACTTAGTGTCAGGCAGTATTTACAAGCCAGCTGTGCTGTTTCAGCCAGCGTGACTCCTCTGTGTGCCTAGAGCTCCACAAGCCGCCCGCTCGGTCCACACTCAAACAAATAAAAGCTGAGCTGAGGATATATTTTGGGAGCGTAGGAAGACATTCTCCCGGCGAGCGTTGTCCTTCCTGTGGGAGATGCTATCGCCCTGACCTAACATCCATCCAGCCCAAGATATCTCAGGTTGCCTAAGAATAGACTGACACGTTGACAGCGAGCCTTTCAAACTCTGTCAGGCTTTCAGAGATTGATAAGTCCGACAAGGCCAATGTGTCACTGGATATCGGAGGCCGATTAACTTACCAGTTGCTCCACGGCCTTAGGATATTTATACTAGAGAGGAAAACAGCTGGCCGGTAGGGCTGCAGTCTGACCGTATACATGTGTTGCGCTTAGCTTTTGGAAGCTGCCTTGGACTCAGTTGACCCCCTCCTCCCAAAGGTTTAACAGGCTGAAACCCAACACTTACTCTGGGCATTCTCGTTCCACTTTCACCCCCATTAGGGGTCGGAGGTCATCCCAACACAGCCCTTCCCTGCGTGTCTTCTCGTCTGGGCGGACAGCATAGCTGTCTCAAACTCTATCTCCAGCCGGCGTCTGTCCGTGTCTGGGTTTCCTCACGCCCTGCCACATGGCAGAACACATTCCTCAAACCCACGCCGACGGAGACACTGGGGAGAAGAGTCGCTCGCGCCGTGACGTGGGTGGCGCGAGCCCTTCGCCAGCTGCAGCCGAGGGAGCCCGGGGAGAGCTCTGGAGACAGAGGTCTTTGTCCTGCCAGAGCATGCGCCTGCCTGCCCGCCTCATTTCACCCTAAGCCTACACAGACACAGGCCCCTCTGGAGGGAAGTGGACGTTTGGGGTTTCTCGAGGGCCAAGGAATCACGGATCAGTGAGCGCTTCAGAGAAGAGGAAGCCCAGCCCAGCACGGTGGTGTTAGCGGTAAGTGGCGCGAGGGGGAGCGGCGGCCCTGGCACGTCGCCGGTCCAGGTGTGCTCTCGCCGCGGTCCGGGCTCCCCCCGCTGCTCTGGGTAACGCATGACAGACACGCACAGCTAATCCATCACGCTCGCCGGGCGTTCTGCAGCCGCCTAACATGCCGTGTCCACACCCTGGAGTGGAAACGAAGAAGCTGCGCCGGGGAAGCTATTTGGCTTCCCGGCCCGACGCCTTCACGCAGCGGCCCGACCGGTCTAACCCCACCCGGGAGAAATGCGTGCGAGTCAAAACGGTGGATGTCTTGCTGGCGACGCCTGTGAGTTTTCTCTTGTTTTTATCGCGTCGGTACCACTGGATGAACTTAGGGGTGGGTGCAGGGACATTACCCCGACACTGCTCTCCATGGAATGCTGGGTCGGACTCCTCTACTCCGTCGTAGGATGAGACGCTTGGTCCCTGAGACCCACAAATCAAACAGTAGATTACTTGATTGTGATCCGTTTTTTTTTTTTTTTTTAAGTGTTCCACATGTCCCGGCCCTGACCTTTTTAAAAGTGCCATGACAACCGAAGCGATGACGTGCGCCCCGGGCCGACCAGCTGCGTGCTGAGCATAAAAATACAGGGTGTGTGACGGCAGCCGCCACCACCGCCTGTTCCCTCTCTGGTGGAGCTGGAGGCCCTTTTTTTTTTTTGTCCTCCCCTCCCAGGCTTTGAGCGCGTGCCAGACATGTGCTACCCATGACAGAGAGGAGTGGCCTGGGCCCTGGAAATGAGATCTGTCATCGGGACCTGATTAACAGACTCCCGCACAGTGGAGAGGCTGACCTTTTTGGAGAGGGAGTTACTGTAGCCCGGCGTCGTGCCAAGAGCAGGGGCACGGCCAGCCTCCGCACGGGGCCACGGGGGCTCGTCATCCAATCAGGGGCTTATCCGTGGCGGGGCTCTGGGACAGCAGCAGCGGCAGTCGGCCCCCTGCAGAGTCATGGGGGGGGGGGGGGGGGGGGGGGGTTCAGCGTGACGGGGAAATTCATTTCCCAGAGCCTAATTATGTTGTTGCACCAGGCTGGTCTTACACTAAATGAGTTCAGGGAGGCTAGTTGGAGGCGCGGAGGGAGAGGCAAGGAGAGAAATAGAGGGAGGATTGTACCGTTTATTGCTGTGTCACAGCGACCGGTAGAGGGAAGGCGACGCATTAGCCAGTGCTGGCATGTCACTCCCATCCCTTTTCCCCGCCCTCCCTGCTCCCAACAATAGGAATACTATCTACAATCCTATTCAAACCGCTATGAACAAACCGATGCAGGGCTTCCTCTTGACTTTCTAAGTCTTGAGTTGACCCCTTTTTCGTTCCAAGGCCAGGGTGTCCAATTCCAGCGGTGATGTCACTGTAAGGTCTGTGTGTGTGTGTGTGTGTGTGTGTGCGTGTGTGTGTGTGTGCGTGTGTGTGTGTGGGTGTGTGTCCCAGCGAGACCACCGGGCCCCTAACTGGTGTTTACCATGGAGCCGGGCCAAGACGAACAACCATTTTTCACCCTTACCACTTACAAGTACTTTTTTAAGGGAGGGAGATGATTAAGAGGACGAATGAGAGGAAGTATATTTTTTGCCATATAGGTTCCATCCAGGTAGGCAGTCCTGACCTTTCACTGTGGAGATGCCCTTTTCGTTTTCCAATCGGATTTATTGTGGGTGTTTTGAATTGGAATGAATTGCCTTTCACGTCAACCAGAACGCGTCTGAATAACAATCGCGAGCTCACAGAACCCTTTGTTAGAGGCGGGAAACAACTGCCGGGATGGAGAACATGCATGGAACATGGCCTTGATTTAGTCAATGTTTGTTTGGATGGAAGATATCCCTTCCTCGGTCTGGCCGTGACGAGAATACGGGCGTGGAGAGAAATCCCTCATCCAAAATATACGACGCACAACGCTCATCTTGTTCAACTGGCGCTATCAACACCGCTGTTCCTCTCCACCCAGAGGCCTCTTGTGTTTCCCTCCGTCATGCCTGTGGCCTCTGACAAAGTTCTGGCTTGATGAGGCCAGATACAGTCTTATCAGTCCTGGCTGTGATTTGAAGCCGAGCGGACTCGTTTTCGAGGCCGCCGTTCCTCAAGGTCACACCGGTATCTCCTCCCTCCTTCAGTCCACGCTGCGGTCCTGTGCTCTGGTGTTCTCCTCCCACACGCGGTTGTTATTGATTCAGTGTGCGCTCTTCAGTCTCAATTAAATGTATTTTCGAGAGAGGAGGCATTTCATGCAAAGTTACTTTGGGGAGCCCTTGTCTCGTCTTGCTGCTAGCCATTGGGCACAAATGTCTTGATAAGAAAAACCTCTTTACCTCGGGGTCCTGTGCGTGTGTGTGTGCGTGCGTGCGAGCGTGCGTGCGTGCGTGCGTGCATTCGTGTGTGTGTGTGTAAATGTGCACGTTTGCATGCGTTTGTTTTTGTGTTTGTGTGTGTGTGTGTGTGTTTGTGGGTGTATCCACAGAGGTCTCCTATTTCACAGAATGCCTCTTTGCACTGTAGAATTGAGGACGCCTTCATCAACCGTAGGGATGAAAGCAGCAGCATTCCATTTGTAGTAGGAAAGCAAAGGCTGTTATGAATTCATTATTTCACTGGTGCCTGTCATCCAGTGAAATGCTGCTGGTTGCGAAAAAGCAGACTCTGGGGTTTAATAAAGGCCTAAGTTACGATGCTGTGTTGTCTGACAGTGTGCGGGGTGAGGTAGGCTGCCTTCTGGGGACCCCAGTCAAAGAATACATATGGGAGCAACTCCTTCGTACCTCAAATACCTTGCCCAGACAGGACGTCCATGTCATGCCGAGAAAGGAGTGACAGTTTTATTGTGAGTCGGGCTCTGTCACACCCACATCTTTTCCTCTCCCATGCACACTCACCTTCATGTGCACTCACGTATGACAGCACATACATACACTCATACACACACACACACACACACACACACACACACACACACACACCCATACCCCCATACATACACATACTTACAAACACACACGTGCACCCATACACAAACACACACACACACACACACACACACACACACACACACACTTACACACACACGTACATAAATATCCAGATAGACACTCATACAATGACTCTCTCAGCCCCACGACTATATAGCCGTAATGTGAGGAACACGACCTCTCTTTGTGTACACTGGTGCGTAAAGGGAGCTAATCCTGGGCAGAGGGCGCGTTATGAAGACTTCTGTTTACACTCTCCTTCATTGCATGTATGAATAAGGCCTCCCGCTCCGGCGGTGCCACATTTACCGCTCCCTTACCCCTACTCGACGCTACTACAACTAACAAAGACCACTTACACGCTCCCCCAACACCCCCCGTGCCGTTCTCGCTCGCTTTACAAACTCCCTGGCACGTAGGGAGCCGTCCACGAGGCCGCCGCTCGTTTTCACTGCTCTCAGACCCTTTGTCTCAGTGGGAATCAAAGGGGCCCTGGCGTGCCGCGTTGACAAGGCCGGTTGCTCAAGATCTGGGGGCTTTGAAGACAGGCCACCGAATTGAGCGTGGTGGCCAACCCCCGTCTTCAAAGAAGCCCCCGAAGGCACGTCCCTGGGAAAGGTGATTGCGATTCCATCTGTACGTTAGGCTCGCTCGTAAACAACTGACCGACTGACCCCCCGGTCAGGGGGGGGGGGGGGCAGGGTTGGACCGCGACCTCCCCGTCACATCGTCGCTCTCAGGACTCCCCGTCTCAGCAGCTTTGTTCTGCCGGGGAGAGATAAGGTTTGGACTTTACGACGGTGCCGCCGCTCATCTTGGGGAGGCTGTTAGTTTGGCGGCTTGCTCAGCATGTTGTCCTCCCTCTTCAATTCGCCCCGGCGCTGTTTTTCTTCTTCCTCTTCTTCTTCTTCTTCATCTTCTAGATTCTGCCGAGCTAATGACAGCGGCATGCTTCTCTTGATGTCTGTCGGCGGTGGTGTTTCGTCCCACCCGGTGTCTGCTTCTCATCAGGCCCGGCCGGCCCACGCTAGGCCAGGACTGCTGAGCTGGTCAGTGCTGGATGGCTGCTATCAGTTTATTTAGGGGGGCGGGGGGTGGGGTTGGGGTGGGGTGATGGAGTCCAGAGTGGAGAAGGTTTAAACAGGGCTGGCAGAACAAAGGCCCAGCCTGCTTAGGCTGGGGAGCGCAGGGGAGCGCAGGGGAGCAGGGAGGACAGCGAGATAACGGGCAGAAACAGATTTCTCAGAGAGTCAGGGGCCATGATAGAGGAGACAGGGTGGACCTGGGAAGATCTTTAAAAGCTGGGATAGTATAGTCTCCACGGTTTGTGTGTGTGTGTGTGTGTTTTTGTGTGTGTGTGTGTGTGTGTGTGCGTGTGTGTGTGTGTGTGCGTGTGTGCGTGGGTGTGGGTTTGAAATGCAATACAGAAATAAATTGAGGTGCTATCCCTGAACTCCTTCCAAAGAATGCAGGCATTACTGTCTAGTAGTATTAATACGTACAAATCTGCGTCCAACAAACACATGTGTCCTCCACAGGGGACCTGGCTACTGGGGTAGTATGCCGGGGAAAAACACAAGCAAACGCTAGAACAACAATGTTTGCTCTGAAACAAATGGTGCCAATAATCTCCCGGCGTTCCGCTGGAGGAGCCCAGCAGCTCCTAAATGACTTTCCCCACTCTGAGCAGGCAGAGGTGATAACTGGAAAGCCCGTTAGCGGAGCCCTTCATGTCCCTCCCCCCCCCCCCCCCCCCCCCCCCCCCCCCCCCCCCCCCCCCCCCCCCCCCCCCCCCCCCTCCCCCACCACTATTGGATTTTGAGTGTGTTTGCTCACGATGGACTTTAAAAGAGAGCCATCGGCCGGTGTCTTGTCACGGCTCTTAAGTGGTCTAGCACTTTGGGCGCTGGCAGTTCTTTTTTTGCGCCACTTCACCCCGAGGCAATATACTCAGGTGCATTTGTATTGGATTTAGGGGAATGTGTTCCTGAGCGACTGGCGCTGAAAAGCTCTTTAGGAGGGAGAGCCATTTGGCGGCTCAGTTAACATTCACTCGGAGCGAGAGGAGATAGAAGTCCTGGAAACAATGCCTCCGAGCTGGAGTCTAATCCCCGTCCGTTAGCCCCGGACCCTAGGCTGGCGCTACCAGTTATCGCGCCAACAACAGCAAGCCAGCGCTCACAACAAGTCTCCGCACTCGGAGCGTTATGTAAATGAGCGACAGCTTGAGAGCAAATGGTTATGGTTACCACGGAGACTGACATTTCTCATCCCTTGATGTCTGAAAGCATTGATTAGTGGTGTTCTACACGTGGGCTTACTACAGCAAAGACAGGCTCTTGGTGGAACGGCTGGCTAAATAAAGGAAGAGACCAGATGTTTCCAACGCTCCGGAAGATATCATGTTGGAGAGGGTATTTTATCTTGTCAGTTGGTAATTGTTAGTTGTGAAAGACAACACATGAGAAGCGTTCTATTTGCATGCCACGCCACAGTAAGTCTGTCAGGCGCAAATACAGTAATTATATCTTCAAGTGCCACTTTCTTTTCGGGTTAGGGATGTGTGAAATCGCACTCAACCACTGTATATGTCACATTGGAACTATCAGACTTGCTCAATAATTGACACTCTGGTTCAGCTTAGTGGAGGAGACACAGTTGATTTTGTTTCTGGTCCATCTTTGTGCTGTTAATTGGAAATGTTCTTTTGAAAAGTCAAGTCTAATGCGGAGAATTATCCTATTTCCACAGGGAAGATGTTCGGCCCAACTCCTCAACGCAGAACAACGGCCAAGCAGAAAGCGCCAGAGACCACGATACCTCACCTATTGGTTGGCGGCGTGTGGAGGCCTATCTCTCAGCTTCGACTAAAGGTGAATAGCAAGTCAACCACTGACCCCCTGTATGCTTAAGCCTGTTTGTGTCACATTGCAACTGTGTGTTAAGCTGGTGTTATAATCCATATGTCGAGTCACGTCAGTGTGTGCCAGTTCCCAGAAGCCTCTCTGGTGAAGGGTCTCTGTATACCCAGACAGAAATAGTCATCCAAGCCGCAAACCAATGGTTCCTGTGGGCTAATCAAAGTGTTCAAATCAGCACATTTGAAACATGGAACGCTATGCAATTCCAACATGTGTTCTGCGTCTTAGGAATGGGAAACCCGACGCGGCGGGCCGCAATGTTAATGAAATGTTTGAAAAATCCCGTACCCCTGGCTCGGTGTGGGACCTGGCTATAAATAGTGCCAGACATTGATAAAAAAAAGGTGTACAACTCCGCCAGCCACCCTTATAATCACAGCTTAGGTTTGCCATTATTGAGTCTATTCGTTTGGTGAGTCAGTCTTTCCTGTTAAAAGGTCAAAGGTGTGCGTTTCATTGAGAGGTGTGCAAGTAACGAAACAACACGCCCTACCAAGTATTGCATACCTGTAATTCATAAGAGGACAGTGTGCTGTTAGTTAGCTTCTGTACTCCATAGCTGTTCATACAGCGATCTAAGCCAAGGGCATGAACTGAAGGGTAGTGGCGTGTCACGAGGGGGTCATCCCACCGGAGGCTAAAGCTGCTGTCAGGGATGAATGGCAAGTTGATCCCTTCTTGTGCAGTTCCCTCTCAAGTGGCCTGCTTCGCAATCCACTCATGAACCGCTAAACATTCTGCTCCGAGGGGGAAAGGAGACCCACGGAGGAGTGCCGTAACTGCACTCTAGCACGCTCACTCCCCCACATTGCAACAGTGTGTGTGTGTGTGTGTGTGTGTGTGTGTGTGTGTGTGTGTGTGTGTGTGTGTGTGTGTGTGTGTGTGCGCGAACGTGCAATACTGAGGGGAAAGACAGCCATAGAACGTGCACTCCATGCCCCCTGTTATTTCAGCAGACATACACACTGGCCCTTGCAGCGCTCCAACTGTGAGGTTCTTCAACTCCAGGATTAATGTCAAATGGAATAGGAACACAAAGCTAATCCTTAGCCCTTGTTCTAAGACACAAAAGTAGCTTGGCGGGGATTTGACAGAAGTCTCTCATCATCTGAAAACATTTCAGTACGCACTTTCTTTACAGGGAGCACAGTGGAGTGTGTGTGTGTGTGGGGGGGGGGGGGGGGGTAATTCCTTTATACGCCCTTGCATGTTCTTGGGCGTCTGTAAGTCTGATTCATTAATCATGGATAAAATTTTCAGAATAGTATCTTGCTGATATTTAAACCTAAACCAGGCTGAAACATGAATATTTAAGCACACAATATCCGAAGCACATGAAGCATGTGAACTAACATACATCGTCGAGACTAATGCGGCTCCGCTCCTGTCCTGTCCGTTCTGTTTTCCAGGGCCATCCTGCATCGCTGAAGGTGCTGATTGAAGCGGAAGGTGAGCAGCTGCTCCTGGCCCTGGAGAAAAACCAGTAAGTGTCCCTCCGTTCCGTTTGGCCGCACCAACTGTTTTTTGGCCGGGGAAGGAGCAGGTTGGTAGAGTACAAAGCCGCGCCACATGGTGTCCGGGGGGGCTGTGGGGGGGGCTACTGCCAAGGTTGTGGCCAAGCTGTGTGACACACAGAATATCGATAGAAATAAAGGGATGCGCTGCCTTCAGCGGCGCAAGGCCACGCGCATCCCCGTGTTAAGTCTACTCCCGACAAAGACTTAAAAGACAACCGTTCCGGAATAAATTAGCCAGACGCTGATGAAGACGGACATGTTTCTCTCTCTCTCTCTTTCTCGCTCTCTCTCTCTCCCGTCTTTTTTATTTGATCTCCCACCACAGCTCTGGGGAGAGGGCGGCTCCTGGCCGAGGAGAACACACGGCCTGCTTTGTGTGCTAAAACACAGGCAACACTCCACGCCAGTCAAGAGACCGGTCTTAAAGGGACAGTGGGGTTTTTTCAGATGGCTGCCGGTTTCTGAGGAGAACGGGTCACGATGGGTGCAACAATACGTTCACAAGCCGGCCGTGCGCGGGCGGAGCATGAACGAGCCGAGTTGTCTGTGCGACGGAGTGAAGGCCCGCAAGAAAATGCAGGTGTCGGGGGAGCCGTCCACCCCGCTCCTTTTGTAGACAAAATGTAGCCTTTGAAATATGAAGAGGAAACCTTTTGTTCCAGCCACTGCAATGGAACACTGCCTACTCTAAAAAAGATTTGGATTCAAATTCGATTTCCTTCAGAGTAATACTGCCTCAATTTCCTCGCAGGTGGAGATGGTGTTCAAACTGGCGGTCTGACTGTAGCCGATTTGATTGCGTTTGGTTTTTACGTGGTCTCTTTCTCTGTTTGGCCAAAGTGAATTTAAACCTAGTAACAATGCTGGGCACCAACCGCAGGCTCAAATCCAAGATGACTGTCATCCTTGTCGTTGACTCATCACACAGCCAGCAGTGAGGACAGCAGGGAAAAAGGGTCAGCCTGGGACGCTAGTGTAATGAGCTTTGGGTGATTGGGTGGTTTTGATTGACAAACCTCTTCGCATTCCAAAGGGCAATCTGACTGAATCCATTCTCCCTTATTGCATTGCATCTTGGAATCCAAGCCTAGATATTTGCACTGCTGTGTGAGGTTGTTTGGATGGAAAGACGTGTCCGCTGTGCACAAATTTTTTGAAATTGGTTAAGTCAAGTTTTGTTTGAAAACATTGTGACTATAAAGTAGATTGATTCATATTAAGTCAATGGATCGTCAAGTACTGGGAAAATAAATCTTTTGATTGCTTTTTATTTCTGCAAGATTCAAATTATGAAAAATTTCATTCAAACGGTTCAGACCTTTTTGTCCATGCAACAGTATAATTAATTATATGCAGAATGCATTGCGATCTGAGTGAGTTGACTTTAATAACGAGACAAAAACCTATGTTGACAAACAGCGACTAACGTAAATGTGACACCCTCGCAGTCACTAGGGTGCCACCTACATACTGGTGCTGGGCCTGTTAAAACATGAACGCTATAGTTTCTCAGTGCACCATACATAACTGTATCCATAAGTGTTACGTCCCCTCAGCTGTATGGCTAATCTAGGGCGCTGAAGGACCGAACATTTATCAGAGTATGCCATGTGGTGGTGAAATGTGGACAAACACAAACCAAGAATGTAAAAGCAATATGTATTTATTTACAGGGACAAACAAAAAGGGATACCACGGCTACACGAACGGTGCCAAATCAAAAAAACAAACAAAAGAGCTAAGCTGAATACAACACGCTTACTGTCAAAACGTAATGGCACCGCTCCTATAATGTTTCTAACCAGAGACGACACTACGTGAAGTAAAATGTACACCCTCGGGTATCTAAACTAGCCGCGCTCCGGGAGAAAAATAAAGCACAGTACTTCACAGGCAACATAAAAAAGGATCAGAATTAACACAGAACACAGTACTGGTACTGGTATTACGGGAAAAGGGTAAAGAACAAACTAAACGCTGTATATAATACAGGATCAAAAGGGCACGGGGAAAATCCAAACAAAAACTATATCTTTGGGGAAATGCAAACCCAGAAGATCTATAGTTAGTTAGCACTCGCCAACAAACGAACAGACAGACGATACAATCGGGATAATCTCTGAACACAGAACACCAAAGTTGAACACCAAAACACATACCTAGCTAAATGAGAGCGAGTTCTAAACACATCGAACACAGAATACAAATCTAATCTCGCTCTCACGAGACGGCGGGGAGAAGGGTTTAAAACTAGACGGAACTGATTGGTCCGTCAACGGATGGCTGATGGTGTGTGATGAGGGGGAGGGAACCAACGGAACACAGGCGGCAATGCTGAATGAAGGGAATAGCGAAGGGAAAAACAGAAGGGAAGACAAAAATACACGTACACACACACAATGCAAACACTACGGACACCAAAATATGGGTGGCCGTAACAATAAGCGCTAAACTTCATGATGGCCCCCCAGACATCTAGAGGGGCTTCCTAATAATGCAGAGCCAGCACACATCCACCACACAGGGGACTGCGGTTTACTTTACACCCAGGGTTAGAGCCTAACAGTTAAGAAGCCTCCTGCTGCTCTGGGCCCACGGGGGGACTGAACCTTTAAATGGGCCGGCCTGCCCTTGATGCTTCCGGGCAGAGCAGAAGATAAACCGTGCGTAGCCTTTCTGAAGAAGTTCCCTGCTGGGCAGGGAGCACACTTTCTCCATCCAGCCCTGTTTCCCTTTCCAGCAAACTGAGAAATCATCAAGGAAAGGTGGGCCGGGGCCTCGTCCGCTGAGCCGAGAAGGGTCTTAGAGACCCGCGCTCTCGCCTCTCTGCTCCGGTCTGGAGCACGGGGCCTTCAAGCGCCCCCTCCTTGGCTACACATCCTTTGCGTGCACACGTACACATACACACACACACACACACACCAGACTGGGATGCGTGCCTGACAGAGGATGTGCTTGCTCAGAGCCAGACCTGGTTTGTCCTGGAGGTTTTTAACCTGGACCTTCATCAATCTCTCTCTGGGGTTGGAAGAACAACACGATGTGGCCTGGACAACATCCAGACACTCAGACAGGGGAGTTTACGTTTCATGTTTTTCTGGCCGTGGGTCGGTTGCTGTTCGGACCAGAAAACCGCCGCTGTGAGCAATTGTTTTCCTTTTTTCCCCTCCTTTTATTTAATTTTTTTGAAGACGTCCTCATGTCTCCTCGGAAGTGTCCTCTCGCGGGGTCACAGTACAAGGAGATGTATAAAAAATTAAAAAAAGAAGCAGGTCCAACAACAACACGGCACATAAATAACCAGGCCTCGTGGAGCCCTCGTGGAGTTATAGTCTTCTCCGGCTGAGCCACACACAGATTGTTTAAAGAACGTTGAAGCCGGAGACACTCGAGTGTATCAAATCCCCCTCTGTAGTCATTAACGGAGAGCTGAAACAAGGCGGCTTAGAGGAATCTCTCTGTTATTTTTTTTATTATTATTATTATTGCAGCTTCAGTGCTTGGTCGACTCCATCCCCGTTATACCAGGGTTTCATTATGTGTTCTCAACCCTGACCAAGACCGTTCGCCGTCGCCGCTCTTGAACGGCACCCTTCTTCAATCCTCCCATGATTAACTGGATCAAAATAAGAAGCCATCTTAAGATCCTTATTAAAGACCCTGTTCCCATGGTAACCAGCCCCCCCTCCTTTCCCCTCATGTCCTTGTGCAGTAGGGAGTAGAGGGAAGAGTATTTGGGCAACCAGGAGTTCGAGGGGGAGGAGAAGTGGGAGGAAGAAAAGCCAGACAATACTGTGGGGCTACTCGGGGATTTGTGGGTATTGATGTTTGTGCTCCGGTTTCTGCCTGCTTTGCTTCTGGTGCAATCAGTGTGGAGATGACATCTCATTATCTATTGACCAGCGCTGACAGGTTCCCCGCCTCGGACCCTATCTGTCCACTCCGATAGGGGAGTGATGGACGGAGAGCGCCTGGCCCGGGCCCCTGTACCGGCACGTTATCCGCTAGCCCACTGACCTGTTAACTGGGGGTCGTCCAGGGATAAAAGATTGTTCAGTCAAACAGACTCATCCGTCACGCACCATGTAAATACAGTTCAGCTTGGCGGGGTTGGATGTGCTATTTTTCCAAGCCATAAAAACCCCCCCAGAGCAAAACATGCAATCCCCCCCTGTTGAAAGAGACTTGCAGATCGAAGGTGGCTGCTGAGGTGGAAGCAGTTCTTTCACCTGCATGCGTCGAGCAACAGTGCAGTGACAAGAGCTCAGCTTTTTAAATAGGCATCGGGTAGATTAAGGACTGTCAGCTTGGCAGGGTAAAAAACAAGTTGAATTGTTGACACAACTATAGAGCACACACACATATAAATGCTTTTGCTATTACTTACATACGTACATATATGTACAGGTATGTTACCCATACAGTATACAGTATATTATGTATGCCATACTCAGTATATTTCAATAAACACACACACGTTCCCTCCACTTCCTCTCCCTCATATTCTATGACTCCCTCACACACACACAAAAGCTTCAAGCAGGGCACCGAACCTTGTTAGTGGTAGGTGGATGCGGAGCCCTAATCTAGCCTTTGTACCCTTGCTGTGTCCCCGGGCTGGAGGGCCGTGATATTCGGCTGTAATTCATTAGCTACAAAGAGGCGCCCGGGAAGCCCTCCGCTCATCTCTGTCCAGAGCCCAGTCTTTTTAACTAGCTCCCTCAAACTCTCCTTTTTTTGGACGGGGGGGGGGGGGGCTCTCCTCTTTTGAATTACCTTCTCCGACGCTCCAATTATTTCCCAGCTTAGAGCAGTAATTAATATGGCTGGCTCACTGCTCAACATTCCTAATTAATTGGAGGGAGCTGGTAACACTGCAAAAGCGTCCGGGCCTCCAGGACCGGGCACAGAGAGAGAGAGATCGACCCGTACGCCCGGCCTGAGTCCCGTGCAGGGCTGTGGGGGTCTGTGAGGTCCCAGATTCAGTTCAGCCTACATGAGGTCTGTGGTTCACCTCAAAGCGTCTTACCCCTCACCCGTTCAGATCTCAGCCCGTGCAGGGCTCCCCGGCTTCCAGGTCAGAGGACTTTTCCAGCTGTGGAGCTCAGGCACCTGGGGCTCCAGCTGTAGGAGCCATTTCCCGGGCTTTAGCTCCTCGTCCTCCTCCTCCTCTACGACCAGGGCTGCTGCACAGCCGGCTGAGGCCAAAGCAGGCTGGAGGTCCCTGGAGGTCCCCATCGCAACCAATCTAAAAGACAAGAGAAAGGGATGGATGCTCCACTGCTTTTCCACTGGGTTTTTGTTCTCTGTGTTTGTATTTGGTTGTGGTCAAATTGATGTTGGTCATCAGGTGTAAGCTTTTTGCTTTGGGGAACGTTTGTGATGAGAAAGAGAGGAGTACCAAAAAGGTTAATTTTGCAAATAACGTTTGTGATTTTGAACTGTTCTGAGAGGTTCATAACTTTGTTTCCAAATGCATAACTCTGACGTCAACGGCCTTGTGTGGAAAGGGGAGATCATGTGATTTTTTGTTATAGTCGTCCAACTTCCTGGAACGGAGACGGGAACGCTAATGAAGCATAATGCTCAACATTTTCTGCAGGAAGAGTGAGCACATGAATATGTAACATACTCGAACAGAGTGACTGAGTGTGTGCGCAAGTTCTTATTTCCCAATTTCTCCCGACTCCGTCCATCATGTGAATACATTTAGATAACACGATTCTGCTTAAAAATGAGCACGACCTTCTTTTCAACTTTGATTTTCTATCCGACCATAATCACCGTGATCCCCGTCATTGATTATTCTGTGTAATAATGCGATTAGTGGAATGGGGAGGCTGACCATGTCCGACTCTCGATTCCCCGGCTGGTGAGTTTATTGTATGAACATGGACCAGAGTATAATGTTGGGGTCTCTGCACTTGCTTTTTTAACACAAACTGTGCAGCAACTTTCCACTGCTCCCACCCAAAGTGTCTCATCTCTTATTGGATATTGAACGGAGCGATAAGTATTGCGGTTGAATTAAAAAAAACACCTCAACCATAAAATGTTACGCGTGCGAAATAATTATTCGTAATCATCAACGCTGAATTCATTATGTTTTACCCGATCCATTTATTTTCCTTGCCGTGTACGACAACAATAATTAGCTAATGACTGGCCACAGTGCAACTAAGCACATGCAAGATGCAAGATAGAACATTTTAAATTAACCATTTATCTCGAGGCCTCCTTAATGGGCCTGCGTTACAAATGGATCATAATATTAGCTTTTCAGAAAATGACTTTAGTTGTAGCTTTTAGTGGAGTATCTGTAAGAGAAAATCGCCTCCACTGACAACCGGAGGCTGTTTTTTTCCCCTGTTCGGAGGGTCAATGCTCTCCCGAGCGAGGTCTGTCTCTCTCGGCCCTCCCTGACCACCGATCACCGGAGGACACAAACAACTCCAATCCCTCTGCCTATCCCTATCCCCTCTCCCACTATCCCCTCAACCAAATGATTTGAATCCCTTTAAAAGACCACCCCCCGCCGGAGGGCATCAACAAGAGCAGCCTGCACTCGCTAGCTGGCTGGAGAACTGCCACGGTAAGTTGACCGGACAGCTGACCATAGAGACATTGGAGCCACAGAGCCCTGACTCACGGCACCGGTACTCATCATCCCAGCAGACAGAGAGACTGACACTTCTGCTGGAGCTGCAGTGAGTGTGAGGGGGAGGGTCTGCTCCACTCCTCCTCTAGTCTGTTGACTCCGTTCTCACAGTCCACTGACCTCCCCCTGACCAGTGCCCCCTCTGTGTGTGTGTGTGTGTGTGTGTGTGTGCGTGGGGGGGGGGGGTCACCGCTACGTGTGTACATCCCTCAGACAGACATGGCGGCGGCTCAGCTAAGAGCAAAGAAAGTCCCGTCTTTTTCAGCTGGATGCTGAGATTTATCGCTCTTTTTCCCTCTCTCTCTCTCTCTCTCTCTCTCTCTCTCTCTCTCTCTCTCTCTCTCTCTCTCTCTCTCTCTCTCACACACACACAAACACTGTGTGGTGGCCTGGTGATAAATGAATGCTGGACAGAGTGCAAAAAAATGGCATCCGCTCCAGTTGACCAGCGCAGCAGAAAAAGCCCGACAGCAGTTGCATCTCCCACTTCCCCCAGATAGGCTGTCTGCTGAGGAAGTTGAACCTCCGCCACGCTAATCGGCGTCCGCGTGGTGCTAAGTGATATTCCGTTTGTGTTGTTGTTTTAAGCAGTGATTTAGGACTTCCAAGTCGACACGCAGATATGAGCCTGAGCCTCGAGGTGCAAGGTGATGGGAACTTTCCGACCGACCCCATTTAGCTTCGGGCCGGAGCGATAAAGGGAAACTGTGCGAAGAGGTTCAGGCACCCGGAACCCGGAGTCTCCGTCCTGGTC
Source organism: Galaxias olidus (assembly GCA_026901105.3). Lineage (NCBI taxonomy): Eukaryota > Metazoa > Chordata > Actinopteri > Galaxiiformes > Galaxiidae > Galaxias > Galaxias olidus. The sequence goes on along the minus strand of JAPMUY010006165.1, from coordinate 82,923 downwards.
CGGTGGTCATGCGGAAAGCAGATGCTTTTGGGCCTCATCGCCCTCGTCGTTAAGGCTACGAGGCTGCCGGAGCCTCTGGGCCCGGGGAGCTGGGAGCTAGGGAGCTGGGAACGGAGCGGCGGGCCCACTGGGAGCACCGACTGCAAGGCGCTGAAAGATGGGACGGATAGGGGGGGAAGATGAAGGGAGCAATAATGGATGAGCAGTGACCGCGCCCGAGGGAGGTGGAGAAAGGAGGTGGCCGGGAGAAAGGAAGTGGTCGGGGTCGCAACGATGTCATGTAGCAGTCTCTCTCTCTCTCTCTCTCTCTCTATCTTTTTATCTCACTTCCTCTCTCTCTCTCTCTCTCCTCTTTTTTTCTCTCTCTCATCACACACACAAACACACACAAAGGTCTCGACATGTTTTCCCGGGCCCGGCCCCTCTCTCTCCTCTCTCGTCACTTGTCACTCCTCCCTCCGTCTCACCTAATCCCTCCAGGGTTGGGTACAGTCGTGGCGGAGCGGCCGGCAGCCAACAGCAGCAGGCGCTGCCAGGCCTTGATGGAAGGGGTGTGAACCGCTCGGGGGCCTCAGTCAGTGCAGGGCGGTGGGCGGCGGCCTCCTGGAACACGAATAAGCCCCTCGCCGAGAGAACCCGGGGTCGCCGGCAGGTCGCGAACCCACCCAGGGCTCACGCTGAGTCCCCGTGGCTCCAAAAGCATTTTTTTTTTTCCCGGAATAGGAAAATATGGACTCTCCCTAACTAGCCCCCGGTCGGCTGGCACGCCAGGCGCTTCTAGCGGCGGTGATTTAACGAACGGCTGCGCGCTGACCGCTGTCACCTCTCCCGTATGCGGCACGCCTCCGCCGCGGCTCCAAATGGATGTTCCCCAGCTGCCGCCGCCATCTGCACCCGGTGATGTACGGCGCGGTGTTTACAAACAATCACTTACGGAGGGACGATAATGGGCCTCAGCGGAGGGGCGGACCGGAGGGCCCGGGGGGGGGGGGGAGTGCCTCGGCCTCCCTCCCTCTCTGGAGCTCAGCGGGCCGGCGATGAGCGATGGGGGCTCGTACCGCCGCGTCGCGAGACCCAACGCCGCGTTCAGAGACGGCGGGGCGAGACACCGTCACGTCTAACTGGGGTCGCGTCGGAGGTGCACGTGCAGGGCCTGGTAGATAAGGCCCGATAGACAAGCTCTCTTCTCGCCGGAGCTGGGGAGGTCTGCTTTTTGAGTTCTGTTGGAGGAACCTGGAAATGTAGAGGAAGTGAATAAAACAATGAGTCGCGGTCGCAGATGATTTATTAAAAGTCGTTATTGTTTTGTTCTTTTGGAAGCAGGGATTGGAAAACCAGACAGCGTGCACCCTCAATGCTTCAGTGTGCTTTACCTTGGGCTGCCTCGTGATGAAATCACGCGGGTGTTTAGTTTTTTTCATCCGGGGCCACCTGGCAGTCGTCTCGTTCCTCAGTCTCTGGCGCATTGCCTCGGCTGCACCACGTCCGCGGCTTCCAATCGCGTTCTTTGAAATCCGCACAGAGGTCAGGGTTCACCTCTTAACCCCTCTTATTAAGCACATCAGCCTTGGAACAGGCTTGAATTTGAGACCCCGATTCGAAAAATATACAACCCACCTCCAATTAACATGGAGACAATCAGAGGGGAGTTAAAATGTGAAAAGGATGAGTAAACTGGCGTTCTGTTTTTGATCCTCTGATTTCCCTGGGGGCCTTAATTGTGGGGGAGGAGAGCACGTGAGGGAGGGGAGGGGGGGAGGGGGGGGGGGGGCTGGGCCGATTGGCAGCACACCGGTTCAATTTATTGAAAGGCTGCTTTTTATGCGGGAGTTTGCTGCGTTAAGAGAATAATGGGCTTGATTGTTTGAAGTTCCCAAGTCACTCATTAGTTCCAGTGCGAGGTTAACCTGAATGTAGTTGCAAGAGAATTAGGGCTCGGGGGCCAATACGTTGCGAATTGGAAGCATTTTTTTGGAATTAATGGGAACCCTTTGGATTAGCATGACCCTCCCTGCAAATTTCCCTGTCTTCTCCCCCCAGCACCCTCCCTAACCTACATCGTGGGCTTGGTAGAGGGAGGAAAAAAGAGGCAAACACTTAGACGCAGAGCGGTGTCGGAGGTCCGCTCGAGGTCTCTCTGCAAGGCCTTTTCTCTTCTAATTGGTTTTTAGTGTTTCCAGTCCACGATCTCGCATGGAGTAGGGCAGGAAATACAAATAAGAATTTGTGTTTACCCGACACAAGACATTTCACCTGGCTTTGAGGCAAAAAACGCATGGATATCAAAATTCTGGGTTCTCCGTCTCCCAGGCTGACTTGTTACATTGTAATGATAACGTGCAGCGTCGTATGGTACAGGCTATGCGTTGAGTAAGTAGCGGAGGAGAGCAGACTGGCAGAACAGGGGGTTATTGATCGTCTTCTTGAGAGAGCAGGATGGGTTGCATCTATCATCCACTGCCCCGCACACACACACACACACACACACACACACACACACACACACACACACACACACACACACACACACACACACACACACAGCATCCACATAATGCAAGCACAATGAAAAGCATACACCCTCGCATGAGTGCAACGTGAGAGGCAGACACGATTTTCATTTTGCAAACAGCAGACATCTGCTAGGGGGATATGGAGACCCAGAGAAACACACACTCCGTGCCACATAGGAACCGAGTCCCCCAGGGGCAGAGAAAAGAAGAGAGGATGATCTCCACTCTAGTGATCTACAGCGGGAAAGAGGATTTGAAGTACTGCTTCTTTTGCTTCAGATAACAATGTCATTGGACCCAGGCTCTACAAAAAAAAGTCAAGACATGACTCACTGAAAATGTTTTTGTTTTTTTTAATACGCATATTTCTGTTTTGATCAATTACTCATAACTGAGCAACGTTGCCAAAGTAAATAGTCTTTGATTAGACGGCAAGCATCTGGAGGTTTGAATCTCCAAAAGGGTGTTGACTGAGTGAAAAGCTAGATCTTTAGATTACTCAGGGGTTCACAATGTGATAGAAATTGCCTTTGATTGGGAACATGTGATTGGTAATACTTTCCATGAACCATGGGGAGGAGTGACATCATCAGCAATAAAGTCCCCATCAGTGGTTTGGTGTCGGAATAAGAGGGGCTTACCCCCGCATGACCCCCTAAGTTGGTGTATGGGTGTGTGTGTGTTCGTGTCTGTGCATGTTTCCGTGCATGAGAAGGCTTTGTAGTCAGTTCTTTGTCACACTCTGGCAGTGCACTCTTAAGGAGTATGCCACAGAGTGACAGACCACAGACACTGACCTAAAGACACTGACTCAGCGGGGTCTGCTCAAACACAGCCCTCTCCGGTGGGTTGGTGTTATTTTGCAGGGTTTCACAATGCGATTGGGCTCCGTATCTCTAACGATCGAACAGCTGATGGAGAGACGCACAAAGGGAAGGGAACGTTGAAAGGTTGCTGTCGTGGTTGTCGTACCCGTCCGTCCTCCCCCTATCAGTCTCTCTACAGGTTACTTTTGCCGTCTTTTCTTTTCCCTCAACCCACCCTCTCTCTCATTCTATCCCTTTCTACATCTCATTGACAGCAAAAAAACAAACATTTGTGCCTGTCAATGAGTTTTTGATGATTTGCGTGCCTGGTGATTTGAACATGTGTCACCGTGCCAGCCAGCTGAGTTCTGTCAGCTGTGTTGCGTCTTTGTTTCTGCCATGTTGTACTGAGGGAGACTCTGGTCCTTACAAGACAACCGGGCCTTACTGTTCGATGACAGCGAGGGAGAGCGTCAAATATCTTTCCACTCTGTTATGAATAAGCTGTCCTAGCCTGGTTCGCATCCGCAATAGATGGTTGGGTGAGACGAGACATGATCTGGGCCAGAATGGTACAGGTTTAGGTCAGCAACGAGTGGGAACGTGGCTTAAGTTGGCTTTTGACCGGAGGTGTGACCTTGTTGTAAACCTGTAGGAGGTCTGGGTCTGCAGGTCTGATAGGGCCACAATGGCCGCTGGCAGTGACCTTCACTGGCCCTCACAGACTGCGCCGCGCCCCACTCTCGTCGAGACGTCATTAGGATCACATTTCATTCCTTAATTGCAATTAGCGGATCCAGTGTCGAGGAGGTGGCCGTCCGCTGGTCTCCATAATTGGTATCCGGAGGCGCCATCCATCACGTGGACCTGAGACAAAAATGACACCGTGCGGACTCTGCGGGGCATGCCCGGGCTCAGCCACATCCATCTCCAGGTGACAGGCGCGGCCGTAATTGCATGCCGCCGCCGCCGCCGCTAATGGATCTTCTGTTTGGCCATCTCTCTGACCAATTAGCCGCCCCCCCCCCACCCCCCCCTCCTCATCCTGATAGCAGAGGACAGCCTGACTCGAAGGCAAAAAAGAATCTTAATGAGGCGGCGACTCATGACGAAAAAGTGTTGGTCAGTTCTCAGTAGGGAACAAATATGGCCGTGGCGTTGCCCTTTTATTAAGACGGGCGGGGGTTTTAGCGCAGCTGTGTGCTCAGTCAGCCGACTCGAAACCTTGTAAGTCACTTCATCAGCTATTCTTCTCCCTCCTTTTCATTTTAGGAGTTTTTTTTTTTTTTTGCATACCGCAATGTTCCAGCGAACGTCCCTGCCTGGAGCTGAGGCAGCTCGGGGCTGCATGTTCACTGTGTGTGCTCCCTTTGAACCGTCCGCCGCGGCTCCATGTTGTTTCCCAGCCCATCCGCTCTTCCCCCCGCCACGACTCGTTGGCTGGCGTAGCTGCTGGAGCGGCTTTGTTCACGACACGCTCAGTGAAGGCGGGGAGTTGGACTCTGGCATGGGGGAATTCTGCTGCTCGGCTTAGCTCAGGCCAGGAGCTCGCACTGATGTCAGACGAATCGCGGCCAGGAGGACTCTCCTGACGCTGGAAAATGTTCCTAACATGCTAGGAGAATGGTTTTTCAATGTTAAAATAAATAAATAAATAAATAAAATAAAAGGAGTTCTCGCCATTTCCCACATGAAAGCAAAGGACTCAATTACTGTGGCATTGCCTCATAAGTCTTTCGAGTAAATGGACTAATTGGTGTCTAAGGAAAGAATAAAAAAAAAAATAGAACAAGTACCTCTAACTATTAACATCAGTAGGCCTAATGCATAAGGCTCCGCATTATAACAGACCTGCAGTAGGATGCCTTTTAGTGGTATAGTAATAGTTTGTCTTTTTTTTTTTGTGCATTAATGTGAAGTCCAGAACAACACCCAGCCAAATCATACAACTAGTTAAGGTTTTGTGAGAGGACAGAGGGATCCAAGGGTTTGGAAATGGGTACACACATTGTATGTGTAACAGCAGCCAGGAAAAATGACCACAAATCACCCTGGTATTTTCAGAACCCCCCGAATATGAAAGGCCATACTGCGATAATGCCAGACATTCAAGCCTTTTTACCCTGACCTTTTTTCAATCGCCAGCCACTCTCTCCTCCAACCTCATGGCAGATGAAAAAAGAGAAGTAGCCCCCACGGCGCCTGGCCCTTTCTGCCATGCTAGTCGCCTCCATTGTGGAGGACAATTTTCCCTGAGCGCCAAACCCATGGAGTCATGAAAGTGGCGTCCCACCTCCCATGACGCCTTTGTCCCTGTCACCCCACTGCCACTCTCGGGCCATTCAATTAGAGGTGCCGCTGGCTTCGACCGCAGCTCATCTAAAAGTGGACCGGGCGGTTTGATGTCCCTCGGCGCCTCGGCTCTCTCTTTCCACCGCCGTGCTTCAACGCAGCTCTGATGAGGCACGAGTCTGATAGCGTTAGGATACCCTAAGACCTGATGACATTTCATTCATGCTTGCCGATGTGTGTGTGTGTGTGTGTGTGTGTGTGTGCAAAAGATGATTGATATTAAGGCTGACACAGATTATGGCATCAATAGCCGAGCCGCATTAACATATGAAAGCGGCTAGATGTTTTTTCTTGTCAGATTTGATGTGTTAAATGTTTGACTCATAAAGGCAAATTGCTCATAGTTCACGTGGTCCCTCGCTTACAGATGCGTTTGGTGTTGTTGATCAAACATAAAGTCCTATCGTCTAGTTATTGCAATTCGTCTCACACTCACTTCTTTCGCGCTCTATTCCTCACACATACAGCACATAATATAGCTCAAAGGGTATTTGATCCTGAATAAAGACCCACGATACAAATCAAAGGTAATTGATGCCTCAAAAAAGGTAAATTACACTGGCTAGCCACGTAAACGTCGGCGTTTCCTGTGTGACTTGTTGTGAATCTGATCATTCGTGTACGATATGCCTAAATTAATTCCAATAGCGGTGATTATGTCATTGTATTTCTTTTACAGAAAACGACGCCAATTCCAGTGTAATTGACTTTGTTGAACAATGCGGATTATCTTTTTTCATAAACCAATGTTGTCTGGAGCTGTTTTATCACCCTCCTAGATCATCTGCAGGGACGTCAAACTCATCATTCCTCTGACAAAACAGCACTGGCATTTAGCGGCTGACATTTAGGACCCTTTCGAAGTGACTTCAAAGCGTCCTGCCTGCCTGCCTCATCAAATCAACTGCCAGGGAAAATGAAATTTATCTTTGAAATGATAAACTTCATTTCGCTGACATTCACACGGGCACATGGATGCATTTCTAGAGCCCCGCTTTCTGAGTTTGGAGGCGCTCAGTGGCAGGGATACACTGACTATATGTTACTCGAAGCCACGCGCCGCACCCTGTCCCGTTCCATTTGGTTCCGGCCTGCCTGCCCGGCTGTCAGCCGGCCACCATGAGGGACAGGCTCCCCTGGCATTAACACCGCTGATCCGTGTTTGTCGCCGCGTGCCGGCGTGGAGTCGCCGCTCTCCTCCCTTTGTCGCCTAGGGCCCCTCCTCTCTCGTGTCAGTCAGAAAGCGCCCTGCTGCGGTGGCCCGTCCGGCGGGTAATGCATTTTAAATGGGGGCCGCGACCCCCCGTGCCTCATTAACTTCCTGCTGATTGATAAACAGTGAGCTGCCACTGCCGTGTGCATGGCTGCGCGACTGCTGGAATTAGATACGCAGCGTATTCGGCTGCCGGCATGTCTCCTGGCGGATACTGGCGGATGTGTGTGTGTGTGTGTGTGTGTGTGTGTGTGTGTGTGTGTGTGTGTGTGTGTGTGTGTGTGTGTGTGTGTGATTGGTTCTTCGGAGTTGCCTTACGTGAATATTTTAACTTTTGCGATCGTTTTAACATATCACTCTCCCGTGGTTTTGCTATATGGCTACGGCTGTGCAATATTGTACCACCCTCACGATAAATCTGTTTCATGTGTTTAGCATTGCGTGGATGTGCAGCTCGTATATCCGGGGAGCTGGATTTCTTCAATAGTACGTGCTGTCTGTTAATCATATTCATGACATTTCAAACTAGAAGATCTCCTTTTTATAATCCTGTTTTATTGGATCAGACATATGGATGGCACATGTGCAGACAAACACGGAGACACAAACACGGCCTTGATGAATATGCATAGGCACAGGCATACTCGTCTCACCACTCCACCGTGATCAGGCTTGTGCTCGTAAATGTTCAGAGGGCGACTCAAACCCCTCCAAACCGCGGGGGAAAGAAAATGTGTGGTGAAAGACCGAGGGCTCGCTTTGATTCCACAAATCATTACGTTAGCCGCGCACGGCGTTGGCGTCCCTGTGTTGTTGTTAGGATGACGAGGGTCTCCCGTTGGCAGGAGCAGAACCGTACGCAGCTGCCGTCAGTAAGTTGTCGTAGTGGCCGTCGGTGTAAAGGTCAGGAAAAGAAAGCGGTCACCTGCTGTGAGTCTTCCTCTGTTGTTGATTATTCCCAGTCGGCCATCTGCTGGTGTCCTATGGTCACCAGTGTTGGTGTCTATTAATATGCACACTTGCGTGCACCACTTACGGTGTTCCCTTGCTACACACCAAAGCATAGGTCGACACTCTCATATAATGAAAGCACACAGTCCCATACAGGCTGCAATAATCAACTCGTTAGTGGGTCCAATTTTATCTGTGGAGTTCATGTAATGCCTGGACCTCTCCCCGCCGTCGGTCCCCTCCCGCCAGCCTTCTCTACCTTTGCTTGCCCGGTCGGACCTATCTCTGCCAAGGGCTTTCTGCCAGGGGAGAGAAGACGCCATAGTAATAACCTTGGCGGACGAGAAGAAGGGCAGCCAACAGAACAGGCAGCACTTATGTGGTGCTGTATCTTTGCCCCTCGGTGAGGAAGCGGCCGGTAACGTTCTCTGTCTCGCCTCGAGACACGTGCCGTAAGTGGACCACGCCGAAGCATTAACGTTTGTTGTTTTGATGTCGTTGAACGATTGGACACAATTTGTATGTCTCAACGGTTTCATCGTTGGCCCTTTTCAAAATCGATACGACGAAAATTGCACCCACCATTTAATATCAAACTGCATTCAATCGATGATTTTCTTTTTTTTTTATGTACCCCAACTCATTTTAATTTGAACGATGCCCCTCTGATGTGCTTGCACTTTAATCGAATGTAATGCTGCAGCTGAAAGGTTCAATCCATTTCGGCATGACTCACAGCTGCTATATTCCATTGCGACTCCCCAAAGGCAGGGAGCGCGGGCTATTCTTTAAGGCAAAGTTAGGATAAACGGTATATTTATCTACTCCGCGGGTCACGTGGGGCACTACTGGAACTGCTGGGAACTCGCAGATTGATAGTTTGTTGCAACTACTTCTCGGGGGGGTCGTTTTGAAGTGTTTCCTCTTTCTGTTTGTCTGCTCCAGGGGCCTGTTCGCGAGTCACTACACAGAGACGCACTACCTGGACGACGGCCGTGCAGTCACCGGCGCTCAAAACTTTACGGTACAGTATGCTGCTCCTTCATGGCGTTAGGCACTGCATGTGTAGTACATGCTTTGTTGTTGGCTCTGGAAACGTTTCATAAATCAGCTATTTCGGGGCTCAACTGCCGACTTAACATTCTTGCTGGCCTTGTGCGTTGTGCGTTGACAAGAAGAAACGTTTTTTTTTATGGTATCTGGCAGTTAGACCATTTCTTAAACTATCTTGAAATCCCTGGCCATGTTAACCTGTGAAGTGTATCGTGTTGTTAATGACACATATGCATGTTACCCCCGAGTTGATCGCTGGTAAACCAAACCCGGCTTTTCTTATATATTTTTTGTCCTGATTGTCCAATGCTGATCACCTGTCAAACCAGAAGCACACCAACAAATTTCCCGGAGTGGCAGGTGTATGCCTGCCTCCAATGAGCAGCTTGGTTGACTTTTCCTCGACAGACTTACTAGCTTGCACTTACCACGTGTTGACAACTGCTTCTGGTTTGGTTTAACCTTTTTGCACTGTTTAACTTCTAGTTTGGCTTATCTGGACAGCAAAACATGGGCAAAAAAGGTTGGCGGCGAGTGCTTGTTGCTTGAACCGTGTCACCACATAGCTGGGGTTACCAACTAACCTCTGATGAAACAATACAGTTTTTGTTTTCAAAAAATGATTTGCGAGTCTTGAACAATACTTCTACAATTTCTAAAAAGAAGAAACAAAATTGTTAACCAAATGATGATACTAGCTTTAACAAGAGCTCAAGTCATCTTTCAGAAGTCAGCCCTTACAGATTTGCGGCAACTACCATGACTTCTACCCTGCCTTTAAGACCAGCAGCTCACCACATTATGCCCCTCTCACAGCGTCTCCCTCCCGAAAGCGTCTTGGCAGGCCTGGGAGAGATGAAATGAAAAGCGGTGTTATGGATGCCCACAGCGAGTTCTGCTGCGCTGTTCTTTATTAAAGCAGTGCCATGTCTGAGGAGGTCAGTGTGCAGAGGGAGTGCTGCTCGATTTACTGTGTACCAAGGAGGGGGGGGGAGCGAGCCTGCGTTTCCTTAGGACTGCCAGCTCCGTCTGGGACCATAAAGTACCACAGACCGGAGTGGAGGTTTTCCCATTATGCCAACAATGAAGTAACACTGAGAGAGTACATAAGGGCGGTTTGGGGTCCGCTGGGTTTTCAAAGAATGCCCTTTTCCACTTTTTGTTCAGCATTCATAGTGGCCTTTATGCGGTGTGATTTCTGTCTCTGTTGCGACGGTCCAGACTACCCTGGTTCTCGGTCCACTTTTTTTCCAGTAACAATAGTGAATGAGCTGCCTAGCCCCCCAGTTCATTTCAGTTCAGTCTTAGTCCCGCCAGCGTTTTCCACCTGCTCAACCAACGTCCAATTGGTTTCATCTCCAATTTGTCAAGGCAACGCTTTCCGTTTTTTGGGGGGGGGGGGGATTTGGTGTTTAGACACCCAGAACACAGATTAATAGGCAATGGGGTTCATTGTTTTAGACGCTTGGCCTACATACGGCTGAAATCCCATAATGAGACGATTTGTGTCCAACCCACACAGTAAAGATGAGCAATATTTTCTAGTAGCCGAAGCTTTTTCCGTGAGACGGAAATGGATGGAGTGGGCCCTTCCTCCCATTCCACTCAGACAATGAGGGAGTTGTACTGGACGGTGCCAGGGAGAGAGCTCTGATGAGGGTCCACTTGAGTCCACACAGCTCAGAGAGCTCACACAGGACAGGGATCTCTGGATGGATTGAAAGGTCAGGCTGGGCCTGCTGGAGCCCTTCTTCCTTCTTCTATCTACCCTATTAAAGTCTCCGATCCCAGTTCTGAGTCTGGACCACTTTGTGGGAGACCTGGAAATGACAAAGTGTTTAGTAGATGGATCCATTCAATTCAACTTTTTGGAGTGTGTGTATGTATATGTATGCAAGAGTGTATGTGTGTGTGTGAGGGGGGGGGGTGCGGGGGGGTGTGTGTGTGTGTGTGTGTGTGTGTGTCTGTGGGTGTGTGTGTGTTGTTCAGAGTTGTGTTGCGCGTGCGTGTGTGTGTGTAACTGTAAGTGCAGGGAGGGAGGAAAGAGACCTATAGCTTGTGGGTAAGGATCCAAAAATGTTGCGCCCTGTGTCAGAGAGGCAGAAGTCTCTTCTGAGGGGCGTTGAGCTAGTCATCACGGGTCTGAGCCCTGTCAGCCCTTCCTGGTTTACGGCCCCCTGCGTAGTCTGCAGCTCCCCAGACACCCCGCCCCTGCTATGACGAATGCTGTTATTTACCGTACAACGGGTCCTGAATGTGAAGTGTTTGTTCCCATTGTACAGGATTTAGGTTTATGAATAAATGCATAATCACCCTAAACAAAAAATAAAGCAGACTGGCGTCTTAGTTTCCCTGCATAAGCAATCCCCAGGTGTTCTGACAGCAGCGCCTCTCATCCCCTGGAAAGTGGAAGATTTGGGTCTTGTCGGTTGTCGGCGGCAACAGGCCACGAACAGTCTATTCCTATCCTCCATGCATCACAGTCAGAATGTCATCAAAGATACATGAGGTGGTAGCATTAAGGCAGGGTACTAAATCTGGCCCTTCTGCTGCCTGTTACACACTATATGTATTCATATTTTATAGAATGGGCTGTTCTCTTTTAATACACCTTGAGGTCTGTTAGCCGAGGTTGTCAAATGTACAAAGCTGTCCAAGCCTGGGCCCACTCTTGGAATACCAAGTATTTCACTGGTTGAAAGGAAAAGAAGGGCTTTTGCAATTTTGATCATTTTGGCTCACACGAGGAGCACTTAAAAGGAAAATTCACCCTGAATGCTGATTTAAGGAACCATACGAATCGACTTTTGCTTGGCAGAAAACACGGGCCTTGTCGAATGAGAGCAAATAACACGGAATTTAGATATTTTTATAAAAAAGAGCACCTTGTAGGAGAAATAAAGGAGAAATATCCGACATTACGTTTACTTTCTCGACATTTAGCAGACACTTTTATCCAAAGTGACTCGCAATGACATTACAGGGACAGTCCCCCTGGAGCAACTTAGGGTTAAGTGCCTTGCTCAAGGGCAAGGAGCGGTTGTGTTTCCAGGTGGGAATTGAACTAGTGAATTACTATTTGAAATATGCCTTGAAACGTATGAAAAGTCCTTTGAATGATGTTCCTATGGAAGCAGTCATTGCCTCCTCAGACGCAATGAGGCGTGCACAGTGCATGAAGGGGATCAAAACCTGAAGTTGAAAGGCATTTCATTGGTTCTTTTCCTTCAAATAGCTATTATAGATTGAACCGATAGTTTTATAGTGGTGAAAAAAGAAAATATAGAACTCCCCCCAAAATGGAGAGCTTTAAACAGGAAGATTTTCCTGGAATTCTATATTTAGAGCAGTTTTGCTGAGCAGGGTGGCAGAGAGCACCCAGACCACACCCTACTTTGTTAAGGTATAAACCAGCTGTTCGGCAGGAGCTGTTTTCACTACAAGCCAGACACTTCCTCTCTCCCCCTGACTGAACCACCCTCCTGAATGCTTACTGGTACTAAACATGGGCTTAAATGTTAAATCACCGCCTGAGCCAGGCTGGTGGTCCTGGTCCCCCGTTCCCAGAAAGCTGGTAGTGACAGACTGGTATAAACTGCAATAACAAGTCTGCCTAGGGATATTGTATTGTTTTTATACACATATATAGTGCTAAACCTGCATGGACAATTTCACTCCTGTACATATTGCCTATGCGGACCCTGTGGTGTTATTCCAGATGTGTTTGTTTGTTTTTCCTCTTAGGTGAACTGCTACTACCACGGAGAAGTGGAGGGCCACCCCTACTCTGACGTCAGCCTCAGCACCTGTGCTGGTCTCAGGTAAGAGTCCGGGGACCTGTTGACTTGATGCCCCCCAGGGCACTGACCCACACGCTGGCTAACTATGACATTACCTCCAGTCTCATGCACCTCCAACCATCAACAACCCAGCAAGCCAAGCAGCCATATCGACCAAAAGGCATGACCTTAAGTTTGTCCTTAAAAAACGACTTTGGCTTTGGGATAACAATAAAAAAAAAGGAAAAATCCGAAACAAAACACAGACATTGCGTAGTGGTCCATGTGCGTCCCGGCGTTAATTAGCCAGGACGACATATAAACAGCGAGTGATGAACAACAGGCACCGGGCCATAAAGCCTTTGGACCACTGCGGAGATCCGAGGCTGGAAAAGAGCCTGCAGCACGTGTCAAGGAGGAGTAATGATCGTGGTAATATTGCTGGACAACGTCAGGAATGTGTTCCAAAAACCGGCCAAGGAGCAATTCGCCTGATTGTTAAGCCTTTTTTTTTCTTCTTTGGCCCCGTTCCTTTTTTTTTTTTGAAGCCTCTGCAACCTGTCTCCAGATAGACAGATGCAGAGAACTCGTTTGACAAGAACTATGCCGCTTGACACTCTCGCCAAGACAAATTGCTCTCGGTTTGAGTTGGCAGAGGCCTCGATGTGGAGGTTTCAGTGGAAGTTTATGTGGTTGTAAATGTTGTGTGAGGTTTGCTAAAAACTCAGCATTTGGCCTCCGGGCGATGGATAAGGATGTCACTTTAAATTACCTAGGCCACTTTAAACGTGGGAAAGGTTTACTCAGGGAAACAAGAGCTCCCATCTGTGTGGTCAGTCAACCAGTGGACACTACTTATCGAGCAGAATGTCTGCCACCTCATTTGTTCCCGTGACTTCACAGTGCTCCTTAATTGAGATGGTCGTCCCACTGCTCCTGCTGTCGAGACGTCTCGACAATAACCTCAGGGTCAGCGGTCCTGTGGTCGCTCCGTCGTAATTACGGAGGGAACGGCTATGGCCGCGAGCACGTTAACGCTGGCCGTGTAATTAGGAGTGGCCCGCGTGCTCTCTCTCTCTCTCTCTCTGAGCTAATTTCCCATCCCTATCCCCTTCCTTTTCCCCCAGGGGTTTCATTTCACTGGAAGACGGCTCCTACGTCCTGGAGCCCTCGGCTGGGTCCGCCGACGGCGCTCACTGGATTCGCAGGGCAGACCAGCTGAGCCTCACGGCGGGCACCTGTGGCCATGGCTTCAACATCTCCTACCCCACCGGAGGCCGCCTCCGCCAGGAGGACACCAGCCCTTTCAGGGCCTTCGGCACTAGAGTAAGTATCGTGATGGGATAAATAACGGACCTTTTTAGCCCTCGTCTTAAATTGCGCTGTGTGGCGGCAGTAGATTGTTTCACTTTAGCTCTCACACTGGCCGTCCACAAAAAAATATCTATTGCTCCCTTAAGCCCCTTCCGAGGCATAATTTGCAATGTAGATAGATGTAAGTGGGACATATTTCTTTTATATGAAGCCTGGCCTTGTTGAGTTATACTCTTTGGGTACCGTATCTATTCACAGTCCATTAGTGTTCCCACAGTATGTGGGAAGTTGGTGTGGGAGGATAAACCACCAAAAAGTACCCTGCCTTCAAGTGTGAGCATCGGGTCTGAACCTCGTATCAGATGGCGGGCCGTTTATCATCCACCGAGGCCCTTGGCGGGCCACTCCATCCAGATTGGAACAGATTGCTCCACTGCAACATCCCCCCCCCCACTCCAGGGCGTCTGGGTGTCCCCGCTGTCCCAGGCTTTTAGAGATAGCCGCCCCCCCCCCCCGATAACAGGAGAACATGGGCTCGGCTGATCCCTATCGGAGCTGATGAGGGATAGCAGGAGGGGAGATGCGCCTGATTGATCCCGTTAATAGAGATCGGGACCGGGGGAGGTTTCTGATGCAAACGTGGAGGGTGGTTTGGCTTGAGTCTAATGTAACACACATGTTTTGGGATTGGCCGTGTTATTGCAAGTGTTGATTTAATACCACCATTTCATCATTTCGTCGGGAGATGTGCGGGAGATACAAGGCAGGCTCCATTGTGTGTCCCTCACGCATGTTTTCGTAATATCAACCGTATTTCCCGCCTACATAAAACCTCCCGTAAACCAGCGACCTTGCCCTTAAACACCTCTCAGGTTATTGTATTTCTATCGGTCCAGAAGGTCTCTCTCTCTCTCTCTCTCTCTCTTGAGAAACAGAAATTGCAGAGCGTCGTTGTTTTTGGCCGAGCCGCGCTGTCAAAAGGATATGTGGATTGGATTGGGCGCGAGAGGAGCCCGGTGATTCAGCGCCGCCTCGCCCGCCCTGACAACAGAGCACAATGCAGCCGGGCGGCGCACGCGAGAGAGGCGAATGAGCGGAGCGACGAGGGAGACTCTCCTTTCCGATGATTTATTGCGTCTTGAGAAATGTGTTTTTTATTCTTCCTGCTCGGGGATTTATTCTCCCTCGCTCACGTCGTTTTTTTGGCCCGTTTAAAACATATTTTTTTATCTCATGACAATGGCCTCTTCGTCTTCAATTAAGATCGCCGCGGCCCTGCCCCTGCCATCGAAAGACGTTGGGGGGCCAGGGAGGGAACGGGCTACTAAGCAACTAGAAGGTTGGCAAAAGTTTTGTTCTCGAAGCTGTTGATGCATAAGAGGGTGGAATCGGGGGGGGAAAAAGGCGAGGGAACCTTTTGAAGTGAACAGTACGTGGGCTCCGGTGAGCCAGCCTTCGCCTCTCTAAACTGTGAGTCCCGTCTGGTTGTTAAACAGAGTAAGCAGGGCGCCGCGCGTTACCACGGAGGCAAATGGCCTTGTCATATCCAATGACTGTGTACATTACGGCTGTAGGCGGAGGAGTCGCCACGTGAGACGTCTTTACCGGCGCTAAGGCTCGCCCGGCGTAACGCCCTCGGCACTCTGCCGCGCTGGAGCGGCTAAAGCCAGACTTCTGTGTTTGGCGAGGGCTGGGGTGGAGGGTGGAGGGTAGATGGGGGACAGAAGGGGGCGTGGGGCTGCTGAGGCCATGAGCCAGCCCAGGACCCGGTGTGGAGCATCCAAACAGGTGTTGTTAAGCACTGGCCTCGCTCTAGGGCTGGGCGATGAGGAGTAAGCCCAGTACACACACACACACGCGGTTACTCTCCCCACCGTCATCAAATGGACTCCTCCTGATCCCATCATAGCTGTGCTCCTTCCCCCACCATGTATGAAGGGTGATAGCAGCTCCTGCCTCACCCCATGGCCCCCGCTGGACTCTCTGAAGCCCACCATGTGATTACGGCGGGGTAGTATGTCTGCCCTGGCTTATCTCTGGAGCAAGCCGATAAGAGCAGGAGGGATCCGGGCAACCAGGGCCAGCACGGATAAAGAGTTGAAAGGCAACCGATGGGGAAATGCAGCACACTTAGCCAGCGAGATAAGGAGCCGGGGTGTGCAGAGTGTGCGGTGCCATGTTTGTCCGTGAAAAAGTGTGCGCGCGCTTGCATGTTTCTGTGTGTGTGTGTGTGTGTGTGTGTGTGTGTGCGCGCGAGTGAGTGACAAAGAGATTTTAAGTGAGTTTATAAATATATGTACAGTACAAGTGAGAGCGCACACAGGCGTTTTGCGTGGCAGGCGGCCATTTGTCTCTCGGGCCGCACACAACACGAGAGCGACATCTGCTCGGCCGCTGGGGGGGCCGCGCTCCTCCGGGGATGGACGCTTCCCAAATAGATGTCTTCTCCCGGCTTTCACTTTCCCCCTGACACCCCCCCACCCCCCTCAGGCAAAGTGCGCCGTTAACGACGCTGCAAAGATGTCCCATAAATCAGTGTCACGCACGGGACTCCGTCATCTCCCTAACCCCTCTCCCTGAGCGGTTCTATCTGGACGGAGATTGAAGCCCGCTGCGGCTGTTGTTCTCTCCGTTGCGACGCTGGAGGTGCGGGTTGGCAGCCGTGTCCAACGCTTACCATGTCTCAGTGAACAACCCCCAAGCCCCTGGCGATCTGTTCCGGGGGTCTGCGTAACCTTGGCTAATCGTATTCAGATTACAAAACAGGAGGCCTTTGCTGATTGTCTGGCCGTGGAGAGAGGTGTGTGTTGTGTGTGTTACATGCATGTGGCGTGTGTGTGTGTGTGTGTGTGTGCGTGTGCGGGTGGGCGTTTCAGGTGTAAAGCGCCGTCGAGTGACCACCTGCTATATTTAGCCCACCCCTCTTCCAAAGTGGGATTGTTGAGTGTGTCCTCCCGGTGTCCTTCTCCCCGCGTCGCCCTGCCTCTCCGCCGCCCTGTCTCCTCTCCCCTGCCACCTCTGCCGCTCGCAATCTTTTCTTCTCTCTCCTTCTTTCCGCTCTGCCCCCCTCCCCCCCACCACCTCTCTTGTTCTCGCCTAACTGCTGACACCATGCCTCCTCTCTCCTCCTCCTCTGCAGCACAGGCGCCACGTCCAGAGCACCACCAAGTACGTGGAGTTGATCATCGTTGCCGACAACAGAGAGGTGAGGTCGGGATCCCTCCCCCCGCTGCCGTTAGCTCCCCTAAAGGAGCAGGGGTCAAAGGTCACGCCGTCCTTTTGAGACACGACATCACAAGGCACCGTCCACCGCTCAGTGTTTCTCCCATGATGTGTCTGTCTATGTATTTCACTGGGGAGCTAGACCCCTACCTGCTGGGCCCCTCTACAGAGTGACCATTTAGAGCCACAGAGGAGAGCTCTTGCACTCTAATTTAGCCCACAATCTGCCTAACATAGCATGATATCCTGACCTGACTCTGGCCACCTATTAGTCCCCCGCACAAAACTTTGCACCATGGGTGACCGTGCTTTTAGCTGTGTTGCCCCCAAGCTATGGAACTCCCTCCCTGCAAATAACAGAGACTTTGACTCATTAGCCATTTTTAAGAACAGGCTGAAAGACATCCCTCTTCATTCAGGCCTTCCAGTAACCATTTCTAATTCTGTCTGATTTTGTCCTGTAAAGTAAAACATGTAAAGTGTCTTTGTGTGTTTTGAAATGCGCTTTTAACAAAAAATGTATTATTATTATATTATTATCCATCACAGCATGGTGATCATTTGTTTAAAGGTTTCTTCCTTTAATCTGTGTGTGTGTGTGTGTGTGTGTGTGTGTGTGTGTGTGTGTGTGTGTGTGTGCGTGCGTGCGTGCGTGTCTGAAAGCCCTTGTTGTTCTTCCTGACTGTGCGGTGCTCTTTAGTTCCAGAAACAAGGCAAGGACGTGGAGAAGGTCAAGCAGAGACTGGCCGAGATCGCCAATTACGTGGACAAGGTAACGATCAAATCAATACCCCATGGACGCTGTGCTGAAATGTGATTTACCAGACCAGACTGTTTTAGAATTAACGGAGCTGAGAGTGCTGGCTGATTGGATTATGAATGGATGATCGATTCCATAACTCTGAAGAGAAGTGATGTGAAAATGCCATAATAATGGAGCGTGCTGTGGAGGTTTTATGAAGTGGGCTTGAAGGATTCACTGTTTTATTAACCAATGCGTAGGTCTAGTTGTATATCAGAATATGCGGTGTTCCGTCAAGGCCTTGATCTTGATCATAGGAATAATTCAAAGGATTGTTATTTTTGATAATTTTCCCCCTAATGCTTTCTCCCTCCCTCCCTCCCTCCCTTCCTCGCTATTTCTCTCTCTTTCCTATCTCTCTGTCACTCACTCACTCACACACACACTCTCTCTCTCTCTCTCTCCCTCCCTCTCTCGCTCACATGCTCTCCCCCTCTCTTCACAGTTCTACAGGGCCCTGAACATCCGCGTGGCCCTGGTGGGCCTGGAGGTGTGGAGCGACGTCGACAAGTGTCCCGTCACCCAGGACCCCTTCACCACGCTCCACGAGTTCCTGGACTGGAGGAAGGTCAAGCTGCTGCCTCTGAGGCCCCACGACAACGCCCAGCTCATCAGGTACACTCCGCACTGTCCACCACACAGGTCCTCACCCAATGAGTCATACGGACAGGGAGCCAAGATGACCGCGTGAGTCAGCGACCTCTGGAGAGAGGCCTACTTTCTTCTCTTTTACTTTCTGTGAGCAGACGAGATGTACGTTCTCAGCCAGCTCTCTATCTCAATGACAGAGCATGGCCCCACTGTTTTCATCGTCCAACAGAATTGGATACATGGGCCGGTGTCTGCAGTATAAAGATATATTACGTAGTTGATGTTTTGCGTTAGGAATATACCCTGATAGAGCTTAGATGGGTTGTACATGTGCGCTGGTGTTGATTTCCCTCTTGTGTCCTTCTGTTCCTCCTTTCCCCCTTAGCGGAGTCTACTTCCAGGGCACCACCATCGGCATGGCGCCCATCATGAGCATGTGCACGGCCGAGCAGTCGGGGGGCATCGTCATGGTGAGTGAGCCCAACTGCAATACACACTCACACATACACACACACACACACACACACACACGTGTTCCATACGAAGGGGAGGACGTCGGGACGGGGGAAGAAATATCGCCCCCGGGAACTGGGACGTGAGAGAACAAGACACACCCCTCGTTTACCGAGGCTCCCGTAAAAAAAACAACGGCTTTTTAATTCGACCTACTTGTCCATTCGTCCCCCCTCCCCCCGCCGGTTCTCCGTCTCCCCTCGGCCGCCGTCTTCCTGGCACGCTTCCTCCGGTCTGACAGAGTGCTCTCGGGTTTCCCAACAGAGCCGCTGCAGTGGATGGAGGCCCCGGCGGGCTGATAGAGAAACCGATATGCCGTCACCAGGTTTACGTTAATGCGTGTTTATGGATGGTTCGTGTCGCCCGAATGCGTTTAGGTCAGGCCCTGCTCCCTGCACGTTTTGCCAAAAAATCAGCCGAGGGATCCATTACCGGGCCAGCGATCTTTTTGCATTTAAAAGAGGCGCAACCAGCAGGCATATACAAAGCCATGTGTCATTATGGGAACAAAAGCAACAACGCCTTAACGATACCATAGTATGTAAGAGCAGGCTGTCAAATGGGACTCCCTTTGTCCGTGTCCATGTGAAATCCTTTGTCAGAATCGATGGCTCTATCACAGTTCCTTACGGCGCTCCTTCTCCTTCCTGTCCTCCTGGAGAGGGCCTGTTCTCCTCTGGGCCTGCTGTTCAGATTTACAACCCGTCTCCTGAAGGTAATTAGCTCTAGTCTTTGCATGTGGTAAAGTTAGGACATGACCCGTATAACAGACACACACACACACACACACACACACACACACACACACACACACAAAAACACACACACACACACACACACACACACACACACACACACACACACACACACACATGCATGGCTACATGCATCAGGTCACAGTCACAAAGGCTTGAAGGACTCCCACCCCCCTTCCCTGCTGCTCAGGGAGTCACGTTTTCAGGCCGCGTCCTCGTTTTGGGGGTCCCCCTCAACTCATTACCAGCTTTCCCTGAGGCCCTCCGTGCAATCGTTCACTCCTATTTTTCCTAGACGTCAAACATTCATCAGGGAAGAGTCTGGAACTGTCATTTGAGAGCGTTCGGACCCGTTGCCTCGCCGTTGTTTGTGATGACGGTCTTCGAAGCAGACGCCTTTGTCCTCGGGCCGCGCCGTCCATCGCGCCAGCGGGCACGCCGGCTAGCCCCCGGGAACAAGCACTCGGGGCGTCGGGCTCTCTCCCATAAATTCCGACTCCGCAGCTGCGTCCCGCTGAGCAGCTGGTGGCCGCTGCGTTCAAAAGCCCCCAGCGGAGCAGTTCATCAGCGCCGGGCCGCCTCCGACAGCCGCGGCCGCGCTGAATAATGCACGGGGAGTGAGAGGGAGAGCGTTGCCGCGCGCCACAACACGCAGTGCGGCGTGCCGCCACAAAGGCCTGCTCGCTCTGGCAGCAGCTACATAATTCATCGGGCCTCTCTCACGCTATTGCACACCTTGCAGGAAAAAATCTCGGCTCCCGCACTCGCCGCAGCTCCCAGTGAGTTTGTGCACGCTCCTCTCTCCGGGTCCAAAATCTGTCGCGTTTCCGTTTCCCTAATGACTGCTGGATCTGTGGGTTTGTGCTGTGCCCCCCCCCCCGCCGCCTAGCGTCGTCAGCCCATGTGTCACAAACGTGTGGTTGTGTGCATGAGGGTGTTGTGTTGGCGCTCTGTACGGGGAACGTTCGCCCTTCTTCCGTGTGTTTTTTGGCGAGAGCAACACATCTGGCGCTGTCAGACGTCCACAGAGCTAGCTTCAAATGACTGTCCACTGTCTGCGCAATCCACTCACTCCTCTACCACACACGTGGACTGGGGGCACACTCTGAAGAGCAGTGAGCCAAAGCTAACATTTGTGGAAGCTAGGCACTATGCAATTACAAAGCCAGCTGTCTCCAGGGAAGCCAATCTAACAGGCTTTCAGACCACTATTTAAGGATGTTTCTATTGTTTTTTATTGTGGCTCATTTAATTATTTAGTTGTCTGGTATCCCAAATAATGTGTTTGCCTTATACCACTGATAGTGGAACAACGGTACTTTTGGAAGGTCTTTTTTTTTGGTGTATATAAGAAATGTGTAGTAATTAAAAAAAATCAATGACATGTTGTCCCCTGGTTTGGACTTTGGTTTTGCCTTTCCAGGACCACTCCGACAACCCACTGGGAGCGGCAGTAACCCTGGCTCACGAGCTGGGACACAACTTTGGAATGAACCACGACACTCCTGAGAGGGGGTGTGGCTGCCGGGTGACAGCGGACCGAGGAGGGTGCATTATGACCCCTTCGACAGGGTGAGTTCATTCCATCCAGTCCTTGAGACTTCAACAAAACTTTCCAATTATCCTCAATTAGTAACTGTCCATGACACAATGTCTGAATCAGTGAAGTGTAACTACTGTCATTCAAAAGATTACTCTATAAATGTAATGTACATTTGACATTACTGCCCTATTCTGAGGCCCATTGGTTTTGGCTTTACAAATTAGCCACCTGGAATGCATCAGCAGTTTCCACATTTCCACAAGCACATTTCACCTTGTGTCAATGGGACCATGCAGACATGTCTGCTGCTCACTCAAAGAGCCCCGATTACAATCATACGTAAACCCAAATGCAATGCGTGGCTGAGTAATTGTCTGTCAAGTGTTCCACAAAATGATGCCTTTGAACCCTTGGCCCCTCGTCATGGTGACTGAGCCGACAGCTGTGCCCGTGTCACTGCCCTGCGGCCGTGTGGCTCATTTAGAGCGGGTAGCCGACGGTTTGCCTTCAGAGCGCGCATGTGTCCACGACACTGGTCTCGCTCCGATCTGACCCCCCTCATCGGTGTAGTGGCCACCTTGATTCAACGGCAGACATAACAGTAGCACCTTTTATATGCGTAAGCTGCAACACAGAAACACGAGTGCCCAAAGTAAATGGTTGGATGTGATTTTCCTGCCTAGCTGTGGTTGTCTGGGAGAACCACAAAACTTGTGTGTTTATGCTGGAAACATCCCTGTGTGTTGAGCTTGGAGCATGACCATGTAAAGCGGTGTAACATTATCCCTGATTATGAGCTCATAAAACACAAAGAGTGAGATATTAAGGAGGACAAAATATTATTTGGGCATGCTTGGTCATGATTCCTTCCAAGAGGGGGAAAATACAAAACTCAAGGACCACACTAGGTTGGTAGACAGAGACCAAAGACAAGTTGGGAGACAAACATCGAACATCTGTCCAATTGGAAAGGGGATCGCCAAGTAGAACTGTCCCTCGGCCAATGCCTGTAAGGGCCCCAGGTCTGATCATACCGTTCTTTTACGCCCATACAACATTCATGTTGAGAATTCCCTCTGCAGCTGGAGGTAAATTGTTAATCACCCTTGAACACCTTCTATTATGCAGTGAAGTGTAGTGAGAGCTCATCACACGAGCACTTGAAATATCTGGATCAAGTCGCGGCAGTCGAGAGATTGAAGCAAAAAAACTAAACAAAAACAAAGTGCTTCCCCGGCCAAAGCAATACGGTCCGCTCTTTTGAAAAGGGAAAAGGGAAAAGGTGCTTTGTGCCAAATAAAGTACTTTATCGCTCTTATGGATTTCAAAGAGAATGTCTGCGCTGTACTTCCACATTCTCTTGAACATAAGTAGCTTTGCTTTAAAATGAATCTCCCATCGTCTCTCCTTCCCCCTTTCCCGTCCTCCTCGTTTTCCGTTGCTCAATGCCACTGCTCCGTCCATTAAACATGCGGCGAGGACGCGGGTCCTTAAGTGAGGATGTTCTGGACCTCTAGACTCCCTCTACCTCGTTTAGGCTGTTAATTTAAGATCAGCGTTGAGCATACGGTTAGCCATGGGCAGTGCGAACGCTCCCACGAGGGGAGGGGAAGAGAACTAGGAAACTCTCCGTTGCTCACACTTGAAGGCCATGTGGCCACACACAATAGCTGAGCTGAGATCACCTTTGTGCTATTCATCAGCCCCCAGCTATAATTATTTGTTTATGGCTCCGGCTGCCATTTTATTTCCAGGCCGGCGACCGTTCTTTTTTTCAAAGCACAATGTGATTATGCAGAATGCCCCCTTAAGGCCGACACTCCAGCCGCCCGGGTATAAAATCCCAAGTGATTCCCAACAAGCCCCTTCTTCCATGTGCATCGGTGCAGCTTGGGAGCGGTTCCTCCATCCATGTAAAACAGAGTTGTCCCGCCTCTCTAGACCTTTTGTTTTGGATTGATCTCGGGGAGGTGAGCATCATTGATATGCACGGAGAGGACCGATACCCATCAGGCTCCCCTCGCCCCGACGGAGCTCCAGGACTAGTGGAGGGGGGGGGAGAGATAATGAGATCCAGTTCATCATTATTACACAGCGAGGGGAGGGAGGGGGTGAGCGGGAAGAGGGCAGTAAAACTGCATGCTGTCTCAGTGCCAGGCCGCCAGCTGCACATCTGCTTAGAGAGAGAGAGAGAGAGAGAGAGAGAGAGAGAGAGAGAGAGAGAGAGAGAGAGAGAGAGAGCGAGAGCGAGAGCGGGCCATTTCCTGCTCGCGTAGGTCACGGCCAATTGTGTCGTCCCCTCCTCCCTACCCCTCCATCCACCCCATCTCTTCCAAATGAGAACAGGCTGGGGTCTCTCATCCTTGGAGATTCTATCTTGCCCTCCCAGGAGGGGTGACATGACTTTAACACACGCGTGCACACACACACACACACACACACACACACAAACACACACACACACAGCATCGGGTTCACTCATTGTATGAATTAGAACTTAGCTGATGAGCCTGTATGGCAGTGCGGTGCCCTTCTGATTCCCATGTCATACATTTCCCCCGTGTCATAAAACCTTCCGACATGTCATTGGCCGGGAGTCGGCATCTGGGACCAGCCAGTGACCACGGAAACGCGACCCCCTGGCCCCAGTGCGGAGCGGGGCGCGCCCTCGCCCACTTGCTTTTAAGTGGGCCCTCAGGGAAATCAACGGAGTGCAGCTCCATTGTGTCCGTGAGGAGGACGGCACAGCGAGATCGTATCAGCTAATGTGATCATCCTCCCCATCCTCCCCAGGTCGTTTACCCAGAGGCCCTAAAGCTTTAAAGCTGCGGCCTCAGAAACAGTGGATGGTCCTCGGTCGTTACTTGTTGCAGAAATCCAGCTTTTTTGTTGTTATTGCTCAAATCCCTTTGAGTCGCGTTAGGACTGGGACTCGGGGTTCCGTTCCAACGACGAAGCCGTAAAAAGACACAGACTATAACTAAGTCCATAAACTGGCGCGGCCACGTCTTCTGCTATCCCCCCCCCCCCCCCCCTGCCCAAAGTCTCCTGGCTGCTGGGATCCACAGTACGGAACATGCTTTAATAGGCCTGATCAGATTTTTACGGCTGAGACGACGTGACAGATACTGGCTGCCGGAGACGGGCTCCCCATGCGCTCCGCGATGGGAACCACATGGACAGCCCGCGCCGTCGAGGAGGCAGGGGGAGAGCACAGCCCTCTGGCGCCCAGCCTCGGGCCTGGCTTTAACGTGACACACCGCCATGCCGCAGCCCTATAGGTGTCCCCTACCAAGGGACGACGGCGATGTCGTTCGACTCAACTCCAGACGTTACGCTTGTCAGCGCTGGGGACGCGGTGCCACTGCGTCGTCAGCGGCGTAGCGGGTTCAGCCAGCAGTGAAGGGGTTATCTGTCGTGCTAGCCAGCGGCTAATCTGGAGACCGCGTCCTGGTGGTCCCAGCTGGTCTCCGTCTGGGAAGTTGGGAAGAGTGTCTTATCTCTGCAGCCTTATCGCTCGTCGGAGGGGGATGGGGTGGATCAGAGCGACCTGTAATAGATCCGGGACCGGGCCCTTATCTCCTGCAAACCTCCCGCTGGTCCCTCACTGGCCTGGCTGCCCTGGCTGCCCTGGCTGCCCTGGCTGCCCTGGGCTTGGCGCTGCTGGCTGCTGATTCTGCTGCTGGCAGCCTGGACTAGACCATTCCTCCCTTGCGCTCAGACAGGACTCAGACAGTGTGGGGTTTGTGAGCACAGCAGAGAACTCCATTGGGGAACACAACGGAGCAAGGGCACAAAAGGCCAGCAATTACCCCCCGACCCCCCACCCCACCACCACCACGGTGACGTACCTAGGTCATCCAGCCGTCACCAGGAAGGGGGCGGAGCAGGATGGGGAGCAGCCCAGAGGTCGGGATGTCGAGCCGGGTCTCCGCTTTGAGGTGGTTGCCCAGACTCCCACAGGAGGCCAACGATGTCTGGAGGGTGTTCCGCTTTGCGTGCCCCGGTGCTGGGCCACAGACGGGCCCACGACGGACTGTGGCACCGCTTTATTAGCCCGGCAGGGGGGGCGGGGGGGGGGGGGGGACGACGGACCCACAGCTGCGGGTAATGCCGGTCTCTGCCATTCATCAGTGCTTTTGTGTCTATTCACAGTCATTATTCTCCCATTCTCAGACGGTTCCAGAGCGGAACAATTATCCCAGCGTAGGCCGCCGTCTGGCACGGAACAGCTGGATCCTCGGCTGTCCGCGTGCTCGGGTCTGACAAGGGGACGCGAGGACTCCGAATGTATTATGCTGCCCTGGCAACTGGAGGAGGAGGGGGGGGGGGGTTCGTGGAAA
Organism: Galaxias olidus; assembly: GCA_026901105.3. NCBI lineage: Eukaryota > Metazoa > Chordata > Actinopteri > Galaxiiformes > Galaxiidae > Galaxias > Galaxias olidus. Next base: position 57,173 of record JAPMUY010006165.1, on the reverse strand, counting down.
TCTAATTGCCCGAAACGGAGAGAGGGGGCAAAGTGGAACGTCGGCAACGCCGGTTGCTAAGGAAGTGGGCTCCTTATTTAACAACGCGGCCGGCAGCTGCTCATCAGAGAAGGACCCCTCTGGAGGAGGAGGAGGAGGAGGAGAAGTGGGAGGAGGAGGAGGAGGAGGAGAATCATGGCGGAGACCGCGGCCATTGCCTCCCCTACGTTTCTTTTCAACATTCCACCCTTCATGACAAAGCCACTCGGGCCGGTTCCACGCGGCGCACAGCGTTCTCGGGCCCCACGGTTTTGGCCCCCTGAGGTGCCACCTTCTGCGACCTGCCGCCGAACATTGTTGACGTTTGAGCGGGGAGGGCTGCAGCGCGGCCGGGGACAGCGGCGGGGGGGGGGGCTGCTGTAAGCCCCACCCACACATCGCAGGCATCAAAGGCAACCTGAGAATGAGCTTGTGGCAAAACACACACGAGGCATCCCATTGCATATTTATAGACTTATCACTAGGAACCCTTGAGGAGGAGGAGGTGGAGGAGGAGGAGGAGGAGGAGGAGGAGGAGAGGGGGCGCTGGTTTCACAAGACCTGTGGACGTGAGCAGAAAATGTGCGTTTCATTATTTCTTTTTAAAAGCGTCTCCGGTATCAGAACATGTGTTGCTTCAGTTCTAGGGGGGGGGGGGGGGGGGGGGGGGGGGGGTGGGGGGGGGGGAATCGTTTGTCTTACAGCTCACGTCTCCGAGCGACAAAAGGCCTTTGGGTTCAGCCTAATCTCTGGAACACAATGAAAGGCCTTTGGCTTCCTCCGACCCGCGTGTCTTCCACATAAACACCTCAGTGACCTTCCTTTACGGAGCGTTGGGGAAATCTCCCACGCTCTCTGAGAGCGCCTTGGTGCCTCGGGCTGAGATGTGCGGTGTGTTGGAGTCCGCCAGGCCTGCAGTAATGGCACACCGTTTGCTTCCTATCTGTCGAGCGGGTCCAAAACATATGTGTGTGTTCAAATCCATGTCAGCCATGAGCCTCTTATGTCTGTTCATACGCTCTTTTAGAAGTCTTTGAACCGTGAACGTTATTGAGATCGACAGGTCATTACTCCTGATGTGGACCACTTCCCCTCGCAACTGTTTTCTTATGAATAATACGAGTGCCGGCCGGGCAGTATGAGTGATGGCGGGTTTGGGGACTTACGGCGTGTTTTGGCTGTTACAGCGTGTCAGCGAATGATTCAAATGTATGCGTGCGTGGGTGGGTGGGGGGTGGGGGGGTGGGGCTTCACAAGACGAGCTGCTGGGGAGTGCGATTTGACAGGATATCTCCCATGACATGCAGCTGTTGGAGGGTTGGAATGGGGTTGGGATGGGGTCGGCACAAAGGGTGCACTCTCTGCGTTGGCCGGGAAAGTCCCTCCGACCCCTTCATAGGTCGGAGCAGAGGAGGGGGGGGGGGTTACTCTTCTCAGCCGTACAGATGGGCGAGGGGGGGAGGGGGGGGGGGGGTTCCCGGATTAGGGGAGGCAGAAGGCGACGTCATTGTCTCTTTCTTTGTCGTCCAGAAAGACGACGCCACATCAGCCTGTGGAGTGGGCCGACGCTGGCGAGCGAGCTGCTTCCCCTGTGTCTTACTTAGCTTGCATGCACACTCACAAAGGCAAATGTGCATACACTACGTATACTCTCTCTCTCTCTCTGTCTCTCTCTCTGTCTCTCTCTTTCTCTCTCACACACTCTCTCTCTCTCTCACACACTCTCTCTCTCTCTCTCTCTCTCTCTCTCTCTCTCTCTCTCTCACACGCTGCCTCATATCAGACACATAGTAATTGGGAGCACTCAGTATCTTTCTCCTGCGGAGCATAATCACATTCCTCTCAAGGTCCAGTGAGTGTCCTCAACCCTTCTGTGGCTGGAGGGGAACCCTGGCTCCAACGTTTGGGTACACAAGCATGTTCTTCCCCTCGACTGACACACTTTATCATCAGACCGGCGCTCCATAAAGCAGAATGAATTATGTTAGAAAGCTTTTGGCAGACGACGCCGTCGGCTGTGTGGTTTTCCCTGTGGAGCGGACCACCCTCTCCTTCCTCCTCTCCCAACTTCCCCCAAGAAATTACAAAAGTATATATAAAAAATACCCCCCCCCCCCCCTTAGCCTTTTCTCACGAATGTATGGGTTCTGCAGCTAGTGCAAGGGGGAGGGGCTTGTTGGTTTGGACTTGTGTTATGGTCGTCAGCCTGGTAGACGGGCCTTCATCGGAAGCGGGCTGTCCTTGGAGGGAGAGGATGTCACGGAGGAGCCCGCTGTTGTTCGTACACTGATGTACCGTGGAGAGGCTGTGGAGCCTCCAGTGCTTAATTGATTTTGTGATTAGCGGCAATTACAGCTCATTAAAGTGGAAACCGGGGAGCGTGCTCAAGGGTGATCTCTCGGCTTCCTTCTCTCTCTCTCTCTCTCTCTCTCTCTCTCTCTCTCTCTCTCTCTCTCTCTCTCTCTCTCTCTCTCTCTCTCTCTCTCTCTCTCTCTCTCTCTCTCTCTCTCTCTCTCTCCCCCCCCCCCCCCCCCCCCCAGGTACCCGTTCCCGACGGTGTTCAGCAGCTGCAGTAAGAAGGACCTGGCGGCCAGCTTCGAGAAGGGCGTGGGCATGTGCCTGTTCAACATGCCCGAGGTCAAGGTGCTCTACGGGGGCCAGAAGTGCGGCAACGGCTACGTGGAGGAGGGCGAGGAGTGCGACTGCGGCGAGCTGGAGGTACGGACAGACGCCGGGCCGCGCCTCGGCAGCCCGTCACACTCCGCCGGTTATTCAGTACCGTGTCAGCCTCGGATCAGGCTTCTCCTGGCGTTCGCGTCCCCAAGCCCTCGTTTTTGATTCTCATTCAAGGCACAAGATTTTTTACTGTTTTGTCTGTGAACAAACGCTGGAAGCGTAATCAGCTTGTCAAGTCCTTTTTTTTTTCTCTGTCACTTTGCCTTCGGTGTGTACATTTGACATTGCTCAGGAGGGAGGTAAGGAGCCGTGCGTCTGGGCTCCGGCTGCAGGTGCGGCGCGAGGCTCTCGGAATACAAACGGGGTCCTCGGAGAGCGGGATGGAGGGAGCAGCTCGGAGATAGGGGTGTGAATTTAATCACTGTGCTGACAGAGCCGTTTGTTTGCGGAGAGAATGGATTATAACAACACAGTCCTCTTCCAGGAAACATGGCTGAGTGTGTCAGGCTTTTACCGGTGAATTATTCAAATGAGCACGAATTGGCTTGCAAAATAGGTAACGATGCACACACAGACACACACACGCACACCCACACACACACCCACACACACACACACACACACACGCACACACACACACACACACACACACACACACACACACACACACACACACACACACACACACACACACACACACACACACACACACACCAAGTAAGCCAGTGTGGGATGGTAAGACACTTCCGCGCGATCCAGCTGACAATCTGCAAAGTTTGACTTGACAGGAACGACGTTCGGCAACACTAACATAACATCCATCACAACGCTGGATTAAGCCTGTGACTGAAAGAGTGTGAACGCGTGTGTGAGCCCGTCCACGTTTAGCCTGGACACACCTCAGTGCCCGGGGAAACGCTTAACCCCCAGAGGGCTGCTCGGAGCCAGCGGGCCTTCACCGGTCGCCCTGACAATGAGCTGACATCCGGCTGGAAGCAAACTTGAGCCAAAGCTAATAGAGCTCTGAGCCGAGCCGTTCCGAACTGTGCCAGATTTGAGTGCCCGGATCGATTCTTCTCCTCTCCCCAGTATGTGGTCAGCCCCTCGTCACATCCAGCCGGCTCCCTGGCCTCTGAATGAAGGGCCTCCCTCTCCTATGTTAACTTCCTGGGTCCTATCTGTGACCATGGGAACCATCTTTACTGGTTTCTCTGGGGGCTAGAAGGAGAAGGCCTCCAGAGTGGGTGTTGTCCCCTGCCAGCCCTGTCCTACTCATTCACAGCGGCACTCCTCCAGCCTAAAGAGAAACCGGGCAGCCTGGCCCAGGGTTAAAGGTCACTGGGAAGAGAACCAACCCGTGCATCCATTCATCCTGCCCCCTGTGGGATGTTACGCTCTCCGCTCCCTCCCTCCCTCCGTCCTTCCTTCCTTCACTCCGACCGTTCCTCTACCCCCCTCCTCCCCCCCTTTTTCCTCTGAGCCGCACAGCGGTCCTGACCCGGCTGCCCTCCTCTCCGCCTGCGTCGGCCAGCCGGGAGCTGCTGATTGGTGCAGTGCGGCCCGGTGACGGAGGGCCTAACGCGAGGCAGATGGACCGGGGGCGCCGCGCTGATAGAGGATGTAATGCGTGACGGGGACCGGCCGTGCCCCCCCACCCCCACCCCCCGCCTAGCTCCCATTTCCTGGGGTTGGTAAAAGGGGTTGCCGGTGGGGTCAGAGAAAAGATGACGGAGCTTTGAGAAGTAGGAAGTGGCCCTTCCTGATTGTCCCCTGCCGAGACAGGAAGCCAGGCTGGGGGGGGGGGTTGCTCCCTGTGATGAGATTAGCTCTGTGGATGTCACACGGCTGTGTTTAAACCCGAGTCTGCTTTTTGTCTCCTCCGTAGGAGTGCGTGAACCCCTGCTGCAACGCCACGACCTGCACGCTGAAGGTCGACGCCGTGTGCGCCCACGGGCAGTGCTGCCAGGACTGCCAGGTAGCAGAGACCGGGATCCCTCTCACTTAATGGAGTGCTCTCAGTGGAAATGAATTGGCCTATTAGTCGACGATACTCAGAATCACTCTCAGCTAATGCTCGCTCTTTCTGCAGAATATATTTAACATTGACGTCGCTGCCTCCTTGTCTTCTTGTCCCTATCCTCTGGGCCGTTGGGTCGGTTGTTTGCCGTTCTATCGCGCCTGTCCGTGTGCGTCTGCAGTTGAAACCGGCGGGCACCCCCTGCCGGGACTCCAGCAACTCCTGTGACCTGCCCGAGTTCTGCACCGGCACGAACCCCCACTGCCCCGCCAACGTCTACCTGCACGACGGCCACGCCTGCCACAACGTGGACGGCCACTGCTACAACGGAGTCTGTCAGACCCACGAGCAGCAGTGCATCACGCTGTGGGGCCCGGGTACGTAGGGAGCCCCCTGCTGGCGTGTATGTGTGCCAACAGACACTCAGTGCTGTCTCTTTAAGGCTTAATGCATGGCCAGGGTAGGTAGAGAGTCCTTTGCTGGTTCAGGTGGTAATATATATGTGTGTGTGTGGACGGATCCCGAAAAGCAATCTGTCGTTAGCGTGTTCTCGTGATTTCTCATGAATAACTTCACATCCTCCCCGCTCGGGTTTCAGGAGCCAAGCCCGCCCCTGGGATCTGCTTTGAGAGGGTTAACTCTGCAGGCGACCCCTATGGCAACTGTGGGAAGGACTCCAAGGGCTCCTTTGCAAAGTGTGAAGCACCGTAAGATAATGTTCCACCCCAATACTGTGTTAACAAAGCGCGGCAGTTATACTGTAAGTGTGAAAAGGGGGCATGTTCAATTTATGGGTTGAATATTTTTGGGCAATCATTGAAAATTGCAGGGATGTTAATTGAAGCTGCCTTTGAATGGACTTTTTGAGCTCTTACAAAAAAAGCTTTAGAAAGATTCCCTTTAGTTGTCCTTGGCGAAATTATTATCGACCGTCTCCTAATTGATGTAATTGGTTTAATGACGGTGGACTAGTTAGGACATGATTAAGTTTCTTTTATACTGAGACAAAGACCTCAGAGTCACTCTGTCTAATGCAATCTAGTCTGCAGAAATAGCAGCCCCCCCAAAAAAAACTAATTCAGTCTGGTCTTTGTAAAGGAGGGCTTTTGGTAAATGAGGAGAAGGCTAATGCTTCTCTGCACCCGCACAGGTGAATGCCCCTACAATAACACGCCGGTGTTGTGTCACACTTTTGCACACAGAGATGCTAAATGTGGCAAGATACAGTGTCAAGGAGGCGCCAACAGACCTGTGATCGGTACCAACGCGGTTTCCATAGAGACCAACATCCCTCTCCAGGAAGGGGGGCGGATCCTGTGCCGGGGCACCCACGTCTACCTGGGCGACGACATGCCCGACCCCGGGCTGGTCCTGACGGGCACCAAGTGTGGAGACGGCATGGTAAATTGGAGAGTCCCTGTATTTAGCTTCTACCCACCACTGTCCTTCCCTAGAATGGACAGTTGAGCTCGATTTGACCAAGGTGACCCCGAGTGTCTTGAAAGACGCACTCAAATAAAGAGTGTTATTATTATTATTATTATTCGTTTTTAGCGACCCATGGAGCCGCTTCTACAAAGGGAACACACGATTCACTTTGGAGTCTGCTAATGACGTCCTAGCAGTGAGGATGTTGTGTGAGGTTTTTTTGCCAAACAGTGGGGAGTGACAGTGGAAAAGGAGTGGGTGGGGTGACATCAGGGTATGACTAAGAAATGGGTTTGCCAAGGTTTCCCCTGGCATTAAAGTGAAGACAAACACACGGTGCTGGATTTTCAGCTATTTCTAACGGGCCGTTATTACATAAAACGAACCGTTTCTGAAGGTAACAGTATCCAGTCTCCAACCGTCAATTGAACTGTCTGTAATGACATGGATTTTTAGGTGAGAGTTTGTAGTGCCCTTGTTTGTGTGTGTGTCAGCCCACAGCCTATGGAAAGGTCCAACATGTGGTTCTCATGATCCGTTTGCCCTTTGTTTGGGTGGGGCTCCCTCAAGGCACCGTGCACACCAGACATCTTGTAAATGATTTTTAAATACGTGGAAACACCCACTGGTAACATATTATATTTCATGTAAGGTTGTTTTGCCTTTGGAAGTGGTTAGTCAACGCCTCTTTAAAAGAACAGCGGGGCAAGTTGGTCTTTCCCTCCATTCCTCGCCAGTTAAAAGTGTTTTTCATGTGACGGCAGAAGTGCTGTACCCGCGCTGTTAAATGTTCATGTCCTCTCCGCTGCTCTAGATGTGTCTGAACCGACAGTGCCAGAACGTCAGTGTGTTCGGAGTGCACGAGTGCATGGGGAAGTGCAGTGGCCGTGGGGTGAGTAAAGCATGACGTCACGTCTCAAAATCACTGAGCCCGGGTCCCCTGAGAACTTGCATACAGACTTCACGTTCAATTCTCCATCAAACCCTTGCGAAGTTATTTCGTTTCCTGTTACATATTTTCATTTTTATTTGTATTGTTTTTTTTCTTTTCTTTTTTCACAAATTAGACCTTTTTGATTGTAACACTCCCCCTTAAAGTAGTAGCTCAATACAGGGCCAGCGATATCCCAGCCTCTGACCGGAGCATAACCCGTGCTGTACGCTAGCTAGCTGGGTAACCATAACAATGCCTGGTAATCAATCTTCCTGGCTGCTGAAAGGTTCAATCAATTAGGTGTAATGGCTTCATTTATGTTCGGCTTCAAGTGCCATTCATCATGGTTTGACTCCGAGGCACTCGTCCTTGTCCCAAAAAAGGAGCTGAAGTGTGGAGGGAGGCTGCGCTTTATTCCACCAAAGTCTAGGCTGAGCGCTTACGCCGCGTAATGTTTTTTGTCTGGGACATCAGATATATTGGATTTATTTTCTTTTATTTGACCCTTTTTCACGAGTGCCGCCACCCACTCAACTTCCCTGGGTGGGCCGCGTGGAGGTGACGTGTGCTGTAACGCCCTTCAATTCACCGGCCGAGCCTCGTGGCCCGTAGATAGAGGGGTTCGTTAATCGAAATCAGCTTGAGATAGTATCACTTAATCACTGTTTAAAGTGCGGCCTTCCCGACTCATTAATGTCAAGTCTGTTTGCTTACCATCACCAGGCACTCGCAGGCCCCCCTAGCCTTTACGAAGAGAGAGAGATATTAAAGCGCTTCCAAAGCCGTCCATCTCCCCGACAGACATGTTGTGAGCTGTTTAGTGTAAGCACTGATCTCAGAGCAGACGGTGTGTCCCTTGCAGATCTGATCAAGATGTTGCCTTTCCAGAGAGGCCCACAGCTGCTTCACATTATCCTGCTTGGGGGAATCCTTTTGGACCCTACCACTCCTACAACACACCGCGGGGGGGGGGGGGGGGGGGATTGGGTTAGGTGGAGAGGAAGGGGGAGGATGAGAAACGCCTGCTCTGGTTTCATGCGAGGCCGGCCTGCCATGTGTAAAAGAGGCGGTGCGGTGACATATTGGAGGTTGCTACACAGCGCAGTAAATGGAACAGGCTGAAACATCTGTATCTGTTTGGCAGAGCGTCACTCACGTCTGGAGCTCATCTCGTAAACTTGACTCCGCCGATTTTTGTCAAATGTTAACCAGGCGTGGTCCAGGCCGACAAAAGTTCAATTTTTTTGGTGTATTTTTTTTTTTTTACCGAGACAATCATCTACATTGTTTGTGACAAGGACTGACGTTTCATTTATAAAGAAAGACAGGTGAAACGTCAGACAAGGAAACAACTGTCAAAATGAGAACTGCATCTTTTCCCTAGCTGTTTTAACGCCCAACTTCCTCCCTGGATGTGGCAGGTGTGCAACAACAATAAGAATTGCCACTGCGAGGCCCACTGGGGCCCCCCTTACTGTGACAAGGCAGGCTTTGGTGGCAGCGTGGACAGTGGACCCATGAGACTAGCAGGTACCAAAAAACACAATGTTCATGGTCATTAATGTTATTAAACCTGTTTACGATCCCTTGTTCTGTTTTGGAAAAGGCAGACACGGCACTTTGTAGACAGAGTTTTACTATGAGAATGTGGAAATGGTTACGCTGTCTTTATCTGCCCTGTGTGTGTGTGTGTGTGTGTGTGTGTGTGTGTGTGTGTGTGTGTGCGTGCGTAAATGAGCAGACCACGGCCGTTTGACGGTGGGCATCCTGGTGGCCCTTCTTACTCTCGTGGGGGCGGCCCTGGTGGTGGGCATGAAGAGAAAGACTCTGCTGGGCCTGCTCTTGGCCAACAAGAAGAACACCATCGAGAAGCTCAGGTGACTCACGGCGTTACTGCGGGAGGTTCTACCAAACGCGTCAGATCATTTTGCAAAGGAGTGAAAGTTAGCTGTGTTTAGGATGCGGCCGTACTGTAGCTGCTGTAACGGCCTCTGCCCTCCAGGTCGGTGGGCTCCAACAGACCGTCCAGTCCCCACCAGCACCAGCACCAACACCAGCCCCAAAACCAGCCCCAGCACCAGCACCAACACCAGCCCCAGCACCAACACCAACCACAGCACCAACACCAGCCCCAGCACCAGTCAGTGTACAGGGCCTCCCCGTCTCGACAGGCCCCAGCCCTGCCCCACAGCTCCAGCATCTGCAAGGTAAGTGGACGCTCCACTAGTAGCCCCAAACAGAGGCAACAACAACATATGTAGGACTCTGTATGCCGACATGCTGGCGTACACACACACACACACACACACACACACACACACACACACACACACACACACACACATCGTAAACTCCTACCGCCTCCCTTCACCAGCAGGTTACCCCTCTATTTCTTTCCTGGAAAGCAGCCATTTCAATAACAGTATCATCGTCGGCCAAAGTGACATGTTGTGACTCACATTCACGGTGGCTCATTCAAATCCAATTAAAGCCGCTGTCACAATGGAAACGGGTGGAGGAGGCGCAGATAATGGAGGCCGCCTCGGTCTCATCTCCTCAGAACTGTTTGTGTCACAAAATAGATTTCTGTTCCGAGAGAGATGGATTATTCAGGAACGCTGATAGAATCGCCCATTGTTGCCCGAAAGTCCCTCTTGTCGGCGGATTATTGAGAAACGGGGGGGGGGGGGGGGGGGGGGGGGGGGGGGGGTTGTTATTTTGAGGGGAACGGTATTTCCTAGGTTTGCTTAGCGAAATGGCTTTCCTGATAAGATCGAGGTGAGAACAGACCGGCGATGGATGGGTGGGGTGGGGTGGGGTGGGGTGGGGTGGGGTCAGGATAATAAGAGGTGAAGCAATGCAGGGGGTTGGAGGCATGCTGACCTGCTGGCACGGCTATGCCAGGCGGGCCGAGGTGCGTCACGGGAGACGGGCGCGCTCGCTATCCCTCCTCGCAGCAGCTGGTTTTCATTCGGGTCGCGGCGGTATGAGGAGAAAGGATGTGGGCCCGTTTGATGTGAGCAGAGTGCAGGTGAGGTCATTTTCCAGTTGTCAGGAGCCGTGTTTAACCCAACCGTGCGTGCGATTGTGCGTGTGTGTGTGTGTGTGTGTGTGTGTGTGTGTGTGTGTGTTTGCGTGTGTGTGTGTGTTGCGGTCCACATCTGGCCAGTGGTGAATAACAGACGGGCTGATGTCGGGCCTCACTCTGCGATGTCTGCTCTGTATGAGTGTGTGTCTGCTCTGTATGAGTGTGTGTCTGCTCTGTATGAGTGTGTGTCTGCTCTGTATGAGTGTGTGTCTGCTCTGTGTGAGTGTGTGTCTGCTCTGTGTGAGTGTATGTCTGCTATGTATGAGTGTGTGTCTGCTCTGTATGAGCGTAGGTCTGCTTTGTGTGAGAGTATGAGTGTGTGTCTGCTCTGTATGAGAGTATGAGTGTGTGTCTGCTCTGTGTGAGTGTGTGTCTGCTCTGTATGAGTGTGTGTCTGCTCTGTATGAGTGTGTGTCTGCTCTGTATGAGTGTAGGTCTGCTCTGTATGAGTGTGTGTCCGCTCTGTATGAGTGTGTGTCTGCTCTGTATGAGAGTATGAGTGTGTGTCTGCTCTGTTTGAGTGTGTGTCTGCTCTGTATGAAAGTATGAGTGTGTGTCTGCTCTGTTTGAGTGTGTGTCTGCTCTGTATGAAAGTATGAGTGTGTGTCTGCTCTGTATGAGTGTGTGTCTGCTCTGTATGAGTGTGTGTCTGCTCTGTACGAGTGTAGGTCTGCTCTGCATGAGAGTGTGAGTGTGTGTCTGCTCTCTGATTGTGTGTCTGCTCGGTATGAGTGTATGTCTGCTTTCTGATTGTATGTCTGCTCTCAATGATTGTGTGTGTGTGTGTGTGTGTGTGTGTGTGTGTGTGCGTGTGTGTGTGTGTGTGTGGGGTCCATCTATGCTCTCTGTCCACTAGTCTGTACTGTCTCTAGGGCCAAGGCTTGCAACCCCGTCCACTGTCTGGGCCTTTGATATGCTACCCGAGTAGGACCTAGGGGATGCTGAACGGACTGGGGTAGCATTTGATTTATGAACCCCTGACAGTTCCTGGAAGAGGCGGTGGGGTGGAGGATAACACGACTGTTGCCGATGGGAAGCAGGCGGGATTGTCTTTTTCTTTGCGTGTCTTGACGGTGTGTCTCCTCTGGTCTCTCCACAGCCTCCTCACCTGGGCCCCGGGGCCCTGCTCCCGTCGGCGCCCTACCCCGCTCACATCCTGCGCTCTCTGCCCCAGTGCCCACCGGCTCACCTCAGCCACCCGCTCCCGCTGGCCCTCACCCTGTCCCTGTCTCCCGTGCCTGGCCCCGGACCCGGACCCGGACCCGGACCGGGCCACGGCCGTCAGCCCAGGCCCCCCGTGCCCCCGCCGCACCACGCCCCGCCCCCCCACGCCCACATCCCGCCCAGGGGGGCGTCGTTCCGCGGCACGCTCCGCCACAACTCCTGCACGATGGTCATGGTGAGTCGAGGCCACCCACCCCGCTGCACGACGCCACGGAGACGTTGACTTGACACAGTGGCTCTCTGTAATTTCTCTTTCAGCGAGGAGAAGGGGGTAATGTCTGAACTGGGAGTTGTTGTTCGCCACCTTCGCTTACTCGGGTGTGATGTGACCTCTTTTCATTGGCCTACAGCGCCCTATAAAAAGTATATGCGTGTTGACAGTTACACACAGTCCAATAAAGAGGGGAGGGTAACCCCAGGGCTAGCGCCATCTGAGCGAGACTTCCACCCCGGAATATAAACCAACCGCATGAATAATAAAAAATGGCACCGAAGCCGAGCTCCGTTGACGAGGAATATTGCGATGATGAAAGAGGTTGAGAGCCCCATTTAATATCGCAGCCAATATCGGCCTCCTGCTTGTGGAGTGGAGAGACAGGAGGAGAGGTGAGACGCGGGTGCTCTGAGTGCACAACTCCACCGTCTCCCTGATTCCACTGCACTCCTACCTTATTTCAATCCCATTAAGCTTGGCCACTCGGAACACGTTGTCACCGGGGAGAAAGAGGGAGAGCGTCGGGGGGGGGGGGGGGGGGTTGAACGAGAAAGAGAGAGAGAGAGAGAGACACGACAAAGAGCGGCAGCGATGAAGTGACAGAGACAGACACAGGACAAAAAAAAACGGAAAGAGACGTAGTGAGAGTTCGAAAGAAAAAACAAGGGTGATGGAAGCTGGGAGGCGTCTTGCCCTGGGAGGTCAGCGCTGACTAAGCTGCACTCAGCCTGAGCCCGTGCCGCTCCCCTCTGACACGGTCTCTGAGGGTTTGAATAAGTGGCCCCGCCCCCGGGGACGCAGGAGGAACACAGCGGAGCAGGGGGTCAACGCCGCGGCAAACCACGCCGGGCTAATTAGGAGGGTGTTCAAAGGCTAATTAGATCCTCCGTCTTGTCCAGATTAAGGAGGGACGGGAGGTTGGGCTGAGAGAGTATTTTCAAACAAGACGCCGTCAAGGGCCTAATGAAAGCAACGAGAGCATGCCCAGTGTAGTGCGAGGGCAGCGTAATTGCAGATGTTGACCTGAGGGCTGAGTTTGACGGCGTGGTTTTGCATTGATTCACACTGAAATAGCTTCAGTTGAAAGCGACATTGCAACCAGTGTTTTTATGCTAATTAACCTATTAAGATTGACCCAAATAGCATGTCCAGAACTACTTAGATTTGCTCCTGCCATGTACGATTGAGTTGAAGGGAACGAAGAGCGTTCCATGTGGAAGTGATGTTTGTTGGCAAGGGCTTAGCTGCCAGTACTGTATAGCTGTAGCAGCTGCTTGGCAGCTCCAAAGAGGCTGACCAAGCTGGATTCTCTGCCCAGAGTGGAGCTCTCAGCAGGGGGCAGCGGAGCTTAGGTTATTGGGGGCTTCGCTCGGACTGACTCACTGAACGTCGAGGGATGGTTAGCCTGAATGGAAACTACGCTACACTGTGCGATTCACAGTCAGACGCTTCAAGTACATCTATCACGGACACCGTCTGACATGCACTATTTATTGGCCTGTGTTGAATTCATCCAACATTTGATACTGCCCTAATACTTTTGGACCAAAACTCAATACTACCCCCCCCCCCCCCTGCCTCAAGCCCCCATTTTGCAGCATGACGATACTGGCTGTGAATGTTACGAATTAGTAGCAGTTCTTCAACAAAACAGACCTTTGTAGTGGACCCGCTGATCTCACGGTTCTTGGCTCCACGGGTACGTGGGGGACACATTACGGCCTGTGTTAATCGCCTGACGGACGGATGGATGGCACAGAGCCGCCTCTCTCGAGCACATCACGGGTCTGAAGAGAGCCTTCAACGAAAAAGGTTGCTGTTAATTTAAAGGGAACATAACGTAAGATTTTGGATATTCCTTTGTCCAGCATTGTTTTGTCACTGAGGGATTGTACCAACACCATGAAAAAGTGAAATCTGTGCCTTGAGTTGTCAGAGGTGAACTAGAGAAAATGCACATAAACCCTGTTTTTACAAGCTGTTCTGAGTCGCAGCCATTTGTGACGTAGCAAATTTAAGTCGATCTAATTGACCAATCACGGACTCAGTCTAATATAAGTAAGGTCGAACTACTCCGGCAGCAGCCTTGACAACAGCGGAGTGTTACTATACCTAGCCAAAAACCTAATTCAGCTAATGAATGTTAATGAGCAATGGGCGTAAACTCGCGCACACCACTCAAAACGGCATGTGAGTTGGAAGGGAAGAAAGAGGCACCCTAGAATAAGTAATAAAAAATATAATGTAATTATTTTTGAGTGTTCAAATATTTTTTTATGGGCTTCATAGACACTAAGGAATCACACAAAAATGTGTGATTGTCTACTTTATGGGTCCTTTAAAATGGTAAAGGGAGGATATTTAAGACAGGGCCTAATCCACCAGCAAGCCTCGGGACTTGGCTCCTGTCCTAGATGGTGGAGAAGGCTCCTCTCCAGTCGGAGCAGAGGAAGTGAATAGAGGCCACATGTAGGCTAGGTAGCAGGCCCTCTCCCGTGACCTCATCCTTTCAGCGTAGATTAGGAACACATGACGGCTCTTCATCACATGCCTTCCAGGGAGGGCTGCCATGGCAACCCAGGGGATGAGGGTACAACAAGCAGAACTTAATAGGCACTTGGAGTGCTGCGGTCGGCTAGCTGTGATCGCCCCCTGGTGGTGTTTGTCAGCAAGTGTCAAAGCCTGCCATGTAGTTCTGGAGGCGGTTGCATTTAGGATTTAATACACTCGAAGGTTGCTAAGCTCACGCCATAAATAGCAGGAGAGCTTTGGTGTAGATATCAAGCCTACACTGCCGGGTCTTAGCAGAGGAGTTTGTCTCGCCCCTCCAGGAGTCAGAGAAGCCCAGCCCTCCACAGAAGCCCCTGCCCGCTGACCCCCTGGGAAGGAGCACCCGTCTGGTCAGAAGCCCCTCGGCCGTCCACGGTCCCTCTGGGGTCCACAGCGCCGCAGCCCTGCGTGGTCCCGTCCCAACGCCTGGAGGTGGTATCCCCAGACCGGCACGCCTTGTTCCTCATCCCAACAGGTGACCTCTCTGTCCTTCTTCCTCTAATAAGGGTCCAATTCAAGAATAAACAGCTCACACTATGATGATCCAATCCATCCGAGTAAACCTTCATCCAATGTTATTCATCTCCCCCAGGCCGGTTCCTAGGCAACCCCCGACACTACCAAAGCCTCGGATGATTGCCGGCGTCAGGTACAGCAGTTGAGAGCTGCGCCTGACAGGACGTGAGGGCGACAAGACATTTGATTTGCACTATGAAACTCTAAAAAGAGGACGTTGTGTCTCAGTTTGGAATAAGGGGGGGCCCCCGTGGCCCCTTTGTGGTGCTCTGCCTCGGGAATGGTGCTATGAGTCTGAGCTCAGGTACATGTAAAGTATTTATGTTCTGTATTTATTACCACACAGCGCACTGTGCCAGACACTTTGGTCTATCGGTAGCCATTTTGGGATTTGAATTTATTTGTCTTCGTGTGTTATGCTGTTTTGTCATCAACGGTAGCCATTGGTAATTTTTTTCGTTTGTTTTTTGCTTTTTTTAATGGACAGCAAGAAAAAAAAAAAGAGGAGTCTGTCTTTGAAACCTGTGAAATTGTAGTGTACAGTCAACTCTTTGTAAAATGAACTGTATCAGCAATGAAGGGAACCACATCACAGTTTGTTGTTGCATTCCATCAGTGTGACACATTACGGGAGACCTCTCATGTAAACGCTTTGTCCATCCGCGCGGCCGCGTGCACTGAAACAGCCCTCCTTTCCCCGGTTCCCATACCCACTCTAGTCATTAGGCCTTTGAAACAACACCTCACGTTCATGTAGGCCCTCGTATACTTGATGGGTGCAGACAGCTTTTTCGTTAAGGGACCCTGGGTTCTGGAGTGGCTCCCACCAGCCCTCCAGCCAGCTTGGCCAGGCAAAGCATGAACCTGGGCCAGGTCTGTCGTAATAATCTAGGGCCATGGGATTGTGAGCACATGATTAGAGTCCTGCGGCGTTGGCTAATTGTTGCTGGGAAAGTGAAGGAGCAAACCGTTGAATGTCTGGCGACATTGTGTTGTTCTCTCTCTCCCCGGGCTGCCCAGGGCAGTAAAACATGACACGCGTCAGCACTTTGTCATCCCTTATCTGATAGAGAGGGTCGTGCCCCGTCTCCGTGTAGGGCCCTGGAGGCCGAGCTGTGAGCACGGACATGGAGCGGAGTTGAGATCCAGCCAGTGTTTCCCTGAGGAAGCAGCAGTACTCTTTAAGATATATCGCTCTGTTGAAAGGTCATAGGCGCTGAGAACGTCTCCCTCGGAGTCTGTGTGCAGCGAGGCTCTCGTGAGAAGCTCTTTGATTGAATCAGAGGAGATTAACAACATCCTTATACAGGCAGCAGCTGTTGCCAAGTCGATGGATGTACGGCCACAGACGACTTGATCAAGGCGTCCACCTGAGAGAGCCCGCGCCTGACCCGACTGTCAATGCGTGATCAGAGGAGGTTGTGTCATGTCTCCTGAGAGAGGAATCATTCAGTCATCATCAAAGCCACTCAAACGGTTGGTCATGAAATCGTGTTAAGTGGTTGTTTACTGGAAAATGGGTGAGATGAGTTGGCAAGCCTCCAAAACCTGACTCCTACGAATCTTGGCAGATTGTTGTGGCGTGCAAACATTTGTCTATTTGCGATATCATTTAAATTACATTTTTCCTTACAACATATCTTATTTCAGCATAATTCTTTTTATTTCATGGCAATACATTGTATTTATGTACATTTACACAGTGCACACTTTTTTTTACCTTTAAACATGCAGACCTTGGTTCACATTTGTAGGTCCCATGCAGAAACATGATGTAATGCCACTCTAGTGTTCCTGGGTAATAGTTGAATACGTTTGATAACGTTTTGTTTTTTTAAACTGATGCACTAGTTTACTTTAATAATTTTATTTTCTCTTTGTGATCTGGGTGTACATGTAAAAGGAGTTACACTTTCATTACACGTATTACTGTCCAGTCCTGTAATTGTATGTTCTAATGCTCCTCGTGGACTGTGTCACTGATAAACACATTTTCAGTGGAAAGTGCTTTTTGTATGATCCTGATTTGATACATCAAATGTACAGAATAAAACTAAAGTGTCAGTGTTCATACTTGGCATCTGGAACACTTGAACAGTATTATTAAAATTGTTTATAAAACAATCACTGTTTGGATTTGTTCATTGTGACTGTCACAAAATGATAGTTGCAGTTTTTTTTGGAATGTTAACTGTCACTATACGGTAGCACTCAAAGCAAAAAGGAAACACAATGTGCAAGACACACCCTTCTCTACTAACTCCTTCGTCCTTCCAGAAGACGTACAATGCTCTGAAACACCAGACAGATTTTTTTTAGTTATGTCATTCCTAAGAACTTGGAAGACCATGTATATGAACTCACCTTTCTCTCAAATGCTTTCGCCATTTCCCTGGCACCTGATCCATACTGCAGGAGGTCAAGGGAAAAGGTAAATAGTAACATCGTCTCATATGCCAATACGGTAATATTGGATTTGAAGAACGTTTCCTATTCCTCTAATCTTTTCAGATCACCTTATTTTTCATGTAACGATCCGCACCATTCTCCAAGAGTAATATCACCAGATCCTCGTGGTTATTCAGGACAGCAATCTGACAATGAGATAACGTGAACAACAAAATAACACGAGAGAGCTCACTCACAAGTATGAGGGCAGAAAATCTCCATTCAACTCGAGCCTTAACGTTCGCACCATAAGTGGGGTTTTGCCATCTTTGTCCCTGACATTGACGTAAGCCCCAGCTCTGAGCAGAAGGAGAGCCACCTCAGCATTCCCAGTGATGGCTGACACTCTCATGAGGGGCGTCCAGCCTGACACACTGTCCTTCACATCCACCTGAAGGACATGGAAGCAGCAACACAGACACCCAACACAGTGTTCTCTCACAGAAACCCCATTTCAACCCTCATACAAATGCAGAATCGGTAATCGACCAAGTCTTCAATAATCTCTATACTCCGTGATGGAGCAACTTTTCACTTTAGCCCTTCTGGAAAAATTCGGCCTCACCTCACAGCCGTCTTCTATCAAATGTTTGACGACCGAGAGGTGAGCGCCATCTACTGCCCAGTGAAGGGCAGTGCAGCCTGCGCGGTCACGGGCTGTCCACAGAGCGCCACAGCCTCTCAGGAGCCTCACAGTATCCAGTTGGCCACAGAAACAAGCCAACATCAGGCTGTCAATAAAACACCATACGATGAGCTATTCTCATCCGTATTTCTCAAAGTACGTTAAATCTGCTCGATATGAGGCACGGCGTGTTCACACCTGTCTTTACCACTGGTATTCTTCATGCTGACGTCTGCACCATGCTGCACCAACATAGAAACCAAGCTGCAAGGGAAACAGGGACAACAACTGGTTAGTGATTCATGTCACTTCCATTCACCGTCTCATGCATTATAGTGGAGTTCATTGAAAATGTAGAATGATCTTCATAATGCAGAGAAACTATTCCATATCATACAAGTAACTATCACAGAAAAGGTTTGTGGACATCCCAAGGCACCTGGAATAGCCTTTCATTGATGCTACCATAAGAGGGCTGTAGCCGAGTCTGTCTGGAACGTTGACGTCCACCGTTCTGCAAGAGTATTACAATTCAATTAGATATTTAACACATGTAGAAATGTATTGGAAAGGTCTATTTGCGGTCATATTTACTTGGTCTGTAGAATTCTGATCAACTCCTCTTTGTCATTCATTAAGACAGCCCGATGCAGGTTCCGTCCATTAACGGGCTCCCCTTAAAAAAAACACAATTGAATTACTATTCACCACAAATGAATATCAGAAGTGCAACATGGTAATATTTAGGGCAATTGCATCATATGACATACTTGCAGTCGAGACAGATACAACTTGGCTGTAGGAATCTTCTGCTGCAGGACAGCTATCCTTCAGTCTGAATCTGTATAATGAGCTTGGCTCAAGTTGCTCGACAGTGAACTCGGTACCGTATCCCCTGGTAAGACACAAAGATCCATGCTCCTCTTCCTCCATGATCAAGCATCGACATCAACAAAGACTGTGCCCCAATATGGTAAAGGAGGTTGTAAAATGTGGTGGGTGGATTTGTTACTCACACATAGATGGCAGTGAATGTGTGTCTCCTGCTTTCCTCCTGCTCGACGGTAAACTGGGTCCATGTCCCAGCACGAGGTTCTCCTCCCACACTGGTGCTCCATCTCAGCTCAATGCTGTGGTGAGTTATTTTGCCAACCATCAAAGTCTCTGGGGAGTTTTGGTAAATGTATTGCAACCACATGTTCACATCAAAACTTTGTATACCGCGTTATTGGTATACTGCCGAAATAACAAGGGGAAGCAGAGACACACGAGAGAATATAGTGGTTTTGTTTATGTTGTTTTGTTCCAAAGATTGCAATGTTCTGCCAATGCACATTAACAAAACACATTGGATCAAATATATGGACACACTGTTCAAAATGTCTGTGCTTTTGTTAATATAAATGTATATCTGCTTGTCAAAGTATTTATGTCCTAAACTAAGCAATGTAGATTATGTATAATTTTGATGTGGTGAGCACAGTGCCACACCTGAGCACCTAACCATGGGTATCTATATCACTCACCAGAGATGTGACACACGATGATATATGAAACCTTTCACAAAGAATGACGACATAATTTTGCTTGATTCGATGGCCAATTAATACAGTATGCATTACATCAAATCATCACAATTAATAGTCCTAAGCCACTTCAACTGTTCAACGCCAGTTGGAACCAAGTGGAGTTCGAGTACATCCTCACCAAAGACGGTCTAATGATTACATTGCCATTGTTAGAGTAGGGAGCTGGATGGCACACAGGTTATTTGAGACCCAAGCATTCTATTAATGTCCCTGTACCAATGTTGATGCTGGGGAACTTGTTTATTTTTTCCTCATGATATGATCCCAGTAAATATAATTATTGCCAATTAAAATAACATGCATAGTACGTGGATTGAAGATCTTTCGCAGCACATTTGTGTATTGTATTTCATTGTGATTATTTCTACGACAAAATTCAATTTACCATACATAGGTGTAATGCACACAGCACTCTCTAAATATAAATAATAAACTTTTAAGCACACTTTCAAACTAAGATTTTAATCGATGTGAAGTTAAATTTGTGAAATATTGTACCTTTAAGCTATTAAATAAGATGCAGAAATGTACCTTCGCGCTCCATTCCATGGATTGTTGCAATTAGTGTAGGATTCCACTGCGTCTGTGTTTATTATGTGGGGCTGCATCAGCAGTGTACCCAGCTATCTATTCTGATACAGTTGTATTGTGTTGCTATAGGAACATGTGGATTGCTCTGTGCCTCAGCGCAGCTTGTAGTGAAACTCTTGGGCACTGAGACATGGGCAGTTTGGGCATGTCCAAACGTTGCCTATAAATGGAAGCAAAAAGAATCATGAACACGCCACTTTCTATGGTGTTTTAATAAAATGTATGAGGCTTGGTGGGGGCTTCTTACATGTTCACACCGCGCTCATTCGAGAGTAGGCCAATGCAAATTCACACACGTGTGTAACCACGCCAGCTTTCGTTACGCACCGGTGCTCTGTGTGCACTCTAGCAATTATACCGCTACAAACACAGGACAAATGTTTAGGTCAGGCTCGATGCCTGAATTGTCCGAGAAAAAAAATTGACAGAGGGCCTAGCGAGATTGGCTGCCTATTCAGTGTTGGGAGGAGTCGCCGTTTATTGAGTTGTCGTTGATGAGTGGTCGCAATTTAGTTTTATTTTCTCGTCGACACCTCCAACCATAGGCATAACGGATAAATGCGTCATGTTGGAGCAATATTGTGAGAAAGAACAAGGTACTTGCCTTCCCACAGCGGAAGATGAGTCATTTGGTTTTGGAGCTGATCTAGAGCTGAACCAGTTCGATGGATTGCCCTTTTCTTCTCGATACTACAAATTGTTGTCAGAGAGAAAGACACTTTCAGTATGGAGTGTAAGGGGTGACTTTATGGAATTATTGGTGAACAATCAGATAGTTATCGTGTCTGGTAATGCAAAGACTGGAAAAAGTACTCAGGTGGGTACATAAGATGGCAGGCTAACTGATCATGTATTTTGTTACCTATTGCAAATGTAACACACCTTGAGCTACTGTGGGAAATGAAATGCCTTATTTGCCTTTATGCCTATTATTTCTGTAATCTCAAGGCCTACCCAAGTCATCGATTTGTAGAAAATGTAATTTGCAGCA
This sequence comes from Galaxias olidus, assembly GCA_026901105.3. NCBI lineage: Eukaryota > Metazoa > Chordata > Actinopteri > Galaxiiformes > Galaxiidae > Galaxias > Galaxias olidus. The sequence goes on along the minus strand of JAPMUY010006165.1, from coordinate 36,264 downwards.
TACTCATTCCCATGCCAGGTTTTAATGCAACGATGCAGAATCTACAAGAGAAAGTTTGTTCCTCTGCAGGGGAACTTATCCACTTTAACTCATTGAGAAGTCAATAGTCTCTTTAATTGCATCTAAATATAGCAGCATGGAACCTGATATCACAGCTATTTTCTGGACCCCAAGAAAGCAGGCCTTAACAGTACAGCCTCGAGGGGAATTTAGGCTTATTCACCCGAACTCCAGTGATAGTTTGGAACCAAATACCAGTGCATTACCAGATTTGGATGATGTGCACCGATGTGTTAACAACATTCCTTAAACAACCCAGTCGACTGCAGCCCTATGCACAGGGCTTTGTCCTATTTAAATGTGAGACCGAGTGTAGTGGTTTTAGTAAAAAGTGTAGCAATATCAAAGACTGCTACTCCCACCATTATTCTGGAGTAGGCGTTATTTCATTGGTTTGCACATACTTTATCTCAGCAGCTTAGTATCACTCAAGTTTGACGTTACAGAGCCGTGCACACTTACTTAACCATAACCATGTTTAATTTCAGTCAGCTCGTGTGTGCCTCACGCAGTCACAATGCTTTTTCCCTCTCTCTGTCTCTCTACGCCAGCCGGGGAGTGTCAGGGGGTGAAAAAGTTGCCCAGCTCAGCAGATGCCGTTGTTAGCTTCTGTGTAGGGCGGGACAGGCTTCGTTAGGTCTGTCTGCCTGTCTGCCTGCTAGCACAAAGACTCCAGCTCCTGGCTGCCTACCTGCCTGCCTGCCTGCCTGCCTGCCCTGGGTGTTAGGGGACCTCCTGCTGCTAAGCTCTGATCCTCTGGAGCCGCCTCATGCTGTCAAAGCAATTCTGCATTAGTACTGATAATACCACAGGCTCTCCCATGTCACATCTCTCTCTCGCTGTGTCAGTGGGCATGTCGTTAGTTTAGCTACACAGTGGCTGTTGAGATGCTCTTGTGTGGATATGTGTCGTAGATTCCCCGTGGCCCTGCGACATTCAAGCAACGTTGGGGTGTATAGAGAGTGCTCTATTGTCAGCCATGAAACCGTGACGCAAATTACGTTTGAAAATAGGATTAATTAAGTACAGTCAAGCTCCACTCAAATACAATTGCACGGGATGAAGGGGGACGACTTAGAGACGGGCTCTCTGTTTATTTCCTAGATCCCCCAGTGGTGTGCCGAGTTCTGCCTGTCCAGCCAGTACCGGCATGGCATGGTGGTGTGCACCCAGATCCACCGGCAGCAGGCCGTGGACCTGGCTCTCCGCGTGGCCGACGAGATGGACGTCAACATTGGCCACGAAGTGGGCTACGCCGTCCCCCTGGAGAACTGCTGCTGCTCTGACACGGTCCTCAGGTCTGTGAGGATCTCTGGGTCGTCAAGGCCTCACTCGCGTCCAAGCCGAGTTTCACATGGTGGTGGTGGTGTGGTTAGGATAGGTCACAGCCAACCACATTTCAAAGTCAATTGCCACGGCCTTTGATTCTCTTTAAACTTAAATCTAGTTCCCCCCATTTATCTCTCTCTCTCTCTTGTTCCTCCATCTTTTTGCTCCTCCCATGATTCAATTATAGCCCACTAATTTGTGTTCACACGCACACACATTCTGGACCCCCGTGAAGACACTTTGTCAGCAGAGATGTACCCATCAAAGGCTGGCTTCATGTTGGTGCTGCAGACTACTGTGGAGTGTTGATTTTAAAGGTTTTTTTTCCACCCATTTGATGATCTGAAGCATTTCTTTCTGTCAAAGACAACAAAGGGCAGACACAGTGTCTGTGGTAATCACAAAAGGGAGAGGTGTGATATGGAGCTGCCTAATGAGACTGTCTAACACTAGATGAAATCAAATAGGGTGCTAGCCCCACCTCGTATAGGTCTCGTGGTCGCATTCTGACTTTCGCAAAAATGGGGATGGATTAACATGAAGTTAGAGCTGTTTTGTATCTGTTAAGTCATGCTTGTCTCACTTAAGGAGGCCAAACATCATTGTATTGCCTATGTGAGCTCATGATGAATACATTTTTACTTGGGGGCATTAAATATGCAGCACGAGGCCTTATTCCAATCCATATTTCAAAAAGCGGTCCATGACGAACTTAATACATTGGCCTTTGCATCCCAGGTACTGCACCGATGACATGCTCCTGAGAGAGATGATGTCTGACCCACTGTTGGAGCACTACGGCGCCATTGTCATTGACCAGGCCCACGAGAGGACCGTCAGCACAGACATTCTGCTGGGCCTGCTCAAGGACCTGCGGCTGCAGAGGCCTGAGCTCAGGGTGGTGGTCCTCACCGCCTCCCCCATGACCGACAAGCTCCTGGGTCACTACGGGACGGTGCCGGTGATCAGCCTGCAGAGCCCGTGTCCGGGCGAGGTGGTCTACAGTAACAGCAGCAACAAGGATTACTTCTATTCCGCCCTGAGGCTAGTGCTGGAGATCCACCGCACCAAGGAGGAGGGAGATGTAGTTGTTTTCCTGGCTTCAGCTCAGGTGAATAATTCATAATTGCCGTGTTTACAGAAGATGAGGGATGATATTTAAACCCTTAATTTACCTGTGCTGTTGGTTTAGGATTGCTTCTCTTTGTTTGTCTCGAGCTGCTTGCTTGTTGTGGGAAACCACGTGTGTTTGTTCACGGTAGGCCAACTGGTAGCTTGTTCTGTTGTGCTCACAATGACGATGTATGTTGTTAAAGGGGCCCCCCATGCACGACAGTTAGTCAGGGGGGACTGGTCAATAATAGCTCTGCCTACTAAGCATTTTTATAAATAGATTTTTTTCACAAATGCATTGTTTATCTCTTTTAGTAAATTGAGCTAACTACCTAACTATTGTATTTGGTGTATTAAAGTAACTGTATTTGTTTGATAATTCATATGACTGTGTGAGTTGATGCAGGTGAGGGAAATTGAACAGACTGGTAAGCAATTCAGAGCCCCTGAGTCTTGAATTTAGGAGATATGCAGAATTAAAAAAGCACGGCTCTATGTATGAAAATAAAAGTCACATTTTGCTCCTGTTCTCTCTCTCCCGTTCAGGAGATTGAGTGTGCCTGCTGCATCCTCCAGAGAGAGGGCACCCGGCTGGGAGCAGACCTGGGTCCTCTGGTGCCAGTGGCGCTGTACCCTGGGAAGGCCAGGGCGATCCCCCTCCTGGGCGAGGAGAAGGTGTCGAGGAAGAATAGCAGAAGGGTCTTCCTCTCCGGTCACCAGGGAGAGGACATGCTCTTGGCTGTGGACCTGGTCAGCTTTGTCATTGACACAGGAGTGGAGAAAACACTGGTAAGTTTAGTCACAAGCAAATAATCCCGGAAATTGTTGTTTGTGTCCACATGCTTTAGTAGGTAAGTGTTGATGTTGAGATATTCCCTAAAGGTTTATAATCCCAGGATAAGGGCCAACTCTGAAGTGCTTCGAGCGATCAGTAGGTGTCAAGCAGACATTTGCAAGCAGCTCACTGGACCAACAGGTGGGCTGATATATCCCTGCATCTTCATCTGGTTGTTTGCAATGCAAGTAAACCATATAATTTTTGGTAAAGCATAAGTAAATATCTTGGCAGTTTTTTAAGCAAACTTGAATGTACTTTGTTGGCTTGTATCTCTATTTTCCTAGGGAAATGCTTTTGCTTGTATCCCGAGGAAAAACAGCTCCATGCGGAGAACCCCCCTCACATTCTTGAGTCCAACATCACATCCACGGTCCTATTCCTCAAAAGGATGGAAATAGCAGGCTTTGGTCACTGTGACTTTATCAACAGACCAAGTGAGTGAAGCAGTAACAATTATATATTACCCATCTATATATATCTATGAGCGATTTAAAAACAAAAATTCCATTCCATTCTAGTTGAACAGACTACAAAACGAAAACATTTTAAGTGTACGGACAGGCACTCGTTCGCACAGATCTGTGTAGGTGAGGTGAGGGCAGGCAGGTTCTGGCTGGGTTTAGATTAGAGTACAGATGGACTTGCATGTGCGGTGTTGAGCTGTGGTGTTTAGACCCAGTCAGCCATACTTTAGTGGAGCTGACAGTCTGCCACTAGCCATTGTCCGAGCCCTCGCCCACTCCTGCATGTAGAGAGCAGAGGACAGGGGAAAGAGACCAGGCCAAATTTGTTAGCCATTACACAACGTGTCTCGTTAGTGCAGCCTCCCCCCCCCCCCCCCACCCCCCGGCACAATTAGACAATAACACGCTGTTCTAGGATAATACTGTCTGTAACTCATCTCTTCTGCATTCTCTCATGCACGCTGCTTACCTTATTTGTTTTTGCTTTTGAGGTGTCCCATTTACAGTGGATGGATATTGGTATTGGTATTCTCTCTCATGAGAATAGAACTGTGTGAATGTTAACGAAAAACTTTAGACACGTTTCAATCGGGAGGGTTAAGGCTCTAAATTCCCATCTAGATCCAGAGGGTCTAATGCAGGCTTTGGAGGAGCTGGATTACCTGGCGGCGTTGGATGACGATGGGAACTTGTCTGAGATTGGAGTCATCATTTCCGAGATCCCGTTGGACCCCCAGATGGCCAAAGCTCTGCTAGCCTCCTGCGAGTTTGACTGTGTGAGCGAGGTAGTGACCATTGCAGCAATGTTATCAGGTACACAGCAATATGTTACACTGTCTCTGCCATTGATTGTAATTGGATTCCTTGGCCACTAAGTTTAAGAAATCACCTGAGAGTGGTGCAATCTTTTCCTAAATTCACTATATGGATCCTGTCTTGGAGCATTTTGCTGACTGGTGCTTTTCCTCCCAGATAGTAGACTAGAATGTGCTCGGTAAGAGTAGCCAGCTCCAATAATGCAAATGTTATTGATCTATTCATTTGTGTTGTAGGGCAGAGTTGCTTCCTCGAGCCACTGGTTGGCATCAACCACGAGGCAATACAGTGTCACAGAAAGTTCCAGCACCCCGAGGGGGACTACTTTACCCTAATAAATGTATATAATGCCTTCAGGCAAAGCCAAAGAGATACATGTAAGTCATGGCGCATTAGTCTCTGTCCACATCGGCAGTGCCTTTGCATTTGCTGGGTTTTCTGATATTTTCGTTCCTTTTCCAGACTTCAGTGTTGAGAAGTGGTGCCAGGACTATTTCCTGGACCACACGGCCCTAAAGACAGCAGATGCAGTAAGATCAGAGTTGATTGACATCCTGAAGAGGATTGAGCTTCCCATCTCTGAGCCTTTCTTTGGAACGAAGGCAAACACCAACAACATCAAAAGAGCACTGCTGGCAGGGTTTTTCATGCAGGTAACAGATTAAACGTGCGATATAAAAACAAAATGAGTTAAACAAAGATGTCAGGTAAGTATTTTAGTCTTCGTTTGAGGAGCTCATTCTGGCTCTTCCGTTTTCATAGATTGCGCGGGATGTGGACGGATCAGGGAACTACTTCATGTTGACACACAAGCACATGGCTCAGCTGCACCCTCTTTCCAGCTACGGGGCCAAGGCCCAAAAGTTGGGCCTGCCTGAGTGGGTGCTCTTCCATGAGTACACCCTCTCCGAGAACAACTGCATGAGGACAGTCTCCCAAATCAACCCTGAAGTGTAAGTCAGTGCTGTATAGGTTTCTAAATATTATGTTCACCCTTTGATTACCATTTTACATTTCCCAAAACAGTTTTGTTTTTATTGGTAAGAGTAAATTGTATTCCTCTAATCTGTAGATATATACAGTACTGTGCAAATGTTTTAGGCAGGTGTGAAGTCTTTAAAGTTAGAAGAACAAATAACACATAAAAATATCAATGTTCATTGTTTATTTTTTAATCAATTAATAAAATACAATGTGAGGGAGAAGCAAATCTGTATCAAATCAATATTTGGTGTGACCACCCTTCGCCTTCAAAACAACATCCCCTGCCTAAAACTTATACACAGTACTGTATAACAGGCAACTATCAATTTATTTTTATGTAAAAAGATTATTGTATTCATACTGTGGTCTACTTTCTATTCTTAGTTTGTCCTGTAGATATTCAATGGCTGTCTTCTATTTCTAGGTTTATTGAAATGGTCCCACAGTATTTCTTCTACAATCTGCCCCCTAGTGAAAGCAAAGATATACTGCAAAACCTCCTGGATAGGGTTGGACCTGGCAAACGTAAAAAGATACAAAAGGCTCCAGTCACCAACAATGAAGCAGACAAGGACTGTGCCATTACACAGGCTTACGATAGATGTGTTATCCAGTGAGCTTCTCTAGAATTACTTGATAATTGTTAATTTACATAAATTGCCAAATGGATTACATGCTGTTTAATATGTATCTACTGATAGACAATGTGTTAATGAATAGACAGGGGTTTTGTCTTTTATCATACTGCACACATTCTATTATAATTAGTCAGAAACTGAAGACAAAACAATATTTGAAAAGTTTATTTGTCAATTGTTTGCTAACCTTGTATATACAAAATATGTGAAGTAACATTGACATTGGTAATGAGATGTGAATATTTGCACATCAATTTATGTTCATTTGATGGATTTATTGTAAATATAGCTTTGTAAATGGCTGAGGGTTATATTTAATCAATACTATCAGAAAAAGTTAAAAAGTTGAACCTTTGGAACCTTTGCGAGACACCACACGTTTGCTACAAACATTACTGTAATAGTGGCATTAATGAATTTGATTCATTTTAGATTCTTTACAAAGTGTATTGAAGCATTGTGACCTCTTCAGAGAAAACGGGCCTTATTATTCAACAATTTATTTGGGGTTCACACAGACAGATACTCTTTGAGCTTGTCCATGATGATGGTCATTCTGTCTGCTGGTATCAGCATCACCGTGCGGTAGGGCTTCATGGGCACGTCGTCAAAGGACCACTTCCCACTCAGGCATGAGTCGGACTCCTCCTGGACCGAGTAGTTGAACTTCATGGTCGCTTGCTGAAGGTGAAACAAAAAAGTATTAATCAAACCATGGAGACCTAGATATCTTTGAAATATGATTTTTGAAGTACCATCGATGATGAGCCCAAGAGATGAAGGATTATAAAAATTCAGAAAGACACACCCATGGCTGGTACTTGGTTGGTAAAGTGAATTGATCACAAAAGATAGTGAACTACAGGATTTTTACCTCGTAGAAAAACTCCTCCTCAGCGTTGACAAACATCATCTCGTCTTTTTGAGGTGCCCCACTGGGGATGTTCTTTGGCACTTCCTTGCATGTCTTGCTGATCATCAAACAGTAGTGACACTTCCCACTGGGCTTATTAGTCCTCTGAGCTTCAGCCATTTCCTCTCTGGAAAACAACCCGCAAAACTCTTAGTCAACTCAATGTAAAAATGTTTTATAACTGCCTATTAAAACGTTCCCAGTGCTAGCAAAGGAGCTTCGCTTTCTGTTTTAACAGCAAGTGGTTAGCATAAGAATGCAGACGACAGATAGTTAAACTTGTTTATACTCGGACCAGAGCCACTCACAGGGTACATTGGGACTGACAGTCAAAACAATACATTTGCAAACGCCTATACTGAAGTCAATAGGCTACTTGGCAGTGTGCAGACTTACAGAAGCTGTTTGTGCAGGGGCAAAGCAATCTGGGGGGGCACGTTGATAAAACGCTCGCTCAGCAAGAGCCCCACCGTCTTGCTGGTGTCGTTTAGGATCTTCTCCCACTGTTCTGTCGTACTGTGGGGGCAGCTCTTCTCACACTGTTCCAGGAGCATCTCCTTAACCTCCTCCACGCACGGAACCTCCTGCACTCAACAACATACAAAACAATACTGCATTAGCATGATGTTAGTGTGTGTATGAATAGCTCAACACGTCAAAGATTGAAAATTGTGCATGACTGCTTTAGTTCAACAGTTCACAATAAAGTCTGAAATGTTACCTTTCTCTCTGTTAGATTTAAAATACTGATGAACCCAAAAACCTCATCTGGATCCCCCTCGTTGTCACTGTCCTCCGGTACCTCTGCTTGCTGGCACAGAAAAATATCGCACACAATGAGCAAAGGGGCTAGTCAAGTTTTTAACATGGTATATGGTGTCATCACAAAGTAGTATGTTCTAATGTTTAACTATTTTCCACCAAATGTCTTACCCTGATTACGCTTCCAACATGGTTCTGTTGAATCAGGATTTCGGTCATCTCTGATATGTTTACATGTGCCTTCAGGAACAGCTGTGGTGAGCATTGAGAGGGAGAATGCCTTATGATTGCACATTCACAATCAATAAGGCTCGCTGGGTATATAAAAAAGTAACATGGAAAACATTGAATCATGTTAGAAACTTAAATTCAAGCATTGCTTTACCTGTTGAAGGAGTTTCTTAACCCCATTATAGTCATTGTCGGAAATGGTATGGGCCTCGAAGTCCACCATGACCTCCTGTGTTAGCGAGAAAAGTAAATAAAACATTGGGTACGACAAAGGTATCCTAAATACATTTAAACTAGGTAGCTAGCATTACAACATCACTTTCAACATTACAACTACTAGTTTAACTACAGTTGAGTAGAATAGGCTAGCTTTTAGTTACATTGGCTTCTTTAACAAGCAGCTGCGAGCTAACGTTAGCCTGTAGAGGCCAGTACATTTGCTGAACCCAAATAACTTTTTACTTACTTCATTAATCTCTTCTTCTGATGCATCACTGTCTTCGTCTCCGGATTCATTATCATCTTCCAAACCCTCGTCCGAACTGTTATCACTTTGTTCTGGATTTTCACCAAACCCCACCGCTCGTCTTTTTGCAGATGAAGCCATGCTGCCTATGCGTAGAAAGAACGGGGGCGGGGCACGGGTTAAAGTTGAGTTTTTACAGCAGAGAAACTAGAATGCTGTAGCTGCCATTATGGCTCAAATAACACACACCACACATACACTGTGAGCAGCGGGCGAACCATAATGTCCGCTTATTTACGTATCAGAAAATGGAATAAACCATTTTAAAGGTAGATTGTTTTATAAATATTATTTGAAATAAATACAAATCTGTTACATAGTAAATGTAACCATTTTAATTAAAAATATATATTTCTAAATATGTCAATATAAATCCTTTGAGTAGTTTAACATTGAGTCTAATTAAAGTAATTAAACACAATACATTTCATAATCCCCGTTTGTTATATGTAGTTGTTGTAGCCATGCACCGAGCTGGAGAAGATTGAGGTATCGTATCGTAATGTATTGTGTACAGTATTTTTGTTAACCTAGAAGGAATCCGTCTGTTCATTGTAGAATTAGATCTAGCTAATAACACAATTCAAAAGATAGACGCATTGGTTTTGCAGTTTACGATTCAGTTTATTGTAGCCTACGCTACAGCATAAAAATACAGCTTCAATGCACACATGGTTGTGCTTCCCCAGTACAACGCTGAACACTAACGTAATGCCAACAACTGTGTCCTTGTTTTGTATGTTTGATTTCAATATGAAGGGGTGAATGCAATGAGTGCGATAGTGTGAGACCGATTGAGAGGGTCAGCCCATTGAATGATTTCTACGTCATATTGGATAAATTGGTAACAGTATACTTTTGGGGGTAACAACCTGGATGTTTAATGAAAGTAATAGTACATACTGAGTCATCAGTATTGTTATCAGCGGGTTGCAGATCCATTGTTGGGTGTAGCTTGATTGCTTGCTTACACACCCCTGACGTCTAATGTGACAGAGACATGAACTATTAAACAGACAATGTATTATGGGTTATGATCTTTAAAACTTTCTGACAATTACATAGTGGCTTTTTCTTTATTTTATTTTATATCGGGTCTGGCAGTCCTGAGGCTCTCAAAATGCACGTATTGCTGTTGAAAGAACCAAGAGAAGGAGATTCTGTTCTGGATCCTTACTTCAAGGTACTAACTTCATGAGCATTACTTGAATGAGTTTCCAGCAAAAGTGTGTTTTGAGTTTGTAAATATCCGTTATTACTGTAGTATTGTTATATGGTATTTAGGCTACTACATTGATCTCACAGGAGTTGGCCTCACATGGACATAAAGCAACCATGGTTCCTGTGCTGTCTTTCAAGTTTGTGTCTCTAAACATCTTGTCAGATAAGGTATGTTCAGTCATGGCCATATTTTTGGACATTCTGTCATTTTAGAACCAGAAATGTTTTTCTTTCATAGGGATTGAAAAAATATTGAATCTTTACACAATTACCTTTTTCCGATTTTAATATATTTTGGTATAAATTCTCAAACAAAATCCACTCCATTTCGTTTGACATAAATTCTGTGATACCAAGCGGGGACTATTATTGCTCTTGTACCTATTAAGTTGTTGTTCCATTGTGTTTTAAGGGTCATACCAAGTAAGGTACTCTCACTCTCAAACTCATCATGTTAGTCTGATTCAGTTGGTGGCTTTTAAATGTTATAGGTTTGTTTTTTTACAGTGTCAACTGTAAAGTTTATTAAAGTCAACAGAAATTGGATGGATTTGTTAGAGATTAAGGGATTTAAAAAAGCATTGTTTGTGCATGAATGTCTGTTGCCATGTTTGCTGTTTACAATGTAAAGCGTCTTTGGGTTTTAGAAAAGCGCTATAAGTAGCATGTATTATTATTAATAAAAGAAAAGGAGAAAAGGGCTGCCATTTTTACACCAATAAATGTTGCTGTTCTTTATTTTGGTATACCAGCTTTTCCAACCAGACAAACACGGTGGACTAATTTTCACTAGTCCAAGGGCAGTGGAGGCAGTTAAATTATGTATTGAAGCAAGCGAAAGGAGAGAAGGTAAGGGGACTTGATTGTTGGGCTACCTGTCAAAACAAAACTTGCTCAAAGTGAGTTAGTGTATTTGCTTCCTCACATGCTTTGCTTTTGTTTTTTAGAATGGAAAAATTCCATTAAAGACAAATGGAATTCTAAGTCAATCTATGTGGTTGGAAAGGCAACTGCAGAATTGGGTGCGTACTGTCTTTAAAATTATTTGCAAAACATGGAGCCTACACAAATTAATTGTTTTCATATTAATGTACGTAAATTGTGCTTAGATTTATTAGGCTGATCTCAATTCGATTTTACTTGTCATTATAACTCCAGAGTGTGAGGAAGGCACCTGGATGTCACATAAATGTGTTAACGATGTTGTCACTGGCCGTATTTAAGTAGAAATTTGTTGTGACAGTTTGCTGAGATGCTGGCCAAACATTTATTGTCTTTAAAGAAGAAGCAGGTGTAACTCTCTTGCCATTAGGTACCTTACTAATTCCTGCCAGCTGGGTAAAGCTACATGACAGAATTGTTGTCATTCCTAGCTTATTTAAATAAACTGTTGAAGCCCAGCAAATGCCTTACAAATGTGCAATACAATTTAATAATTAATCACGCAATATTGTATTGTTACGCTGCTTAAAACATTAACTGTTCATAAAAATAAATATAAGAATGACTGATGGGTATCCTTTACGATCTAATTCTTCTATTTGTCTACAGTGCAAAGTTTGGGACTTATTTGTCAAGGAGAAGATACGGGGACTGCAGATGTCCTTTCACATTTTATTCTTGAAAGTATGACCATCATACCAATTAATTTGGCTTTGTACGATGGCTTGAAAGTATTTTCTTGCTGATATGTTAATTCTTGTTTTAGGAGAGCACACCGATATATTACCTCTTTTCTTCCCTTGTGGCTCAATCAAAAGAGAGGTTTTGCCCAACGCCTTAAGGGAAAATGGTTAGTATTTGACAATAACAGTTCTGATGTAATTTTATTGTAATGTCTTGTGTGTCAGTCATTTTATTGTAATGTCTTGTGTGTCAAATTGTTAAAATTCAAAGAGGCCAAAACCCATGGGTGTAACTCTAATTATATTACATTACCTGATATAATTGGTACCAATTATTTTTCTTTGTTTCCAGGAGTGCCCCTAGAGACACTAACTGTCTATCAAACCACTCGACACCCCGATCTGGAAAATAACTTGAAGAATTATTTTTCGGAACAGGTGCTGCTGCTAGTATTAGCCCATGATCTAGCAGACTAAAATGAAATATAAACATGCTATAATAATATACATCCATTAAACTGCTTGTATGTATACAGGGTGCTCCAGCCAGCATTGCGTTCTTCAGTCCATCAGGAGTGAACTTTTGCCTCGATTTGGTGCGCAAACTGTCGGGAGAGCATCTAAGTCAGATAAAGGTACGAATTTCAGAAAACACGTTCAGGCAACACCAATACAATCTCCGCAAGAATTGAGTTACTTGGTGTTACTTTATCTCTTTTTTTATCAGTTTGCGGCAATTGGGCCTACTACAGCAGACGCCATGACAGCAGAAGGCCTGAGTGTGAGCTGTTCTGCAGAAAAGCCAACAGCAGAACACTTGTCTGCAGGAATAGCAAAAGCTCTGCAATGACTGTGGACAGTCCAACCTGAAACTTTTCAGCCCATTGAATCCTTCCAATATGACATTGTTTTCTACTGCAGCCTCTGTACTTTCTGCTCTCCCATAGCGCTTCTGCCTCTTTCTATAAGCTTTCAGATGTTCATGCTCTCTGTTTTCTTGGTTAATAATTTTGTATTTATTCATGGAAAGCATGCTTTGCACAATGGCATCTTAAAATGATTGCGTTGTATATATTTGTTGACACTGAATGTATCAAGTTGTGATCCTGCGAACATGATTATGAACAGTTTGGCAGTGCAAAAATGTAAGTCCACATTTTATTGTTGAAAATAAATCATTATTAGAGAAGTTAATGCTTAGACTTGAGTGGCATATTCTTTAAAGTTTATAGTGGACCAATCAGAGTTTAGAGGGTAGACAAAGGCACAACACACAGGTGTGGACGTGTGGCATTTGACTTGTGGCCAATTCATTTGGGAGGTTGAAAGGGATGACTCTCCAAGTCACATAAACTTACAAGAACCTATTCAAAGCCAATAGAGCATAAACAACACACCACATACAACTCCACTTCAGTTCACCCCTTTCTATCCATGAAAGGTTTTCCTTTGTCCTGCGGCCCACTTTTCACACAACAGCGAGGAAAGGGAGCATACCTTCAGTTCAGCAGTTCTACCTTTGGAAGGGGCGTAACCAATCAGCCAGGACTGCTACAAATTGGGCCGCTACATCAAACTTCATCATTTCACTACAGACCTACAGGATCCAGTCACACTTGAGAAACACACCAACACGATGCTGACTTTCATCCAGCTGATAAACTTATTATTTTTGACTAGCGTTAGCTCAGCTGATGGAGAGAAGCTTTTCCACAAAAGGGACCACTCTGACATGAAAGTTCCTACCTCTCATCAAGCTGACCTAATAACAGACAGAGCCAAAGCAGAGGTAAGACTTTGTCCTTAAATCTACAAATTACACACTTTCATATATCATAATATATTAGGGTTAAGGTGGATATAGGCTAGGCTTAATCATAGTTTTTAACATTTTCTTAACATATTTGCTCAGTTATTTCTCTCTAGGTACGGTTTCATTAAGCCTGTGAACTGGGAGGAGAATCAGTTGGAAGAACTAGACCCTGCTTTCACTGAAGACTTTGTGGACGATGTCGACCTCCGTCCCATCATACAGGAGGGCGACTCGGTGTCTCGTGCACGGACAGACAACGATGGCGACGGCCGCGCGACGCAGAGCCAGGAGTTCCACGTAGCGCTCAGAGAGTTCCAGAGAGTGTCCGGCCTTTCTGTCACTGGAGTTTTTGATGACGCCACGAAGGCAGCCATGAACAAGCCGAGATGTGGGGTTCCAGACAAGGAGAGTGAATCGGACACCACTGGTGAACAAGGCCTAGCCAGCCCAGCACTTAAAGACAGAATCTTCCTCAGTGGCTCAGAGGACGAAGACACTATGAGTGACACGTACAACGTATCTGCGAGTAACCAAACAGAGCATACTACCACATTAAGCAACTCTTCTTTTGTTAGCAACTACTCTACAGATGACAACACATTAACTCTGAATGACACTGACGACTTGGATCTTTTCAATGACACGAGCAGCAACAATACCGAGGACTACTACACATTTGGTGGAAATAATGCCACAACCACAAACAACAGCTCAGAGAATAATTCCACAGGCGTGATAAACAACACCGTCACTGACACGCAAGACCGGTCGCGCAGCCCAGCCGTCCGCCAGAAGAAGCGTCACCTGGCCAGTCTGCTGGCCCAACGCAGGCAGAGGAGAGACGTGGGGGAGAGGGGCTACATGGCCTTCTCTAAGACCGTGCTGAAGTGGAGGCTGATAGGAGAGGGCTACAGCAGTCAGCTGTCCATCGAGGACCAGAGGCACATCTTCAGGCTGGCCTTCAGGATGTGGAGCGAGGTGTCACCCCTGGAGTTTCAAGAGGACACGCGCTCGCCTCTGGAGGATGTCGACATCAGGCTTGGCTTTGGCACTGGTGAGCACAGCAATCATGAGACATTACAGTAACAGCATAACTACATTTAAAGCCACATTATACTGTATAATGTAACAATATATTTCACACTATATTTAATGTAGGAAAAGCACTGTAAGATCATCATTGATCTTCAACTGAATAACCGGTTACATTTAAAGTAACTTTCTTTTCTAATGCAGGGAGACATTTGGGTTGCAATCAGAGGTTTGACGGCACAGGTCGTGAGTTTGCCCATGCATGGTTCCTAGGAGACATCCATTTTGATGACGACGAACATTTCACTGCACCCAACACGGGCAGTGGGATCAGTCTCCTAAAAGTAAGAAATATAATAACATCCATACAATGGCTTGTTCAAACATATTGTACAATACCAACAAACAAATTGACTATAATAGTATATCATATAAAAAAACTGCCTACACACTTCCCATTTTTGACCCCTCAGGTGGCAGTGCATGAGATTGGCCACGTGCTGGGTCTCCCCCACATTTACAGACCTGGTTCCATCATGCAGCCCAGCTACCTGCCCCAGGAGTCTGGCTTTGAAATCGACTGGACAGACAGGAAGGTCATACAACGCCTTTATGGTAAGAAACCCGTTGGGAACCCAGAAAAAGAGGCCAAGTGGACAACTTTATTATGGCAAACCATATGACCAATCAGGCTTAGCGTACAGTATTCCCTGTCTGGGCCAAGATAGTAACAGGTCCTGTATTTCCCCCTCTGTTCCACCAGGGGACTGTAAGGGCCAGTTCAGCACAGTATTTGACTGGATCAGGAAGGAGAGAGCGTCCAGTGGTGAGGTGGTCATCCGCTTCAACACCTACTTCATGAGAGACGGCTGGTACTGGCTGTACGAGAACAGAAACAACCGCACCCGCTTCGGGGACCCCGTGGCACTGCAGGCCGGCTGGCGGGGCATCCCCATGGACCGGGTGGATGCCTTTGTCCACGTGTGGTCCAGGAAAAAGGATGCCGTCTATTTCTTTAAAGGTACATGGCCTGTTCTTTTTTTAAACACACGTTTTACTATAGCTGCAGTGCGAGTCGATTTAAAACTGGAAACCTTTTCTGTGGTTTGGCGCCCTCCCTGCGAAACAGGCACTCAGTTCTGGAGGTACGACAGTGAAAATGACCAGGCGTTCACGCAGGACCCCGAGGGACATCGCTACCCAAGGCTCATCTCTGAGGGCTTCCCGGGGGTCCCCGGTCCCGTCGACACGGCGTTCTACGACAGGAGAGATTCCCACATCTACTTCTTCAAGGGCACTCACGTAAGAGCTGTGTCTTTCTTTACTGCCGTGACATACTGGGTGTGTGTTGGTTAATTCGTTGCGCTGTGTCTTGCCGACATAGGCAAGGGAAGAAGTCCTAATATGACGTTTTTTTGTACATTGGAAACGTTGTTTTCTTTATCATCTCCCACCACCATATTTTACTGTTTTGTGTGACGGTTTACTCTGTTTCTTATTAACAATTAAAAACAATTTTTGGGTTTAAAACAGGTTTTTGCATTTGACGTGAGGGCAAATATCCTAGCCAAGGGCTCCCCCAAGAAAATCAAAGACGCCTTCCCCGCAGTAGTGAACGGAGACCATCCAGAGGGTTACATTGACGTTGCTTACTTCTCCTACACACACAACGCAGTCTTCCTTCTGAAAGACACCGAGTTCTGGAGGGTGGTGGGGAGCAGAGAGCGCCGACGTCAGCCCTGGCTGCCACAAAATGGCCTTATGCCGGGTAAGAAGGTGGACCAGCACTGGTTCGACATCTGTAACGTGCACCCCACTGCTCTGAAAGTCGCCCGCTAAGCTGAATATTTATCGTACATTCTGTTGTGTTGACCGTTTGTGGAGTCTTCCCAGAATTCAATCTGTAGGAAACATTAGAATTAATACGCAAGATTTTTTGGTTTGTTTCGTTTGATACTGTTTAGATGTTGTATTATATTTAATTATTTGAAATACGTTATAGAGATTCGTAACAAAGGCATATCTGGAGATGATTTATGCCGGCTACTAATAAAGAATTTAACATTTTATATTGAAGTCTTGTAAAGGCTTTTTTCTTACCCTCAAGACTCTATGATTAAGAACTGTGATTCCATAAAGATTGCCTGACTCTGTATTATTAATAATCCTAGTTAGCAGAAGTATGGCGGAAAATATGGCAGATCACTTATTAGAAGTGGTGCCGAGGAGAAGGGGGAAATGATTAAGTGATTAAGTGTGAGTACCAATCATCCTTCATCTATTCCTATTATTTCTTTTACCCCTGAAGGAGTTTGGAACAGCGGCAGTAAGCATCGGAACAGTCCTATTTGCTTTGTTTTGCCCACATCTTAAATGTCTAACGCAATTATAGTATATATGCACCTTCAAGTATTTATAATCTTGATAATTTGACACAGAAAAGTAGTGAATTTAAATGTGTTTTATAGTAACTAAATTATAACAATCAGGCTAGACAAATGCATTTAGACATCATAGTAGTAGAAATTGAAATAAAGATTTGTGCTTCAAGAAGACTGGTGACAGAGGCACACAGTTAAATTATGAAAAGTCAAAAAACAGCAATGTACTGCAGAATATTAATTGGTATTCTCAAATTGCCTACTAAATGAAATATCAATAACAATTGCAAAACATTCAAAACAGTTTGCTACAGATGAGCACCCTCTGATCTAAAGAAAACGGGACCTATTGGTCCATTAGGTTGAGTATCACTTGAGTCATTACAGTATCAGACTGCTTTAACCCCCTCAGAAAGCAACACCAAACAATATCACTTTTCAGCCCATAGTAATGAACCGGCTTGTGACCAAACTGTTTTAAGTGTTTGATTGTTTGTGTTGCATGGACTAGCTGGTTATGGTATATTATATGCGATACATACATGTGGAATACAGGCATGCATTCCCTTAAAATCAATTATTAAAGCTCTATGCATTGTATCATACTAATGCATAGACAGTCACACTATGAATTATTGATTGCCATTGATTCTAGACAGGGTTTGGGGAGTAGGACATTCCTGGGCAACAGGAGAAAGACAAGTCCCTTATATCTCTGTGTCCTCAAAGTAAAGGGGCCAGTGGGAGAGGGGTGTACTGACGTCCAACTGGGCTGAAAACCCAGGTAGCGAATATGCGGAGGGAAGGTAGTCACGGAGGCACCGCTTTTCTGAAGAATCATCTGGAAAAGACAAAAATCCATATGTTCCTCCCAGGCAGAGAGGATTGAACTTTGGTTTGGTATTCCTGATGCTCCTCGTGACTATCTCTGGTAGGCTACTGGTTGCCACCAACCGCTCCTTGCCATTCAAACCGTTAATCCACTCACACTATAGGTAGAAGAGAGAAGGGCTTTGCCAGTAAACCCTGGGGGTTGTAAAAAACAGACGTATGTCGCATGTACTCTAGGCTACCTTTCCTTTCTTACCTGATAGGAGGTTGGTTTTAAAAGTTTATTGCATTCGAATAAAAAAAAGGAAAGCCAGACATTTTGAATGAAGATGTGAGAGTAAACACACAGATGGGCCTGTTTCATAATGACTTTCCATTTTACACTAATGATTTGAGCACGCTGCAAATAAAAGAGACATTGATTCAGTAATCAATACTTTTCTTGAGCACTCCTATTAATTTAACTCATTTTAGGAGATTAAGCTCCTGGTGGGCTCCAGATAGCTGGTGATATGCCCCAGGCACATTACATAGGCTTTATAATGAATGGAAGCAGAAATCAATTACAAGCAGAGTTACAGAAATGACATGGTAAGCCAGAGCCAGGGGGTGGGGTGGGGGGGGGGGGGGGGGGGTATGGTGGAGGTGAGGAGTCTTCTCACACAGGGACTGAACAAGCCCTGTAAGGTCAAGACATTTCCAGCATGCAAATCAATTTTCTTATTAATCTTTCTCGGCTGACGATGTGCTTGTTTCCTAGATCGATATTCTGTGATGTTCTGTCAGTTTCATGGTAGGCCTGATGATTTCAAATACAAAGTAAAATGAATAAAGGTGGACAGCATGTCTTGCTTTGGAGGTCTGTTAAAGCACGAGGTGCTTAGAGGTACCTTAACTCTGGATTACTTTGATATTAGGTGCTCTTCCCCACATTACCTGTCCTACCATGGTGCAAAATTACATTAGGTAAGACTTTTAAAGTATACAAGATGTGTGATTACACTGTTCGCCAAAAGAAAGCCTATGATATTTCACATGTCTTGCCCGTAAAATTATGAGGTTTTAAGTTACTAGAGACAGTTTATCTGTAAGAAATTATTTTGGTGACCCCTACAATTTGCTTAGTGAAACGTATTGATAATCCGTTAATATAAAGTTGCCTATAGTTGCTTTAATTTGTCATCAGAAAATATTTATGTTAGAAAACCAAAGACAAAATGGATAGCACTGGCTCCCAATTTGTGTTCCGTTAGCTTTCCTGCGAAGACAAAGTGCCCTAAAACTCCCTTGAGTTTTCCATACATCGATCGGAAATGCATACTGTTTGTCAAACCTGCATGTTCCCTCTGTTTTCAGACTCAGTGATCTGTGCACAAACACAACGTTACCGCTGTTGAAGCCGAGGCTCCACTGGAACAGGCCCGGTGAATGAGGCTAGGACACATAAGAGCAGACACGCTGACGGAGGCTAGGACACATAAGAGCAGACACGCTGACGGATCTTGAGCTGCACCAGTCTAGGCAGTCCGCCCCAGAGAGTTGCCAGGGTCTTCTATGGCAAGGCGGCGCGGGCAGAAAACCACATGGGAGCTACTTCAGAGACGGCAGGAGAGCGGGGAAGCTCCTGCAGCACGTTAATATAACAAAATCACGAAACCCTGGAGATTGCAAATAACTTGAGGTAATGTTGCCTCATCTCCCTCTCTCTCTCTCGCTCTCTCTGACACACACAAACACACACAGAGACGCACACTTTCCATCTGGCTCTCCTCTCTCTCTTTCACTCTTTCTGAATGTCGTAAGAAGTGCAATTGAGGAGTGGGGATAAATCACTACAGCTTTTATATCGCCCTTCTTTGGGTGCCTACTGTAGGCTATGTGTTTGTGCATGTTATCACAGAGCCTGGTGCCAAGTGCTTTTTTATTTTACAAACCACTGATTTATGTAGATTGGGAGTGGGGTTTTATTGTTCATGCATCCCTTGGCAGTTAGTCACCTTCCAGGTTGGTTAGAAAAAAAAGCAGTATTGTGTTTTCAAAAAACTACTGCAAATTATGTCACTTCAAATAGTAGGCCTAGGATTCAATCAAAACGCAATTGACTAAATAAATCCCTGTTTGCTTTATGTAAACATGGACCCATATTTATGACATTTACCCCTTCAAAATAATAGAGGAGTCTAATGTGGGTGGGTAATGCTGTGAAAAGACCCTATTATTGGAACAATCCCATTAGCTCAATGGTACAGTATTGATCAGTTGCCATGGAGAAGACTTCAGAGGAAACTCCAGGGTATTCTGCTCCATCCAATACCCACTCTCACTAACGTTCCCCACTGGAATGCTCGGAACCCTGGTCTGTGCATCCTGGGGCTCAAAAGCAGTCAACAGCTGATCCTGGCCACTGACTGTCAGAGGGGCAGCTTTAAATGTGATTCAATTTCCAGTAATGTTTTTATCTGTTTGAAGTAAACCTTTGTCTGTTTAAAATTCCTACCTGTCACATTCGAACAACAGTAATGGCAAAGCAGCCTACGGCACAACGTGCACCTGCATATCCCTTCATAATCAGCCTCGCGCACAGCTGCATTCAGAGCAAGACGGTGCATTATATTGGCAAGAATATCTGCCAAAAAACAAATACTTTTGTTGTTTTGCAATAGGACGTTGAAGCAGCACTTATATGCCAATAAACCAAGACACTGAGGAGCGAATAATGAAAGGCAAAGTACCACAAATACAAAGGTTTTTTACTGTTTGATTAAATAACACCAAATAGTTAAAAATTTCCTTTTGATATATGCTGTCTCCAATATGAGCCAGCAGAGGGCTCCCTTGACACATTGAACTGAACCAAAATATGTGTTCCTCTAAGAGGCAGGATAGGCCACAGAGTATGTCATATTTCAAGATTCTACAGGATTTACTTATTTTTTCTAATCCCATTAAAATCCATATGTTTCTCATTAAGCAGCAGTGATTGATGCAACATACAGGCCATTCTAGCCATGCATGTTCACAGTTGAAATCAACCAATGGCCACAAAACAGGGCTTCATGGTATACAAATACAAATATTTTTATTTCAAACCCCAGAATGACTATACCTATATCTAAATGTTTTGTTGTTAGTTTGTATGGGATTGGAGAATCTCTCAATCTTTGTATAACATGGGAGACAAAAAAGTTTCACTTTTGTATTGGGGTTGGACTGAATCATAGACCTAATTCATCAAGACACAAAGCAAAGTCTACCAGCATTGGTTCCAACTTCCTAGTCTGCTTTGTACTCCCTAGAGTCTATTTAAGAACTCTGATTACTCTAGTTCCATGTTAATCAATTCCGAGGCTTAGAAACATTGGGGCATGAGATAAGATGTTTACGCTTGAAGTAGTTAACAAATTCAGGAGGGCTACAGGCAATTACTCAAAATCTTTTTAACATGGACGGCCATTGCTAAGAGAGCCGTGATTGATCACAGACTACATGCAATGCATCATTTGTTATAGGTATCTTTTGTGAATATTTTATGTTTTTAAATCCTCTTCACTCAGTGGGGTTATTGCATTTTAAATAGTCCCAGTAAAGTCAGGAAGGTTCTTCCCATTTGCTGCTGGAGACTCATAACATACATATCATTTTTTGTGTGAAGAAAGGCCGACAGGTGCTTGTTTGTTCGAAACGAGGCGGTTGGGAGAATTTATTTACCTGGGTACACTCGCAAACGACTTCATGGCTTAAAGCCTGAATGCGTGAAAGACTTGACTGCCATTCTCAGAAGTATGTAGATAAGCATTTCATCCACAGTAATCGGCATGGAATTCAGACTTTCCTGAAAGGCGGATTTGAAGTTGAAAGTTATTTTGTGAATATACTCTCGGTGGTATCGTTAACAAGGCTTGTTTACACTGGTTCAAATCGAGTATTCTTCTCTCTCCTTTATTGCCTCTGTGCCAAACACACACACATACACAGACACACTTTATCTATCTCTCATATTCTATCAATGCCATGAGATAAAGATGTTAGGATTAATAGAGAAAGATTCTAGCAGATTCTTTTTTAAGGGGTTCTTTCCCAAAGTGAACTTCACAATTCAGGGCAACATTTCCAAAGGTATGCCATCAAATAGTGTGCAATGAATGTGCGTCTCGCTGAGAATGTTTCATGTTGAAGCGAGGTAAATAGGATGTGGAGTTCACACTAATTCTAGCCTTTTACTTCCCTTTCCCCGTTACCGACCGCCTGGGAGTAGATTGAAACCAAATGTGACTCTGTACTTTATCTACTGTGGTTTAGCTACTCATCCTAACCGATACCTCAAAGTAAATCCAGATTGTTTTTTTCTCTGCTGAGAGTAGTTGATGCTTCCAAGAGGCCATATTTAAATAAGGCATCTAAATCCTGCAAGTGTAATTAAGTATTGTATGGTCTCATGCATAATTCAGCACAGGGCTATTGACTAAAAATACCTGATAAACAAACAAGATTGTTACAAGGGGTGGGATTTAAAGGGGTGGGGTGGGGGGTGTTTGTCGCACCACAAGCATTTTTCTGAACAAACTCAAACTCGGCGGTCCTCCAATTTGTTGCACGGTGTCATCTCCATATGCAACAGGCGGAGAGATAACTGTCAGGGGTTCTCTTGCCCTGCGCAGGATGAACTTTGACCTTTTGGCCCTGGGGTTCTGGAGGACAAAACGAGGGGCTGCTTGTGATGTCAGCCTGAGTGACAGCCGCAGGTTAGGGGGGGTTGTGAGGGGGCTGTCCTACGCATGACCACACAGAAGAAGCGACCAGTGACCGCCCCTGTTTGGAGCCTGGGACAGGAAGCGTACGTGCGAGGGCAGCCGTCTTTGTGGAGCATGAGCATCAAACGGAGATGAGGGGACGAGCCTCATCAAAAATGATTTTCGACAAAACAGTTGATAAGCTCCTCTTCATAAATTCCATCAGACGAAATCTCTGATGTGTCAGTCTGGATAACAAGGCTCTTAGCCAAGGATAAATCCTTTTTATGCTAAAAAACACAGTGTTTCATCTTTCCATGATAGCCTTTTAATTCATTTAATTCCCTGAAGGTTTTTAAAACACTAGTAAAAACTCAAGTGTATTTGAAATAAAGCGTGAGTTATCCAAATCCATAGTATTTACCATATGGCAAGGATTAAAAACAAATCTTGCGTTTTAGCAAACATATTCTCACAAAAAGAATACATCCTAGAGGCTCGATCCAGTAAGTTTTCTTAGACACCACATGAAAACAAAGTTATTAGCTTATCTTTTGCTCTTCCATGTACCCGAGTAATGGACACAACTCACTGAGACCACAGTGCTGGCAGAAAGGAGAACCATCAGGCAAGCTCAAATCGCATGGCTTCTGTGCTACTCTTTCTCCTCCTTTCAACAATCCTTACATTTCAACTCTCCCCTCCCCTTAAACGTCTCTCCCTCCTAATGTACTCTTGCTCCACCTCCCCTTCGACTCCCACACCCTCCTCCTCCACCTCTCCTCCTCCCGTCTCCAGATCCCACCGTGATTTACTCCTCACCTCAACTCAGGTCCCCACCCCCTCTCCCCTGCCTTCTATCAGAGGAACAGATGGGGGCAAGCTCAGGGGAAAGTTGGTATGCCGTCAACTGTCCCTGGGAGGGGGAGGGGTGCCACACTCGGGGCTGCCAGCCTGCCTGTTGAGACTTTCTCATAGCACGTTTCGAACGGACGGCAGACCAAGAGTGAGTTCAAGATCATGCTGTGAGAAGGACAACAAAGTAGACATGCAACCCTCACGTTGAAAACGTAACGATTATCAAAACAGTATTAGCTGTCCCTTTTTTTTAACAAACACCGTGTTCGCCGACTGTCACACGTAGAAAGGTACGACATTGTAATGTCTTAACATCGACCTGTTAGAGCTTTACATAAATACGTGCATACACTGCATATTGCCCTGTTCAGCTATCCGCTCACTAAAGATGGATTTGACCCCACAGTCATTCACAGCACAGACTAAGCGTCTGTGTCTCGTTCAAAGAGCAGCGTAAGAGAGGGCCCTAAACACGGATGTGTAGACTCCAGGCAACAGCAAACAGAAGTCTGACGCTCACTCATCATTGAAACTTCACTTCCCTGGGGCCGCAGTCATGCGGAAAAGCCTCCTTTCCCTTTCTTGGTCTTGTGAGGGGTTCACCTCTCTCTGAACTGCCTGTCTGCCCCCTTATTCCAGCCAGCCGGCCGGCCTGATCGCGACCCTCGTCAAGGTTCTCGAGTCCACAGAGGATAGGCTGCGTCCGTTCACGAGGGCATCAAACAGCAGGCACCGCTGAACAGCCATCCCTCACGCCTCATCCTAAAAATAAACCATGTATTGGTACTGTTCATCCTCTGAAGGTATCAGACATGATGTGACTTTCGCCTGTGCAATTAAATGTAAGCGTTGGTCAAAGTGCATGCTTGAATGTAGCTATTTTAACGTCTCGTGTGAATGTATATTCTCTCACTGCTATCAGCTTTATACATCCAACAAATTAAAGGAATCGGGGAATGTTAGTTAGGGATATAAAGAGCAGGTTAGATAATTTATCAAGTTAATGAAGAAAAACAAGTTCAAAGCGAAAGGCAGACAGAAGGTGTTTACAGTAACCCAGGAGTGGAAAACGATTTGAAAATAGACCTTGTTCTTCTCCAAACAGCTCCCATTATTCATGAATGTCAGCAGAGAAACATATTTCATATGTCAGTGTCAAAGAGATTGTGTTATGTTACAGCTTCAGTGGCAACATTACTTGCGTTCCTATATAAAATGAAACAGTGCATCAGTGAAAAAAACCTCGGGCGATGAATTATAATCCTATTCATTATTACATGCTTCTCAACTTGAGGGATGTGGCATTTGCTTAGACCTGTGCTCTAGGAAAGGCTGTGTGTGCCACCCACCAGAGAATTATGTTTTGGAAGAAGAATTCTCTCCTCCTTAATGTTCCCGCATTACATTTTGAATATTGAATAGGCTGGAATCTTGCTGGGGGCTGGAGTTGGGGTTCGGGGCTTGGCTCTCGCCCATGTAGGTCAGGCATATTTAAAATACTTGCCTTGAGTTTGGGTTTAGAACACAAGAAGTAGGTCCCCCTTGCGTGCACTTGATAGATTTGAACCGCACAACCTCACATTTATATTAATATATATATAATATATATATAATAACATATAAGTGTTCTGTTGGATTTAATTGAGAATTCAGAGCGAGGTGAACAATTTGTGAAGGGAGAGTGAGAAATGAAGACTGACACTGCCACCTCGGAGCCCTGAAATTGAGTGGAGCACTTGTGCCAGTGTTTTTGTTAGGAGATGAATGTTGCGTCAGTCAAGTCCTTTGTAGACGTGCGAGGGATGCACGCCAAACTGCATGGTAAAAATCCTTCTTCACCCCCCCCCCAAAAAAAACATCACACAGAACGCATAGGGAAAGAGAGTCAAACGGTTTTCACTTGGAATCACAAATCTGTCTGACATGTACAGCCTCGGGTGGGTTTGTCGTTGTGCACAATCTATCGTCAACGTGTTCTTGACTGTGTTCGGCTGTGCGTGGAGGTTGAAAGTCTGACTGTGTGACTGCGTACGTGTGGGCACGTGTGTGTGTGTGTGTGTGGCCTGCATGTGTGTGTATGTAGCAGTGTGTTTGAGCGGGTAGGTGGAAATGCACGTGTGTGTTAACAGGCCAGTTTACACACACCAAATAAAAGAGGCCCGCTCTGTTTCTCTCTGTGGGCTTAGCTCAGGGCCATGACACATTTCTGAGAGGCGTTGGAACCCCTGGCCGGATAATTCCTTCAATTATTCAATGGCAGGCTGGCAGCTGAAGTGAGGCCATGAATAAAGCTGGTCTGTGAGTACATGAGCTCTGGCGATACAAACACACCATTAGCACTCATTTCATCTGCTTGCCCTTGAACATACACTGCCGTGTTTCGACGAGACCAAGACGAGGGTGCCGCAGAGCTACAAGCTACAAGGGGTGAATAATTACGCAGGGTTGCCCGCGAAGAGTGCACGGACAAACTGCTCGCTTCGCTTAATCTCTCCGCCGATGGGGGAGTGGAGGGTGGGAGGGGCAACGGAGTGCTCTGAATCCCAGCCAAACGCCTGTAGGAATGAGCTTATTGCAGCTTGTCAGGTCAGCGAGGGGGGCGGGGGGGGGGGGGTTTCTTACCAGCTCGCAGGGTCTTTGTGGAATCTGGCAAACACAATCCCACCGCCACTGCGGAGGAGAAAGGGTGCATCTGATTATGGCGCCGTTCTCCCCGGAGCCGGAGCCCCTCCAGCCAAAGACCAGCGGAGCTCCAGGGAAAGGAGACACAGCCCCCCCCCGCCCCCCCCCCACCACCACCACCCTCCCTTAGAGGTGGGAGCAGTGAAGTGTGGGACGGAGGAATGAGCCGCGCCGCCCTAATGAAGTCGCGGGGCTTGTTCCCCTGCCCCGCTCTGTCGGAGAAACAAAGCTGATCGGAACGAGCGGAGGCCCAGCAGCCGGCTACAACAGAGCAGCCAGGTGTTCGCGGCTCTCACCTCCTCTGAGCGCCTGCTCCCCCCCCCCCCCCCCCCCCCCCCCCAGCTGCACCTGCCGTCTGTGCAACAAGTCACGGGCGCGGCCGGCGACAGCCCGTGCCTCCCTTGGACGTTCGATAGCAGCCTTAACCGTCCCGATGGCACGTCGCGTGATTGCGTCGATGACATGCAGTGCACACAAACCTCTTATCTCCCGCGTGAATCTCCATAAATCCTGCTCTGAGTAATATAAGGACACCTGCCAGCACCAGTATCGGCGCTGTCGCTCTTTGTTAACGACACCTCTGAGCCATGTGACATCGGGGCAACACGTCGCGACAAAGCCGCGTGACAGTCCTGGCTGGGCTGTGTATACTCAGGAGGCCCAGGGTCTTATCATTTCCATTGTGGCCTGATTTTAATCTGCGCTGCAGCGGGTCTCTGATGAATTTGGTTCACAGGAAGGTCAAGGGCAGTCGCGACACCCAGCCCTCCTCCTGCCACCAGACGTTTGACATAACGAGAGAGAGAGAGAGAGAGAGAGAGAGAGAGAGAGAGAGAGAGAGAGAGAGAGAGAGAGAGAGAGAGAGAGAGAGAGAGAGAGAGAGAGAGAGAGAGAGAGAGAGAGAGAGAGAGAGAGAGAGAGAGAGAGAGAGAGAGAGAGAGAGAGAGAGAGAGAATATAAACTGATCATAAATCAGGACAGGCACGTTTTTAGCCTCCAATGTAGAAAGTCAAGTTGGTTCTCGATTCTGGTCACATCATGCTTTGTGTTGATAATTATCACTACCCAAAGGGCAAGAATGTATCTCATATTCATTCAGTACTCCAGAATCAAGTCGACTGCAGCTTTTTAGAGGTATGGGAAATTTTCACAGATTTCTTGCCAAACTCCACATATTTGAGTGAACATATTGACATAATGAACTAATTGCAAAATGTTCTTCATATATTCATGCACATTAACTATGATAAATGATTAAACTATAAAAGTTAAATCTGAGATGTCCTTCCGTTTTTGTTGGCAATCAGCTAACACTCCAGCAGTCTGAACATCCTGTGGACAAAGGAGCCCATTCAACAAAGGCCTGCCACACGTACCCCCCTCCCCATGAATATTAAAAACTCAATATCCTGGATATAAATTATACAGAACCTTCTCTTTAAAAGATGCAATTGAAGATGAGATCGTGTGACACTCTCTGTTTCACTATCCCACTCCGCCACAGCCCCTTTGATGTGTGGGGTAAGAAAGAAAAAAAGAAAACTGCCGTGCACCTGTAAGGAGGGGAAAAAAAGGGCAGGCAGGACAGAGAGGGGGAGGGCCAAAATGCCAAACAGCCCTCCACGGCAACCGCTCCATTGTCCGTCTGTCCTGCCGCTGCCTCGCTAACACGCTGAGCTAATGCCAGCATCCTGTGCCAGCCTCTGCTCTTCCAGATAAAAAAAAAAAAACACACAACAAAATGCTAAACACATTTCTCTTTGTTAAACCTGTGGCGGCTGCAGTGGCATGGTAATGAGGCTGAGTCCAGCCGGAGTGGGAGTGCAGCCAGTAATGACCTTCCTCTCTGCCTGGACAATGAGGGCAGACGAGCATCCACACAGACACCGACACTCTCTGCTGCTCGGTTGGGAAGTCTAGCCTACAGCTTGTTTCCCTGTGCTCCTTGTCTCAGCAGCACGCTGTAAATACACACTTGATTATGTCGAAATGTACTTTTGATGCGTTTCACTCTATCAATTCCTAGTCTTACGCAAGATCTAGTTAAGCAGTCGCCAAGCATTCATGAAGAAGACTCTGGTAATTTTTCTTAATTCAATAGCGTCTGATGTTATAATTGAGTTCCATTTTCTCTTAGAAATGTGAACAACACTCCCAACCTGAAGCCGGTTCAAAGGTAAGTGGATGGCTCTGCTAGACTGGTCTTTTTTTAAAATAAAGAACCACAGAGATCAACGTGCTTTTCCAACTTAATACGCATTCAAAATGGCCAACAAGCATTGTAACTGCTCAGGAGCATTCGCCAGGCCCTCCACTACAACTATTCATGGAGGAAGAGAGGCGGAGAGGCAGAGGGGGGGTTGAGGGCTCGAGGGGGGGTATGCTTGGCCGGGATGGGGTGCGTCACGGTGGTAGGACATGCTTTTAAAGAAGGCACCCCCAGAATTCTTTGATAACTGACAACTGGATCTAACTAGCCCAGGTTCAGATCTCCCTGCCAGCATCATGTGCATCATTACGGTTCTCCAAATGGTCCGATCACAAGGTCATCGTGATAATGAGGAGCCGACGACGGTCTAAATTATTCTGATTCAAATGTGCCGCATATTTACCTTACAGGGATGAAACAGGGCCACATCTCATTTACTTGAGGGCAACCTCTCCCAGAGGCCATGTCCAATTAAACAAACAAGATGAATGGAGAAACGCTCTTCCTTGTGTAAAATGCAAAGTCTTTCACCAAGGCGGCGTACAAAAATGCACAGAGCGTCCAATGGGATTTGATCATTTGAAATGTTCTCTCTTATTCCCCACATACATGCAGTGTTTGGCGAATATGGATGTAATAGGACTGGGGAAGTAGCAAACACATAAATGTCCCCAGAGAATATGTGCGTCTTTAGCTTTTGTTACACAGCAGCCATGCATTGACGATATGAAAAATAATGTGATCAGGAAGTATGGATGAAAGAAGCGTTTTGAGCATTTGTAGCCTTCACCCAGACAGGTTAGATTGTTAAAGTTAATCTTTATGTTGTCAAAAACGATTGCGGTAGTCGTTTGCAAAATCTAGTTTAGGCGCAAATAGGAAAGAATCCATTCCCTGAAAACAGTGATAACCCCGTTTGGGAAGGGAAAAGAAACATTTACAGGGGGGGTGGGGTGGTAGGGGAGGAGGGGAGGAGGTGCCAGAGATGAGACATGATGAATACTTCCTGCTTTTCTGCCTGTTCTGAAGAGCAGGCCTGCCACTGCTGCGCTAGCAAATCACAGCTCCCCTGATTTACTTTTATTGTTGAATCTGGCTCCGGTAATGAAGTTGGGAATGTTATGTTTCTCTCATTACCTTTTCATTAAAGATATGACTAGAAAATGGGGTTGCCATGGAGATGGCACCAGGAAGTCTCGCCGCTGTATGTGGAACTACATTGTTTACTCTGGAGCCAGGACTGATGTCGACAATGGGGATAGAAGCATTTTCTCCTCATAGTCTCCTTTTTTTCCTTTTCTTTTATGAGTCCAACAATGAGCTCACACAAATAGGACATTCTTCAGTCGTTCTATTTGTTAATGCTGAGGGGTTTCATTAGCTTGTTTCCCAATGATAACTGACACTACTCAGCAGCCTTGGTGAAAGCATCATATTCAGAAGCACTGAGCAGTCATTTACTTGAGTGTGTCTGTCAAAAATGGAGTTAGTCCATATTGTTTCTGCCACCGTTTATAGTATGTGAAATTTGAGTATGGAAAACGTTCCCAGATTACATACCATATTTAGAAAAACATTTACACTGCCACTGTGTTTTGTCTCACAGAAAATTATTAAATTTGATAAAAAAAGCATATTGGTTGAAAGAGCAAAAATAATGTATCATTATACCCAGTACTAAAGAAGGACTAATTGAGTGTTTTCATACAAAATGCATTAACATAACTAGCCTGTTCCATGTTTGTGACTTACGATTCTGTTTGAAAACGTACTCGCTGGGCAGGAAGAGTAATTCATCCATGAGAAGAATAGTATCAGACATCTTCATCTCCACGCCTCTGTTGGAGTTAAGGTAGATGTAACAACCTTTCAACCATACATTAGCAACATTTTCCAAACCATTAGCTCTGTCATTGCCTCCTGTACTTTTCATGTCGGCTGTCTAGATTCAGTCTCAGAACAGTGATTAGTTCAAGCAGGATGCCGCTCATGGATTCTGCTCCAACGAGTGTCAGTTAACCCTGAGCCCTGCTTTAATAGCTTATTGAAACTGTTAAACAGCAAGACCTCCTTTGTTAAGGCATTTCAAATGGTTGACCAAACAATGCCTTGAAATTAGCAATATGTTGCCTTTGTCATTTTTGTTCTGAACAGAAAAGCCCGGTTCTCTTTATGAAACAAACATTTGTGACAAGAAACAAACTCATTTTCCCTCAGGTATATCGTAAAGACTGCATGCAATGTAATCTGTTACTTGCTAGTGGAATTACGTGGAATGCTGAGGCCCTTTCCTTTTTCCAGACTGATTCGGCTGAGGCTGAATGTAACACGTTCACTTCTGCAATGATTGACAGTGAATTGATAGTCATGGCAAACAAACATAGTTGCATGAATGCAGAGAGATCAGCGTGGAATATACTTTACAAAAAAAATTGCACAGAAAAAGCATGTGGCTCTGAACGTGATAAGAATCAGATGGCCATTCAATCCGTTATTGATGTATAGGCCTAGGTCTTTTCCCCATTGGAAAATAATATCCATGGTTTTGTTGCGAGAAAAAGCACAATATGCTGTTAACATACTCAGATAATTGAGCTACCGTTGCAGTTGTTTTAGAACAGCAGCCTTTTAATTGCTTCCTCAAATGCATTGTCATCATTGCATGTATACAAGACTCCCTAATATTTACCTCAATATGTGCTTAGTCCAAAGACATGTATTAAGACCTTTTTTACAAATTTGCTACCCATATATTGCCTTTATGATGTGATGTTCAAACAAATCCCAAACAAAAAACAAACACAGACATACCATAGACATTCATCTAGATGCAAGGGACACTTTGGTAATGCTAGTGGAATATAAAACATCGCACATGGTAAGGTAGACAGATGCATCATCATTTAGAGAAATGAGACATATCAGCAGTGATGAAAGAAGATGTATATGCTCTTAGATTGTAGCTAAACAGAATGACAACAGCGTGAATGTGTTTCAGAGGTGCTGTATGTGTCATCCATCCATAAAAAAGGAGGAATCCATTTGCACTAGAAATGACTGATGTTTGCTGGTGGATTATATTTGGCAATTCGTGGCACAAACAATTATTTCCAATGAGTCAATATTTGCAGGGAAAATATGCCCTTTTTCTCGAGCGACATTTGTAAATGGGGAGGCTAATATATTTTATCAACGTGTTGACAAAACTTCTTATGAATACTGTTTAAATTATCCTAGAATATTGTTATAGAGCTCATAAAAGCAGTCAAGCAAAACTTCAATACTTTTCTGAACGCCCCCTGGTTTTTCACTCCCAATCATTATTTGAACGGTTTTGGAAGGTCTTTAATTTGCATCCTAATGCTGTGCCCTTGTTCCTTTTAATTTACAATGCAGATGCACAGACGATAAGTGTGACGAAGGTTCATTCCCCGGAGACCCAAGGGAGAGAGAAAAAAACAACAAACTAAATAATTTCAGTTTTATATCTCTCTCATATGAATTGGACTGATAAAACATTCATATGAAACAAAATGCCATTCAGCTTGAGCAAGTATATTATTAAAGAACGCAATGTGGGCACATAAAAGAATAATTTGGAACACAGCCTGAAGATAAAGGACATTTCCTGGGCGTCTACAACATTGCAGCCATCGTGGCTGTCTGACCATGCAGCCTTTTCTTACACGGTTTGTTGATCTGCTTCTCTGCATGTCTACATGTTTACCTAGCAGTCATTTATGTACTAACAGTCAACATTAGTACATGGCGACAAACAGTGGTGCAGGACAATTAGGATGTAGTAGGGCGGTTCTCATGACACCTGCAGAGAGGGAAAGGCAATAGTGTCATGGGGAACAGATTGTATTTGGGCACAGGATACTTCGGGCCTATGTTGCCCCCCCCCCCCCCCGTTTTTTCAGAGAGGGGTGTAAAAAGTAGGTTGTAACGCTAAGGGTGTGCCCAGCCCCTAAGGCTATGACAAAAAGAAATGGGCCACCCTCTCTCTCTTTCTCTCTCTCTCTCTCTCTCTCCCTCTCTCGCCCCCTCTCTCTCTATCTCTCTCTCCTTCCCTTCATTATGTCTTCAAGTACCAAGTCAGGAGGGAAACTCATTATTTTTGGATGGCAATGCTCATGTTTAAGCCCGTGTGCTTTCCATCTCCATTTTACAACGCGAAGGGAAGGAAAACACATTTGTTGAGATGGAACTGTATCAAGATTAATTCTGTTCATCAAGAGTCAAATTGCAAGTAAAAAAAAAAGAAGAAAATCAACCGAAGGCACCCTATGATAATTATTATTCTGTTGATGCGCAGACTTTGGCTAGTCACAACGTCCCTATTACAGTTTGCTGCATGATTGGATTGACACCAGTGCTGGGAGCCTTTTCCTTCAAGGCATGACCAGCAGCAGGCAGCGAGGCACGTGACTCACCGCTGGGACTGTATCTGATTTCATTATTAGCCCCAGTTTGGCTGGCTTAGCCCTCACATGCCCTATGAGCACCTTTACCCTGGGGTGGCTCCAGTTAATTACTTTAGCCCATAACGCCCGAGATACCACTTAATAAGCGCAGAGTGTTACAAATGACGACGCATGGATTAGCTGCTGCTCTCTCACTCAATTGACCCGTGATTCATTTTGAAACAGTCGACGACGGATGACTTATAGGGCGCTGTGGAAATCGAAGCAGGCGTCAACAGGGCGAGCTGCACAATCCAATCTGCTGGTCCAAAGAGGGTTTTTGTCCGTGTCAGGCATGTGAGCTCTTGTTAAGGAACTCGGGTTAACATCAGCAGGGGATCACAGGCAAATCCCCATGTCGTCTCACACGGTCCAGAGGCTGCCAATGATCTCTACTGTTCCCTTCATCCACGTGGACCACAGCCACGCCATCAATGGCCAAAGCTATCTCTTTCATATGACACGGGCTCGTAGCGAAGAAGTGTGTTTCCACGATGTCGGAGTTGGATACGACTGTTCGTGTTTAACCAAATTACTGTGACTAACGTGTTGCCATGGAGGAGGAGGAATCCATTCGACACCATTAGGTGTGTCCGTGGTTTTCAAACTACACGTGTGTGTGGGTTTGCGGAAGGGGAGAAACTTAAGACAATGCACCACTTCATAGGCATACAGTGCAGCAGCACTCCCACACACGCTTTGTTCAACCATCTCTTGAGCTGGCACTTGAGACTCCCTGAGCCATTGACTCCCACTGGATGCGCTGCAACACTGTGTGTTTCCTGGGTGAAATATGGGGGCCTCTAATACTGTAACATCCGTATCCACTCCTTTCACACGCACTCCCCTCTCAGCTAACTGCAGCCCATACAATTTAATCCCATTTGGTGGGCAACTTAAATTCATCCAATTTCACAGATTACAAGTCGTGGTCTCTGTGCAAATTTTTTTTTGCTGTTATGCTTTTCATGGATCCACTCTCCGTTCAAGAGATGCTCTAAGAAAAAGCTGTACATTTCAGAGGTAAAATGTTCACACTCTGTGTGTCTTATATGCAATGCACACAATAATAAAACTTATCGTGATATATATATATATATATATATATATATATATATATAATTATTATTATTATTATTATTGTGTGTATATATATATACACAAGTTTAATTATTGTATGATTTGTGTATTTGTTCAAATCAAGGTTCCAAATATATCAAAATAGGCAGATTACAAAAATATTTTCATTAAGCAATGTTAATTTATTGAAAGACCTTTTGGCATTAAGTATAGTTTCCATAACAACCATACCTCCATAAATATGGAAATATGTTCTCCATAATTAAAAAAACATACATATGAGAGCAACTCCACATATTGAAGAAATTATCTAATTTTATTGTGACATTTGTTTTTAATCACAGGGTTAAAACTATTTTGAGAAAGGTTGTTTAATCAAATTGAGCGGTGGTTGATGTAAAATAGCAATTAATAAGTTTGTTAAAGTGATTGACATCAAGATGAACTATTTGTCTCTCTTGTAAAACCTACCTTATTACTGAATATTGTTTGTGCAGTGTTCATTTCCACAGAGTCAGCGATGTCTAAATCTTAGGATCTTAATTAACTGATTTGTTCTAATTTCATAATTACCTCGGCTGTACAGAAGCATGACCTGCAGAAGTTTGTCAATAAAGAAGAACCCGGTTGGTACACTTATAGATACTGCACTATGGCTTAGCAGTAATTCTTTCAAAATATATTACTATATATGACTTGGTAAGAGAATAAAATATTATAGAAAAACTACCCCTATCTCTGACAACATGGATCTGTCTTTTTTATTAAAATGAACACCAATGGCTTTAATTTACTGACTGCATTAGCAAGTCTTTCTCCAACCAAGCTTGGTGTTGTCTCTTTGGCAGCAGTAAAGTTATTAATGGTGCAATAACAGCCGGCAAGCCTGGGCACAGAATATTCTATTCACTTTCAGATTGGGTAATGATTTTCCTCAGCAGGGAAAGCTGGCTGCCATATCTCATTTTGTATTTTTTTTCTCTTTCAAAAAGGAGTGCAAAGGAAGATTAAAAAAAAACTCGACCCTTTAGGTTCAACTGACACGTATTCGTCATACGAATCTGTCAAATTCTATACGTCAGGACGAATTGAAAAAAGATCACACGTAAAGTGGCACCATGGACTGGTGCAGGTGCTGCTTCCTTGTGGCAGAGGTATACACTGTGCGAGGTGTTTCTTTGTTTAATTATGCACGACTACGAAGCCAACAAAAAGGTACTGCTACTTTCCGATCCATCACAAGGCTAAGTGGGCGTTGTCCTGAAAAAAATACACATGCCACTTTAATGTATGCTTTAAAAAAACAGTATCACACGAGAATGTATTGAAAGTACATAAATAATGTAATAACGGTTACCTTACTCTTGTTGCAAAAATTCCCAATTGAATCTGCAAGGATGGTTAGCGGGTCTGTCACTTGGTGGGAGATGCATAGAGAGGGGTAGGGGGGTCATGAGGAACTCGTGACAGGGAAGGGAGGTGAGTTATAGGGCGTATTTAGGAAGAGGCCCACTGCCTGAAACCATTCACTGGCGAGTGAGCCACTGTTTTATTAACCTTTATAGAGCTAACTCAGCTGGTTATGTTTTTAATCACAATTATCGGCCAACCTTCCTTGTCGTCCTCGTGATTTATGTGCTTATGTAGTATGTGTTGGATAAGGTCAAAGCTATAGGGGACATAAGTGGATGGCAGAGGTAGGGCAACCCCCCCCCACCCCCCACCCCCACCCCCACCCACCCCCAATCTGCCAGTACTGGTGATCCCATTGGTTGACATAAACAGCACCTCAGTGAGACATCTAATATTCCTTCCCTCTTATCTAAGCATAAACATGATTACCGGTAAACATATCATTCAAATACTAAACATTAGGGATCGATATATATTCAAGGGCACAACAAGGCATCAGCATCTCTCTTTCTCTCTCCCTTTTTCTCGTCTCTCTTGCTCTCTCTATTTCTCACCTTCTCTCTGTCGCCACAGCCTTTAATATTGATTCCTTGTGTAAGGCTGAAGACTATCACAAAAGAAATTGCACAAAAAATCTGAAATTTTACAATAGTTATTGAATGGTGCTACATTGATTTCTGGATGGCAACTGAGTTGGGCTCAAACTTTGGGGAGAGACAGCATTGCTTATCCTAATTGCTTTATTGCATCCTGGTGTCAGGCACATGCATGGCACTGTGTCTTGGAGTGCAGTCAGTGGCGGTGGTTCTGCCTCACACTCTTGAGATAATAGAGTTTTTCTCCTTCCTGCTATCGGTGCGAGTGGCATTGTAATAGCACTGAGTTGAAACTTTTCCTCAGGATACGACGTGTCAGCAAAACACACCGCGCAGAGTGAGCCTTGAAGCTGCGATGACAGCACAGCAATAGTCCCATCCCCCCTGGTTCAGGAAACATTACCACTGGCGGGGACATCGGAGGCCTTGTTGTGCGCCCAGATTCCTCTCTTAGTTCTCCGGTTGGGTGGGCTTTTCACCTCCCTGCTTTTCACCTCCCCCACAGCCTTGTCCAATGCTTCACAGACAGTAAGGTAAGGGGAGGAAATGGGACATAAACACCGGGTAGTAGAATTCCTCAGTGAAGCCGTTGAAGTAATGGATCGAAATGGAATGTGCCAGCCAGACTCGCGCTACAGTTTACTCTGCCGCTG
>JAPMUY010006164.1:102500-446545 GCA_026901105.3 Galaxias olidus | reverse complement strand
AAAGTGTCTATAGTACTGTATTGTCATTACGTCATTTTCATCAGGGCCCTGCTGGAAAAAAGTCTGGGTCATATGCAATGTGGGCAAAAACAATCAAATGTGTGTGTGTGTGTGTGTGTGCAGAGATGGGCAGTATTTTAATTAAAAGTATTTTAAATATGTATACTTTCCAGAATTTCATAATTTGTATTTGATGAACCTCAAAACCAAATTTTTGTTTGTCATGTTACTTCTTGGAGCAGCATTTTGTATTAAAAAATACTCAAATATACCTTTAAAAAACATTCAAATACTTTTGTAACCGAGATAATTAGGTTTATAATTACAATGTATAATTTTATTATATTTGGACACCAGTATTTTGTAATTTATTTTTGATACATTTGACAAGGAAGTACACTAACATGTTTGTAGCAAGGCCATGATAAACGGTCAGGTCAGGCTTGCTTCATGTTAGAAAATGCAAAGAAAATATTTCAACTTGTTATTAGCTTGGCAACTGCTTTATTTTTTCCATCAACAGAAGATGATGAAGTTATTTTAACAAGTTCCTCATATATAAATAAACCCAAGGAAATACAAATATATAGCTTTGATAATGTTGAAAATATGTGCAGTTTGCAGTGCTGAAAGTGCAGTAGGCTTGTCCCTGAAAAACTATTCCAACATCAAATAACCAACTGTGCACTAACAACCTGAGAGAGAAACTCAAGAACGTCTCATAAAATGTGTTTATGCAAACAAAATGCACATGCAACATTTAGTGCAGTTAATTAGTGTTGGCTATTAATTGGACTCTTCCTCTTCGTTCCTTTGTCCAAAAGGCAAGGCCATTTGACTGCGGTCTGGGTCATTCAAACGCAGGATGCGGATCAAATTATTCACCGGCAAAGAGCTAGGGGACCAAAAGACATCTTCAGGGAGCGAGTGGTAGATTACAAATATTCATAATTTAATGAGAAGCATGGACATACACTATGTTTGCAACAGCTATGGTTCTTTGCAATACATTGCAGAGGTCTAGGCAAAACAACTAAACAATTGTATGTATGAAAACATGTTATTGAAAGACTAGTTACAGTACCTCATGCTCTGCGGGGTAAGGAATATGAACTGGCGATAGCGTTGGCTAGCAGCAATTTTCAACATCATGTCCATTGAGATCCTCCTGTTCACCATGTCCTGATGGGGAAGAAAACACATGAGGACCCAACACTACCGGTTAGAATAGTACCGCCCCCTTTATTTTACAGAAAAGCTGAAGTGGTACTTCTAAATAAAAAACAATATGAATGGCCGATAATTCTTTTTTAATCTACCTACCACTTCGGTAAACCTAAATTCACTTCAGACCCTGACTAGAACCCCCAAAATAGAAATGCTACCATGTAGACGTCAAACTCGTCAAGACATCGAAAGGGGGCTTCCGCAATGGCCCAGAGAGAGAGCACGAAACAAACGGTGGAGAAGGAGCGCTCGCCTCCAGACAGAGAGCGCATGTCACTCAGAGCCGCAACGCCCCCTTCACCTGGCTGAACCTTTCAGAGGAACAGTAGGGGAGATGGGGAGGAGAGAACAGTGAAGGAGAAAGGGGGAGGGTGTATAAAAAAGCAAAGGAAACAAATTGCAGATGTAAAGTCAAATATGTCTCCGTGTGCAAGGCTTCTGTGTCATCAAAGGAGACATACATCGGTGTGTTTATGCCGAAAGGTACTTTATTACTGTGCAAGACGTTACTGATGACAACTCTCACTCACTGAGATAGAGAGGGTTTCTTTCTTGTGGTCAAAGGTCATCTTCCCCGTGTAGCCCCTCTGGTTTAGCATGCTGTCAAAGTAGTACTTACAACGCACTGCCAGGAATCTGGAGAAAGATCATTCCATGTACGACTTCATACCCTACAATTCAACACTCTATTCTCAGCACTGTTTAGGTGGTAAGAGTACCAATTTGCCCAGTGCAGTGCAAAAGAGAAAGACCAGTTACTAGTCATTGTCTATTTAATTATTTGGGCAAAGTAAAATTGTGGGCCACATACCTCCTAAGCTCACCGTAGACCCTCTGTCGGTCGGACATGATCTTGTCTAGGAATCGGATGAAGCTGTTGAGGGACTTGACCTGCTGGGTTATGCAGTTGTAGTTTTCCAGGGCCTCCTGGTACTGCCTGGAGGGTGGCGGGGGAGAGCAGCAGGATGGACAGAAGGAAGGATATTAAGGAGGGAGGGAGAAAGGGTCCAACAAACCAAGATTTGGGATAGTTTAGAAATGAGAGGATAGAGAGGAGTAGAAACAGATTTTAACAGAGAAACAGGAGGAAGAGTTACATAACGAAATAAACGAGAGGTGGAATGGAATGGAACACAGATGGGACAAATAGATGGGTAGAAGGATGGAGGGCTATTGCAAGGATTACGCAATGGCAAGATTTAAGGCGGAGCCCAGATTTGAGGTGGACCCCAGTTAAGGTACCGCAGGGATCAAAGGTTACCTGATGACCTCCTCGCGGTCACCCTGATGCTCCTGCTGGGTGCTGATCTTTATCTTCAAGCGGCTGATCTCGCTGTCAAGGCTCTTTGCTGTGCGGCGCACTTCCAGCCGCTCGGGGCAGATTTTGCTGGCCTGCTCCACCGACCTCTGGGCCACGAAACGACAGTCACACACAAACACAGGGCAGAAATACAGTCACACACAGGACCGATATGGTCACATGCACTGGACAAAAATACAGCTACGCCCACGCTTGACGCAACAGAAAGCAAGCATGTGGCCCAGAGGTAAATGACACGGGGGGGGGGGGGGTTCTACCGTAAGCTCCTCCTCCTTGAGGTCTACACTGGCCTTCAGACCCTTGATGCTGCTGAGGTGGGCCTTCCGTTTCTCCTCGTAGTGCCTCTTGTGGAGTTTGCTTTTCTCCACCTCCTGGTCACTCTTGGTAAGCTCCTCCTGCGGGGTACAGTCGTGACAGAGCCAGTCAAGAAGTTCAACATCAATGAGACTCAATATGCAATATGAAGAGAGTGCTAGTCTGAGATAAAACACATTGATATCAAATGGCTGCAGAGAATTAGAAAACTGTGCTGAAATTAATCTTAACCAATAATACATTCTTATTAAAGGAGGAATGAGTGCCGGCTTTTGCAATTACTATACCTAAGCACTGTATACAAAAGGCAGCAGCAACGCATTTGTGTGTATTTTATTTTCGAGAGGAAAACTAGAAAAAGTTGGTAAGAGACGTTTCCCCAGCAGGTCTCATCAGTACCTTAATGGGTTCGGCCTCTTCGGTCACGGCGCTGATCTGCTCTTTGTGCTGGCAATACCTCTGATCTGCCTCTTCGTAGGAGGCCTTGTGTTGGGCCATCTCGGCACGGGCCTCCTCAACATCGTTGCGGGCAGAGCTTATCTTTTCGATGATCTCCTGCAGCTCCTCTTCCTGGAGACGAGGTGGGGCGGAAGAAGAGAAAAAGAAAAATGGAATGTCGTTTTGTGTGCACTTTTGATGTTTGCGGATGAGCAACTGGCAACACGATCAAGACAGTGCGTGTTCCTGGTCTACCTTTGTATCATACATGGTGATGGTGCCTGATGTACCCTCGTGCAATTATACTTGTATTCATAAAGTGTGCTGGGAGTCAACATTGAATGCAGATGACTGTGAGGTCTGTTCACCCACCAGAGGGTTGAGGTCTTCGGACTGGGGCTCTTCAACGTTCTCTAGGTCTGTCATCTCCAGCTGCAGTCCCCTCATCTTATCCTGCAGAACGGAGGACAGAAACCCGTTAAGTGCTTGCTCAAACATACAGCCTCCCACCATTACACAACGCCCTCTGATTCGTTGCTCATCCATGTGTCTCAGCAAGCATCTCTGCCAAGATGTCGGTTTTCCTTGTTTTGCAACCTTAAAGTATGTAGTATTATTTTAAATTGAATACGTTGTAATTTCTTAAAGCAACTACAGGTAACTACTTTGTACTAACCTATTATCAATACATTTATTCTGATTGCACACCGTAATGTCTATGGGAGAATTAAAAAATCGCGGTTCATATCCTCCTCTTGAAGTCTCAATATTTAATTAATTTTGTCTGCCATCAGGTACGATCTCCCGCGAAACTGTGTTTGTGAATGTGAATTGTTTTACGGCCAAGGAAGTGCATCACTAAATCATGTTTGATCGCAGCTGTTCTTTTGTCTCTCACTTCAAGCTGTCATGCGATCACTCAACATTGTAAACAAATGCCCGTCCTCTTTGTGACAGTCAGGGAAAAAAGTAACACTAAGCCAAAATCACCTCCTTCATAACGCTGCCTATTGCAACTAGGTTTGGCAAATATAATTATAAATACAAGAGATAATTCACTTATACAAATATACACAAAAATATTTTTTTTTTCATAGATAAATTGTTTCATATGTCAAAGTTGTGAAACTAGAAATTCATTGAACAAGATGTCTACCATGTATGGGCAAAGTTTTCAACTTCTGAGCAATCGAAAAAAGAAAAAAAAAAAAACTTTTTGTAAGTGTTGTCAGATAGGCAGAAGTGCTCCAAACACAGGCTGACCTTCACACAAACGGTACCCTGACCCACTCCCGTGTGGAACGCAATACAAAACATTGTAGCCACTGGTCCCTTACCCCTCCTTTGCTCAAGCTTTACCTCTTTTCTGCATTGCCAGTAGAGGACCACCTAACTGCCCCCCAATATCTTGCGCGGTTTCCATGACATTGTTTCCACGACTACAACTTTTCCTCCTGATGTAAGAGAGACGTGTGAAAATTGACAGGTCAAAGGTCAGCGGTGTACCTTGGTCCTCTTCTGCTCCATGTGGGCCTTCTTTAGTAGATCCTCGTTCTGCCTGATGTCCTCCTGCACCTTCTGCCTCTGCTGATGGAAAAGTTCCATATGGGCCCTCTGGTTCTCCAGCTCTGCCCTCAGGTGGCTGAAAGAGAAGAGAGGTCGTTTAATGGAGAGGCTGA
Source organism: Galaxias olidus (assembly GCA_026901105.3). Lineage (NCBI taxonomy): Eukaryota > Metazoa > Chordata > Actinopteri > Galaxiiformes > Galaxiidae > Galaxias > Galaxias olidus. The sequence continues at coordinate 441,565 of JAPMUY010006164.1, read as the reverse complement.
GAAGGGAAGTAGAGAGTGAGAGGGGAGGGGACTATACATAGAAGTTAGAGATGTATGGATAATAGGCGAGACAGAGCTAGGGAAAATTGATGTTGACTAAACAGAATTTGAGGTGGGTGAATGTTACAGGTGAAGGAAATTAAGATTACAACACACACAAGCGTGATAGCAGGTTGGCCCAAGGGGAGGAAGACAAAATAAAGTGCACAATTAACATTTGGACAAAATGAGAGGTTGTGAATGCAGTCACACACAGTCCTAAAATCCCCACCCAAAAGACCTTTCTACCTGATCTCCTCCTCCACGTCTCTAGACAGGTAGTTGGCTCTGCGGACATCTGCAGCGTAACTTCGGTCAGTAAAGAGCTGGTCTCCATCTTTTGTGAAGGCCTGGGTGCAATTCTTCGGGGGGTTGTTGCCCTGCATCACTCGCTGGGCTTCTGAGCGGTTCTAGACACACACACACACACACACACACACACACACACACACACACACACACACACACACACACACACACACACACACACACACACACACACACACAATTTAGTCATACAACAATCCACGCCGGCAGCTGAAATATTACTCACAAGATCCTTTCCCTACAACCCCTTTGGAGCTTACTATTCCTTTTAGGAGTGCTAAAACCTATATGGCCACGTACCTTAATGAGCAGAATACTCTCGATTCCTCTCTGGTCGATAAGGCAGTTAGCCACCACTGGGTCTTCAATCTCAAGAGCCTGCACCACCGACGGGTAGTCTGGGTGCACCACTGCCCTTTTAGTGGAAAGCAATTCAATGCATTCGTTATTTGACTCTACTAAAATACTACACTTATAGTATATATATTGAATACACAAATTCCACTTGACTTAGCACACATGCATATTGATTTGAACCTGCAACCTTTTAACAGTTAAAGAAAAACCTCTGATGATTTTCATTCATAATTTCAAGTTTTCACAAAAGGTCAATCTTTCCTTTGATTGTATGTATTTGGCAAGGTAGGTGTTTGCGTGGTAGTCTTTTGCCTACTCTTACTTCTCTCTCTATTTACAGTTGAGGTTCTGTCAAATAAGATTCATCTACTTGATCGCATCGTTTGACTTAACGTTAAGTTTGTTTATGAATTGGGAAAAATAATTTGACCAGTTTTAGCCTACGATATAAAAACTGTATCAACCTAAGGAACCCGGAGAATGCCCTAGCCGTAGAGACATGCCATTTTGCAATACTAAAACCCTTTCTCCAAGATCAAAACAATTGGACGTTGCCAAAACCCCTACTGCTTCACGACCCCTGACGAGATGGCTCATTGTCTCAAGTTTAAATCTCCCCCACCAGAGAACTGACCTGCGACTGGTGTCGTGCTGCCGGGGCAGGAAGGGGCAGGTGATGATGGAGGGCCGGCGGCCGGCCGGAAACCTGCGTCCCATGAGGCCCTGCAGGACGCGCTCGTCCTCGTAGTTGTCGCAGGTGAAGGCCAGCAGCTGGCCTTTGAGGCACGTCTCTATGGCTAGAGCATGCTCCGGGTCCCTTAGGGTGATACAGTAACCTGAGGTGGAAGACAGGGGACACAGGGCGGAGAGAATTAACGAGAATGCGAGTGGAAGGAGGAAAAATATTGTAGAGGTTGACCCCACACACACACACACACTCTCTCTCTCTCTCTCTCTCTCTCTCTCTCTTACCTAAGGGCCCACGTGGCTTCTGCCTGAACTGACCCCTGCGGTGAGCATCTTCGATGGCGTCCAGTAATGAGGGCATTTGATCGCCAAAGCGGCGCAGGCGGTCAGAGCGGCTTCCCTCCATAGTGGCTAGGTTTCTCTGGTTGGCATCCATGGACCTCCTGAGCACCTGCTCTTCTATCCTAAACGGGAATAATTTGTTAGTCACCATTACTTGACAAACGTTCAAGACACGCCATGACAAACTGTGCAGGGGAAATTGTGTACAGTGTAAATCTGGGCCATTACACATTTTAACCAGGAAAAAAACAAGGAAAATTACATTTATTTTAGAATGCAGTTTCTAACTGGCATTACCCAGTTTTAGAACACACCCCATTTTGTTAAACTCCTCCTTAGCACGGGCAGTGGCCTGCTGGTACTGGTCAATCTGCTGTCCCAGGGTGGAATCCTGGTGGTTTAAGGACTCCAACTCAGCCACCAGGCTCTCAATACGCTTAGCGCGCACCTGGCTCTCTGCACCAGATGTCTGACGGATGCTGGCAAAGGAATTAGAAAGAACGCACAGTAAGAGAGAATGTCTAGCTCCTGCAATAGCTTGTTCTGTGTTCTTACCCATTGGAGATAAAACAAAGTATGGAATTTATTTTTAGACCTAAATGTGCCAACTTCTCAGCACTTTTGGTTAATATTTTAATATGCAATTGCTTAAAAAATTTAGTAAAAATGTGACCCCTTGCAAGAATGTAAATATATGTAGGGCTGACCCCAATGTTTCAAAGCTTCTACCGTTGCCATGGTGATCAACGGCCAAATAAGTATTTTAATGTTGCGGTGTTTTGTTTGTCGTATTATTATTATTATATATGCATTATGCACATTTTGTAGCCGTTTTCATTTTAATAAATAAATCAGGGTAAGTAAATAATAACCGAAAGTTTGACTAAAGTATGAAGACAATCCCCACTGAGGACATCCCTAAAATATGTAAAAATTATTGTGAAAGCAGAAGCCTCTTTTACTGTGCATGAATGTGAATGAATACCTGTTACTAATGCGGTGTAGATGATGGTGTAGTGTTTTACTGGTAAAAACGGACAAGACACCTTCGCTACCACATCTACTGTAGCCAAGTCAGCTTCCAAGCCAGACTGATGTGAGGAATAAAGAGGTGGAAGGAAGGAAGGAAAAGCTACCTCAGCATGAGCTCATCTATTCTCTTAGAGAGCTGCTGCTTGTCCTTCTCCAAGTCTCTCAAGTTGGTCCTTAGCCTGTGAAGTCGTTTCTGCAAACACAGACAATAGTACTGTCACATCTGCCATTTTAACACCTTAAAACAATGCCGTTTATGTAGTGCCAGGCAAGTGTAAGGCAGAGGCTTTGAGAGAATTACGCTGATTAATCATTTAGGCCACACTGTTCAACTGTGAATTCAAGGGTTTTCTAAGGCCCATGAACAAATAGAAAACTGTCAAGGCCTTTTTTAGAAGTACAAACGTTCAATGGATACTCAGGAGTATCTTGAGCGGAGCTGCTGCTCTACAAGCTTTACAATGGCATATTCCTTACTTTGGCTGTGAAAAAGAAACATCAATCACATCACCGGTGGTTTGTAGCTCACCCTCATCTAAGCTTAACCTCAATCATTTGTAAGCTGGAACAGAGTTAGAATTGAAAGGTTGCAATCTTATGGTATAGTTGGTAGTTTGTGTTATTGAAGAGCTTGTACCTCAGCATCTTTGTAGGGCTCGCTAAGGTTGTTGGCCTCTGTCTTGAGCTGTGTACACTGGGGCTGGAGCTCCTGGGCGCGCAGTGTGATGCCCTCCAACTGATCCCGGATCTCCTTATACCTATTCTCGGCTTCAACCACCTTGGCCTGAGCGGGAGATTTGAGTCACACTCGCTTAAAAAACAGAACATACTCGGTCTACAAATTCTTGTTCGCAAAAAATAAAACCCGCTTTACGTTCATGACACAAACAGAAACTCAATTATACACTGTCATTCTTCAAAAGTCATATACACAGGTACATATAATTGTCCATGACATCAGCAATAATTCTGAACAAAACATGTAATCCTTTGACCTGTGAAATGATCCCTTACCTTCCACTCGTCCACTTTTTGATCATATTTAACTGTAGACTTCTTGTCTGCCTCCAGCCTCTCTCTGAGTGGCATCACCTCCTTCTCCATCTCATTTACCTGCCGCAGACACAATGAGGGCACAAGTCAGTGGAGTTACGACGTCTTGATGGAAACATTCCTTATTTATATGGTCTCACCAAAGCCCAGGCCATCTGATTGTGGAGCTCCTCGAGTTTGGCGTTCATGCCATCCAACGATGACAGGCTGTTGAACTGGTCACGTTTTTCCAAGTACTTCTTCTTCAGGTCCATCAAGGACTGAGTCAAATACATAAACACACTTACTACATCAAGACCTTTAAGGAGATTCCAATTTTCAAATATCAGGAGTACTTTGGATATTGATCCTTCTTGAGGGATAAGCCAATTCCTATGATATAGGCTGTAGGGAAGCATGGCCTTACAGTCTCATATTTGTCCATGTTGCTCCGAGTGACATCTTGGGTGGTCTTGATGTAGGTGTAGTCTTCCCTCATTTGCTCCAGTTGGGTGGCTTTCATGAAGAACTGTTTGAATATTAAAGAGCAGATCATTTCCTCTGTCAGCATAGCAAGCAAATCTTTGCTACAAGCAGTAAAGAATAATCGTAATTTCGTAATATTTTGCCAAATTGAGGCCCTTTAACAAAAACAATGAAACAAATATCTGTTTGTAGGAACTCAAAAAACACAATTCCGACTTTGTGTTCTCATCTCAGCTGGCAACCTTGAGGTAAACCATACCATGTATTTATCCCCTTCGCCTTTGGAATGTAGGAAGTGTTTGCTCATTTCCTGAGTGAGAATGGACACTGGGTTGTGCACCTAGAAATGCAATTGATAAAAATATTAAAAATAAATTATAAAAAGCAAGAGCATTTTATCATTCATTATCATTCAGTGTAAAATGAACCAAGAAACTTTATACCTGAATATTAAAATGGTCTAGAATTGCCATGAGTTCATCCTTTTTGGTTGTCACCAAATGCCCTGTTATGTAGAATGCACTGTTAAAACTCTGGTCTTAATTGCAGCTTGCTATTTACTTTCAATAAACAATTTCAGTACTTGTACTGCAGACTTCTTCAAATATTTTATCATGTTAATCAATTGAAATTAAATTACAAAAAAGCTTGTGTAATTTCAATATTGGAACTTTTCTATTAAGTGAGCCATAACTATACAATGGGGCTTATTTATAAAAATGTGCCACATACCACACTTGCTTCGGAGTTTATAGGTTCTCACCCCCTCCCGAGTTATCTTCAAGTCCACGATAATAGCCTGACCATAGACCTCGGGCTTGTAGGCATCCTTTCCTCTGTTACGTAGCGTGATCGAGACATCGGCTGAGCTGGAAGAGGGACGTGATACAGGTCACAAGCAAACAAAGGTCAGACGATATATATATATACACAGTACTGTGCAAAGGCAGGTTTTAGGCAGGTGTGAAGTCTTCAAAGTTAGAAAAAATAAATATATACAAATGTTAATTGTTTATTTTTTTCATCAATTCATAAAATACAAAGTGAGGGAAAAGCAAAGCTCATTTGGCATGACCACCCTTCGCCTTCGAAACAGCCTCCCCTGCCTAAAACTTATGCACAGTACTGTATGTATATATAAAGATAAGCAACATGAAACTGATTTATTTGCACAAATAAAGAAACTTAAAAAGTAAGGCATCTGTCAACAATGCATTGCATTGAAAATACCACTAGACATTTCAAATATGTCCATTAGAGTAAAATAAAATCTGATTCCACTATCAAGACTTGTAGATCCAACATCAACATATAGGAAAAAAAAAACAAAAGTAATACAGTAGCTGTATTGGAAGCAAGTTTGCATAATATTTGCTATTATAATTTGGTAGTAACATTTAAAACAATTAGCAATATATGATGTCCATTTGCTTGACATATTTTGGGATTTAATCTATCAATGATTTTGCAGAGCAACTATTACAGTGTAGTAGGCGTGAACATGAATGTACAAAAAATGTATAAGAAGATGTTACAGCATTTTAAATAAACTGTGATACCACCCCTTTTTAAAAAAAATGTAGATGTTGCAAATAGTTTGATGAATTATGAAAACATGAACAGACCATAGTATAGGACTCATACTTTTGTACCTTACTTTGTACATAAGACTGTAATATCCCTTTACCTTTTATCCTCACTCCTTATCAATGTTATTAGGTGAAACATACATATCATATGCAATATTTTAGAACTGTTTATTACTTTACTTAGAGTTGTTTAGTGGATTTACTATTATGTAAACAGTCTACTTATAACCAGTCTATCTGGAAAATGAAGGAACAAGCTGAAAACAGTTTGAGTAGAGTAGTTAAAGAGAGTAATACCTCTCGCCTTCTTTGACAAATCCCTTAAGGGAGGACCCTCTGTTGGTGGCCTGGGCTTTCCCCCCCAGAGCAACTATAAGAGCCGTCAGAACAGCACTCTTTCCACCTATAATTCAGGAGAGAGACAATCAGAATATGAAAGGCAAATGTGAGGCTGGAAAAGTAAGGACCACTTTAAAAAAAACACATGAAGACAATACAGGGAAAGAGCAGAACACGTTGTCTTACTTAATACGTTATGTATTTAGTACTTCATTTTGGTGGATATTTGTTAAAATGGTAAAGCAGTTTGACTCACTTCCATTGTTGCCAACTACAAAATTAACATTCGAGCCAAATGTGAAAGGGCCCAGGTGTGTGTGGCACATAAAGTTCTTCAAGGTGATGTTTTCCACAATGCCAACCTCTCCAACAGCCTGCAATAAACAAACAATAGTTTTATACATTTTAAGAGTTGTTTAAACTTTATTTTAAATGTTACAGTCACTTTATGTGAGCCATCATTATTAGTACATGTCAATTTAACGTTTGGTTTGAGATATTTTATGTCTTCAGATGAATATTTATGTAAAAGCTCAAGAAAGGGTACTAAGGTGATGTGTACAGTTAGGCATATATACTGTTTCAGTCTGCCATCTTCGAGAAACTATAACCATTTTAGATGCCATACTGATGAATCAAGCCATTTAATGGAGTTACACATATCCATCCACTATGAGCTCTTCCAGGTAGCCTGAAGTCGGTTGTGATAAACAGTAACATATTACCTTTGGCTCTGAGGTCAAATTTGTTGGGCTAGGCGTAGGACCCACTACATCGTCATCGTCCGTATCCTCATCTTTTTCCCCCTCAGTGGGCTTCACTCGTTTTGGGGAAGCCCCATTAAAAGAGTTGCTTTTCCTTTTCGACATATTTGATTGACATTACCTGCAACACAACGCCACACCCCGTTATTGATGTAAACTGCATGATCTATGCATTTTCACATTGCTAGACCGTTTCGTCAGATTATCCAACAATTAACGTCGTAGACGTTAGAACTGTCTATATGCATGCTGTCATGCATCTCTTACTAATAATGACCAAACACATACATATTTTACCTGCCTTGTCGTCAGTGGTACAGCCCCTTCTGTGACAGGCTACAGTTTAGCGAAATCGAAACCTTATTTTGTGCGTCCCTGTGACTGAACACAAGTGGCAAGTAGCAAACTAGTAGTAGCTAGCTAGTTATATTGGCCTCCTAAATTCTAGTACATGCAACTACTATCTAGTTGGTGTAAAGCTAATGACAATGGTAGTTGGGTAACGTTTAGTTAGTAATCTGGTTTGCTAGCTCGTTTTCAATTCGGCTATGTAGGCTACATATTAACGTTAACTAATATTCGTTAGCTAACCTAACTTCGAAAACCTGGAGAAGAAATAATACTCAGCAGCAGCTCTCTGTTTTGATAAGTGATGCTATTCCTTTAGCAAGCTAACTTAGTTAGCATCGAACTTGCTGGTAAAACAACATAAACCAGATTCGTGATCAAAACAAGCTACAAAAGACTGCTTGTACTCAATTTAGCAGTTTCTAGTTGTTGACTAAAGTGTACAAGTGATAAAACAAACATACTCGCCTTGTAGCGCTCCTCAAATGGTATCTCCTGATTAAAAACAACCAAATCCGCGCGAAAATCTCTACGAAGGGAAACTGAGTCAGACTGACGCCCCGGTATGGTTGCATCCGAATTATCCTCTGATTTACTTCCCTCCCACAGTTCCCTTGACCCATCAGCAATAGCCCAAAAACGTTGCACATGAACAACAACTAAACAATACGGTTATAGTCAAGCTAGTTCGAGATTAATTATGTTTTTGATACCACTGGGCATTTGTGGTAGAATTGTGGGGAATTGACGAGTAGGCTACTGGGACAATCGACCTCCACTTCAAATTAGTTTAGATTATTAATTAAAACTCCAGTGACAAAACGTTTTATGTCTGGTTTTAAAAACAGCAGACCACACTTTAGTCAACAACTTTAGTCAAGTCACCTATAGGCCCCGTATTTTTTTTTATATAAAATGATCTAGTCTAAATTGTTTCTTTATTTTATATATAGGCATAATGAACAAAAAATCTTTATTAAAGCGACAGTTCACCCATTTTCGACACCAAAGTTGTATTTTAAATTTTGTATCGTCATTGTAGCCTATGTGTATTTAGCATTTCACAATCAAACAGCAGAATATCAGCAGGGGTCCTTCCTGAATTTTTTAAAAACAACTGGCATTTTCAGCCAAGGGGAGACCATTTGCTGGTTTTAAGTTTGATTCGCACAATGATCTGTGGACATTGTGGTGTACAAATTGTGTGAATTTGTTAATTAACCATTTAAATGCCGGTGGTTGGAAATATATGTGAATTTGACTTACATTGACCCTCTGACCCAAACTTGTTCAATATACTTAGGCCTACTTAATTTAGCCTAAACTACAACAGGTTGTTTAAGAAAATCGGTGAAGTATCCCTTTAAGGGCTATATTTGACGTCACAACGCTCCTGCTGGGGTGCTCAAGGGCATGCTTGTGGCATAAAGGTCTAGTGAGAAAGCAAATATTATTTGGAACATTCAAATAATAGCATGAAATTTAAAAGTAGCCTACTCATTAACGGAATGTAAATTAAGAGTAGAGAAGTAGAATACATATTTTGAAATATAATCAAGTAAAAGTAAAAGTATAACATTTTTAAAAAACGTATAATAATTAATAATAAAATGTAATAATAATTACATATCTTCAAAAAAACTACTTAAGTACAGTAACGAGACCGTATTTGCGTTTGTACAAGTCGACCTCTTGTATGAGACCCAGAACAATAAATAATTTAAATGTCTTTTTTTTAACATGCCAATTGTTTTAGGATGAAACAAACATAATAGCAAACTCAAAAACAAAAAAAATATTACTTTTTTTATTTTATTGTGCGTCCTCTGTAGAGGACATCTGGACTTAGTTTTTTTTAAAATGAACGTACAAACATGATTCAAGTTGTGCATTTTTAACGAGTTAATTGTAATGCTCAAAATATTTAGATGGGGAATGGCTGCAACTATGTAATCTCTGCTTTTGTCTAACATAGGCATGAATCTTAAAATAGATTTAAGAGATTGAAGAAATACAATTAATAATTCAGTCCCCCTAAATAACAATATGTCACTTAAATCACCTAACATCTTCTCTCTCTTCTCTCACCTCTTATCATTATCACAAAAGCAACAGTCAAACCTTAATGTTTTGAAAAAGTAGGCCTATAAAATTTTAAATATACTCTGGTATCATTTCAGATAGTGTTAATCCTTAATTAATGCTGAATCACAATCAAAATCCTGCGTGTTAGTTTTGACTCATGGTGGGATTTCATGAACTGTATCCCGCTCTTCCTCAGTCACTACCTCCGGAGCGCTCAACCTCCCCCTCTTCCTCAGTTACTGCCTGTGGACCCTCATCATCTGACAAAACTATGTCTGAGTCTCTCTTAACAATTATATTCAGAATTATCTCTGCTTCAGTCAGTCCTTTTTGTAATATGTAAAACAGGTTAAATTAATTAAATCCTGGTGTCCTCTGCAGAGGACATACATAAACAACGTATTTCCTTAAGTAAAATAATTGTTAAACTGCCATTAAAACTCATAAAAGTACTCATCAGATGTTCACTCACTATAATACATTTAAAAATTAAACTTGCATAACATAATTACACAATTATACATGTACCGGTCTTCTTCCCATAAAATGTGCTTGTTATGATGGCCGCCATTTTGAAAACTAGAAGCCCCTGCCCCATCATCAAAAAGACCAGGCCGTCCTCTGTCAGATATAGTAGGACTTAATGCAATGGCATGTATGGTATTAGAAATACTGACTGAAAACAAATGTCTCCTAGAGAAACACAAAAAAATGAATTGCTGGGTCTCCGGAGGATATGTCGACCTCTGACTTTAACGATAAAAAGGTGAGATAGGCCTACATGTTTTTTTGGGGGGGCGGGGGGATTGTTACTTTACAGCCCTGGTCTCAACCGAGGTGCTATTAGGCCTACTAATGAAATGAATGAATGAATGAATGAATGAAATAAATAAATAAAAAACCAATAGTGTCACGGCACCCAGGAGCGGAACAGGCTCAAACGCAGACTGAACGCAAAGCTACAGAACAAAAGGCTACTAAAAGAAACACTGAGACAACTCTCTCAAAGGAAATCGCTCCAATAGGAGACTTAGAGATTTAATGGACCAAAACACAGTATACATGCCACTGCAAAAACAATGAACCAACACAGGACTAAGGTGGGGAGGAACTTAAATAGCAGACAAAACAGGTGCAAACAATAATCATTAAGGGCCACCCAAGTGAGACTAATAAACAGTGATAAGGCACGTGGAAACATGCAGGGAGCTGTCCACTGGCCGGTGCTGAAACTAGGACGATCCCTGGCGGCCCTGACAGGACCCCCTCCCCGAGGAGCGGCTCCGGACGCGATCCCCAGGCGGCCCAGACCTGCGAAACAGAAAATCGGAAATCAAGGATTTATCCAGGATCTGGGCCGCCGGTTCCCAGGAGCGTTCAGGCCCGTATCCCTCCCAATCCACCAGATACTGCCGGCAACCTCGGACCAGGCGGGAGTCCAGGATGCGCCGCACGGTGTAGGCAGGACGCCCGTCAATTACGCGGGGCGCAGGCACAGGATCTGGAGGGGGACACAAAGGGCTCACGAAGACAGGCCTCAGGCATGAGACACTGGGTGGATCCTGGGTGAGCTGGGAAGCCTCAGCCTGACGGCCACCCGGTTGATCCTCTTCTCAATGGTGTAGGGCCCGATGTACCGCTGGTTCAGCTTTGCCGTACCCCCTCGGAGATGCAGGTCCTTGGCGGCCAGCCACACCCGCTGTCCCACTCGATAAGATGGACCCGCTCTGCGTCGGCGGTTAGCCTGCCTCTCCGTTGCCTGCCCGGAGCGCAAGAGGGCGAGACGAGCCTTCCTCCAAGCGCGCCGACATCTCCCGACAAACGCCTCGGCGGAGGGAACCCCCACCTCCTCTTTGTCGTCGGGAAACAGCGGAGCAGGGTACCCGTATTGGCACTCGAACGGAGACATGCCCAGGCCCGCGTGCCGGAGGGTGTTGTGGGCATACTCAGCCCACAGCAGCAGCTGGCTCCAGGCGGAGGGGTTTTTAGAAGCCAGACAGCGGAGGCTGGTCTCCAGGTCCTGGTTGACCCTCTGTCTGCCCGTTGGTCTGTGGATGGTAACCGGAGGACAGACTCACCGTAGAGCCGAGCAGACGGCAGAAGGCCTTCCAGAACCTGGATGTGAACTGAGGCCCTCGGTCACTGACCACGTCCGGAGGAAGCCCATGAAGCCGGAAGACGTGGGTGAGAACCAGGCGAGCTGTGTCTAAAGCAGAGGGAAGCTTGGGGAGAGGCACAAAGTGGGCCGCCTTAGAGAAGCGGTCAACAACCACAAGAATAACAGTATTCCCTTGAGACACAGGCAGACCGGTGATGAAATCCAGGGAGACGTGAGACCAGGGTCTACGGGGGATGGGCAGAGGCAAAAGCAGTCCTACTTGTTTGTTGGTGGGGCGTTTGTTGCAGGCACAGACAGCGCAGGCCGCCACATACTCCTCCACGCGCCGTCGGATGTTGGGCCACCAGAAATGGCGTTGAAGGAAGTCCAAAGTTCTGTTCCGGCCCGGGTGACAAGTCAGACGAGAGGCATGGCCCCAGGTGAGTACCTTAGAACGCAGGTGAGGTGGCACATACCGCTTACCCGGTGGGCCCCCTGGAGGCACCTGGATGTTCCGGGTGGCTAGTCGGACCTCCTCCAGCACACCCCACTCGACGGCTGCCACAATCCTGGTGGGAGGCACGATGACGTCGCTGGTCGGAGAGGACTCCACAGGGGCCGGGAGACGAGACAAGGCATCGGGTTTCCCATTCTTTGAACCTGGTCAGAAAGTGATAAGCAAATCAAAACAGTCAAAGAAGAGCCCAGCGGGCCTGTCTCGCATTCAGTCGTTTGGAGGACCGAATGAACTCGAGGTTCTTGTGGTCCGTCCAGACGACGACCGGATGACTCGCCCCCTCGAGCCAGTGTCTCCACTCCTCTAAGGCCAATTTGACCGCCAGCAACTCCCTGTCCCCAATGCTGTAGTTACGTTCTGCCGGAGTGAGGCGACGGGAGAAGAAAGCACAGGGATGGAGTTTGTCCTTAGGGGAGCTATGTTGCGACAGAACCACCCCTGCCCCTACCTCAGAAGCGTCCACCTCCACCACAAATGGTAAGTCAGGGTCCGGGAGACGCAACACAGGCGCAGTGGAGAAACGGTGCTTGAGTCCCTCGAAGGCACCTCGGGCAGCAGCCGACAGGGTAAACCGTAGAGAGGTCTTCCGCGTGAGCTCTGTAAGGGGCCGGGCCAGCGAGCCAAAGTCCCGAATAAAACGGCGATAAAAGTTGGCAAACCCCAGGAATCGTTGTACCTCCTTGACCGACGTTGGCGCCGGCCACTCCTGGATGGCACGAACCTTGGACTCGTCCATGGCGAGGCTCCCCTTGGAGACGATGTAGCCCAGGAACGACACCCGGTGGGCGTGGAAGGTGCATTTCTCCGGCTTGACATAGACAGTTCTGTAGCAAACGCTGGAGCACGAGGCGGACATGTTGAACATGATCAGCCTCTGTCGTGGAGAAGATCAGAATGTCATCCAGGTAAACATGGACGAATAGATCCAGGAAGTCCCGGAGCACATGATTGATGAGCGCCTGGAAGACAGCTGGAGCGTTGGTAAGACCAAAGGGCATCACCAGATACTTGTAGTGCCCGTTGGGTGTGTTAAAGGCAGTCTTCCACTCATCCCCTTCTCGAATGCGGACGAGATTGTAGGCGCTCCTTAGGTCCAGCTTAGTGAACCATGACGCCCCCTGGAGTCTCTCGAATGCCGCGGACATAAGAGGCAGCGGATACCGGTTCTTGACTGTAATCCCGTTCAACCCTCTGTAGTCTATACACGGCCGGAGCCCACCCGTCTTTTTGTCCACAAAGAAGAACCCGGCTCCAGCCGGGGAGGTGGAAGGGCGAATGAAGCCAGCAGCCAAGGCCTCGGCAATGTAGTCCTCCATGGCCTTGTGTTCCGGACCGGACAGGGAGAAGACTCGCCCACGGGGAGGCGTGGTACCCGGGAGCAGCTCAATGGCGCAGTCAAACTCCCGATGCGGCGGAAGCAGCAAGCTACGTGTCTTGCTGAACACCAATAGACCACAGGCACCCCAGACAGGTCGGCTGGGGGCACCCGCTCCGGAACGTCCTGTGGAGACCGGTTGAGGCGGCAGGTAGTATGACTGTTTTCCCCAGGCCAGCAGGGTTCCAGTGGTCCAACAGAGACTGGGATTATGGCGAGCCAGCCAGGGGTAACCGAGAATTATGGGCAGGTCGGGAGAGGATATGACGTGGAACTGGACGACCTCCTGGTGGTTGAGCACGGTCTGCAGACGAACCGGTGCAGAAATTAGGTTTACGCTACCAGTTCCTAAGGCCTGACCGTCCAAGGCTGTGATGGGAAGGGGCTGTTCCAGATCCCACAGAGGAATGCCATGCTGACGCGCCCATGCTCCATCGATAAAATCTCCCGCAGCCCCTGAGTCAATAAAAGCGGAAGCAGAGTGCGAACCCCCTCCCCAAGACACAGTCACAGGCAATTTAAAACGGGTAGATGTGTTTGCGGAGAAGACAAACACTCACCAGTCCTCCTCCTATAGCTGGTGAGCGCTGGCTTTTCCCGGAAGGTGGGGTCAGCGACTGCGGTAATGGTCCCGTTCTCCGCAGTACAGGCATCGCCGTTCTCGCATGCGTGATTCCCTTTCCTTTGTCGACAAGCGTGCCCGACCCAGCTGCATAGGCTCAACCGGACACAACGAAGCTCCTTGGACCGTCGAGGGCGAAGCTGGAAACCCCTCGCAGGCTGGGTAGCGTGGACTGCTACCGGAACTGATGTGTTGCTCCGGCTCCAACTGCTGCCGGCGTTGGCGCCGCCGCTCCTGGAGACGCTTGTCCATGCGGATAGCCACATCGATAAGAGCATCCAGCCCCTTCACGTCCTCCCTCGCCGCCAGCTCATCCTTGATGGACTCCGACAACCCTTCGTGGAAAGTTGGCACCAGGGCTTCGGCCGTCCACCCGCTCTCGATGGCCAATGAGCGGAATTCCACGGCGTAGTCAGCCACACACCGGTTTCCCTGGCGTAGCCGAAGGAGTCGTGTGGCCGCCTCGTGACCACTAACCCTGTGGTCGAAGGTCAGCCGGAACAGTTCCATGAAGACGGCGGAGTCAAAGAGGGCTGGGGCCCAACGTTCTGCCACGGCGGTAGCCCAAGCAAGGGCCCTCCCTGTGAGTAGTGCAATCATGTAGGACACCCGGGTGGGCTCCTCTCGGAAAGACCAGGGCTGGCAATGGAAAACGTTGGAGCATTGCAGGAGAAAGCTGCGACACCCGCCTGGGTGCCCATCGTATCTCTCCGGGGCCGGAAGGGAGACCTCCTTCGGAGGCGAAGACCCGCCAGCGCCCGCAGTGGACAGCTGGACATCCGTGGGTAGCCCCTCCGATGACGTGGCGGGAGCAGCGTTGGTGACTAAACACGTGGCTTGTAGCTCGGACTGTGCTATCGTCAGGCGCTCCAGCGCCAAGGAGACTGCCTGTAGCTGGGTGGCGATGGACACCATGTCTCGCATCTGCAACCCCATGGCAGCTTCCTGCTGTTGCACAGCCCTTTGGAGCTCCCTGAGGTCTGCTGAGCCCTCGGTTGGTTGGTTCATTCTGTCAGGCACCCAGGAGCGGAACAGGCTCAAACGCAGACTGAACGCAAAGCTACAGAACAAAAGGCTACTAAAAGAAACACTGAGACAACTCTCTCAAAGGAAATCGCTCCAATAGGAGACTTAGAGATTTAATGGACCAAAACACAGTATACATGCCACTGCAAAAACAATGAACCAACACAGGACTAAGGTGGGGAGGAACTTAAATAGCAGACAAAACAGGTGCAAACAATAATCATTAAGGGCCACCCAAGTGAGACTAATAAACAGTGATAAGGCACGTGGAAACATGCAGGGAGCTGTCCACTGGCCGGTGCTGAAACTAGGTCGATCCCTGGCGGCCCTTACAAATAGTTTGTTTTTTAATTAATTGCCTGACTGAATTGGGCTACATTGTATTCGCACATGATCTTGGTCATTATTACCTTACTGCATCTGCTGTCCCAGGATGGAGTCCTGGTTGGTTTTTCTTATTGTCATAGCAATGGCTTTCTTACAGCCACTCTACCTGTCAAACCTATAGCACGAGGTCTTCTATTCACAGTTGAAACTGAGACTTTTTACCAGTGTTAAGCTGGGCTTGAAGCGGTTTGCCTGTTGATCTGTCTATCACGCAAGCTGTTGACTCTCAGAAACTTGTCTTCTGATTCTGTTGTGGCTTTGGTTCTGCCAGACCTCTTCCTCTCAGTTTCCTCTAGTTTCCAAGTGCATTTTGATGGTGTAGGAAACTGTACTCATTGACACCATGGCTTTCTTTGCAATTTCTCTAGAGGAAAGATCTACAATTTTAAGAGTTGTAATGGTCTGTCTTCCTTTGTTAATATTCTTTTTCTCGCCATTATGATAGCAATACTGTATCCTACTTTCTGCAGTGCAATATTGTCCAAATAATACTTCAGTTCAGAGGGTGTAATAACTGTCTGTTCCAACAATGCTTTTTATACAGACCTTGGGACACCAGTAGGAATTGTTTGCATCAACTTTCAAGGCTTAATTTACTTACTTACTTAGCATTGCTGCAGAACAGCTGTACATTCTTAACTTGTTGCCTGAAAATGTAATCTTTTTATATTTAATATAAATATAAATTTATAAATATTTACATAATTTTCCTTTTTTTTTATTATCTTGAACTCTTTACTGCTTACCTTTGTACAATTTCAGGTTATTCACTGCACTTGAACTGCGTACATTTCAATAAAAAGTGAAATAATTGAGGCATTCTCAACTTTTGACCAGTAGTGTACATGGTTTCAAAGAATAAACATTCTATAAATCATATACACTTTGAAGCAGTTGAAATTCAAAATTAAAATGTCCTTACACCTTAATGCACACACCCCATGTCAGCTGATATAGCTAGTATTAACTTGAGCTCTTTGCATGCAAATAGGTTTGGTTCAAACACACACACATCATATATACCGCAATAATTTTAAGCAGTTCAAATTTAAAATAAAATTGTAATGGCACAGTTTACAGTACTACATGCCCCTTGTCAGCTGATATAGCAACCATACACTTGAGCTCCTAACATGCTAAAGTACACAGCTAGCAGCTGCCCCTGGGGAGTCTTCTATCGCCAGGAACTTGTGTAGTTTGAACTCAAAGTCAATAGGTTGGTCCTGGGAAGGCCTATACTTTCTGGTCATAGTGGAACCCAGGTAGGTGATGAGCTCACAGCTCTCCTCAAATGATGCTAACTTTTTCTTATATTTACGCCGTATGTAGTCCGAGTTCTTTGGATTGAAGGCTGAGAAGCAGAGGATGTGGGCACAGAGAAGGAGCAGAAATTATTAAAAGCAAAACCATTGTCAGGTGTGCAGATGAGAAATATTGTACACACACATTAAATCAAACAAACGTAATTTATAACCACCGTCCTAAACGTTACAACCAAAGACTTTTTTACCTTTCAAATAGTAGGCAACATAGTAGATAGCCGATCTTTGGATACTAAGAAATGGATACTTTGGTTTGAGACACCCAACAGCCGTCAGGGCTTTGATGACCGATTTGGAAACTCCCTAGCAAGAAAAGCAAAATTGACAGGCCATTATCAGCGGAAGTGATTTTTTTTGTCCTGTTTAAAACATATATTCATTGATAATCCAAAGCTTGACTAGGTGTCTCTCTGACCTGTTCCAGGTAGCCCAGAGTGGGCAGGGAAGTGAGTTGCACTGGCTCCATCACAGGGGGCAGCTTATTGGGCAGCTTTTGGTCCCAGTAGGTCTCAGGCAACCTGCAGGTTAAAGGTATAAACCCGGGACGGTTACAACAGATAGCAGAGCTTATCGGTGTAGCTGTGTCAGAGCCCAGAACAGAAAGGTTTTAAAAGTTGTATTTTCCCATATGGTTTTGGCTTTGTATACACCATTTTATTGCTATATTTTAGATTGACTCGATTTTATTTAATTTGAATAACTCAGTATCCTACCTGAGAAATTTGTCCCGTTTCTTCTCCGTCTCAAATATATAAATCCGTTCCCGGTATTCCACAGCAAACTCAATGGTTCCTCGAACCAGGGCCTCATATCTGAGTGGATATGTATGCTTTTAGTAATGGCAATCCACAATAAACTAAAAGCCAATACTCTCACGGAGAGAAACAAATGTTTTAGTCTATTTCCACATCTAATAATAATACTTTTATATAACGTACATAACTTAATGGAATACCTCTGATTTCCGTCCAGGTAGGTAACAGGGCAGTAGCCCTTCATTTCTACCTGTTGAGGGAACTTGCCCTTCACCTGGCTGGGAGTTAGCTTACGGGGCAGCAGGTGGGGAGGGGGGAGAGGGTAGGGACAGCCAGGGATCACAAACTGCTCAGGCCTGTCCAGGAAGTGCTGGTGGGGTGCAAAAAGTCAACAATAAACAACGCATTTGTACGCCACATACGAGACATCCTGAAGTATTTCTCATACTATGACATATACCCAAAATAAGATACGCTCACGCTCGCCCTGCAAACCGACCTGTAGGTGTTCCGGGGAGCACATCTTGTAGTAATGGCCCCTGTACTCAACGCCCATTTCCAGGGACATGATGTGTGAGCAGTCCATTAGGTCGTGATGCAGGGCCAGGCAGACAGGACAGTACTGGCCAAACTCTCCAACGCGACCCCACAGCTCCTTAGGGGTAATGCATAGCCTGTGGATGCTGGCTGCCTGTGCTGAGGAGCCACAGAAAACACATTCGTTTTAACGAGCGTATAACGAGCATAATTCAAGTTCAATTCAATTCAACATTACATTACATTACGTTACATTTGTCTTAAGAGACTTTTGTCAGTTGTTGTAACGTTGTCAAAACCTGATGTTCTGCATTATTCCTTCATATAAAATGTAAAACTATAGAACAATTTCCATGCCCTACCCTGGCGTGTCTTCTCCAGATAAACCTGGATGTGCTTCATGCTGACACGGACCTCGTCCAGGATGCGGTTCCACACCCACCACTTGCTCTTGTTGCCCATTACTGTAATCCAGTTCTGGTACTGCAGCTGGAAATATTTTCTTACACCTTCCACCTCACGCTTGTAGAGAGAATTTGTGATGTTGAGTATGTCGGAGCTGTCATGCATCAAATAGGGTCTGGATGGTGGAGAAAGGTTTATTTGTCTGGAAATTGCAAGTATATTTAGTGTTTGACTGTTATGGTCTACATTCAAATTACTTGAGTTGACTGGGTCTAAGTGTGTTGCTTGTTAATCACTGTTAGATACACCACAACAAAATTAAGCAAAAAGTCGAAAATTAAGCAGAATTAGATCTCACACAGCACAGACTTATAAAAAAAGTTGATAATAAAACATTAGAGGAACAGTGACAGTCACAAATAATATTTCAAACATTGGACACACTATATACTGCATATCACCCAGGAAGTTCATACATTATTATATCGTCTCTATAGGGGGGTCACACTCTCTCCAACTAGGCTAATTTTAGCGTTACTGCCTTACCAATACTTAATAACGAACACTCAGAAAACTCTTTGGCTCTAATGTTGTGTTCCCTCAGATGACCGACCTGTTGGGCTTCAACTTGTCAACAAGGCCTCTCTTCAAGACCTCCATGGTGTCCAGCTGCAGCTCCACCACCACAGCAGGGATGATGCTGCGCGCCTCCATCAGCTCCGCTTGCTTCAGGGTCATAGGGAAGCCGTCCAACACGTATCTGGGACCACAGACAAGAGAGGATTTGGTCTAAAGGCCTCAGTGATTAGGAGCTAAGTTGCATTATACTGTATTTTGCTTACAACAAGCTTTGATAATTCCTATATCGCTGCCCTTTATTGTAAGCAATTCATGTGACCAGTTTGAGGCTTGTTATACTCCACAAGTAACAGTTTTTCAAACTTTTGTTCTGTTTAACATAATACGTAATGATCACAAACACACACTCACAGACACACACTCACAGACACACACACACACACACACAAACACGCTAGTAACCTATTTGGATATATTCTGATACGTATATCTGTTATCTATTTACAAAAAAATATATGAAATCTACTTTATGCATATACTATACTCAAACATTACATCATTTTGGTGTACTGTAACTGTTTTCCCCACCAGCATAGAGTGGCTCCACTGCCCGTGCATTTGCCTTACCCTCTCGTGGAGCAGACCAGGCTGAGCAACACCACCTCCAGACACTGGACGGCCAGCTCATCGGGCACTGTCTGGCCCTGTGAGAGGTGCATCAGAATCTGGGCTGCCAGCTCAGTCTGACCCTGGGTGTCCAGCACGGTCCGCATTACCCCGCCAATGGAGAGCCGAGCCACGCCGTAATCCTGGGCAAACATCTGGGCCACTGTGGCATGAGAGAGAGGAAGGAGATATAGGGAATGGTATTCAACATGGCAGTGCCAGAGAGAGAGAGAGAGAGAGAGAGACCACTGCTTTTACGTTCTAGTTGACATTACAAAAGTTACATTTTATTTTAAAATAATAAGTTTAAGAACATGCTTAACTGTTTGATAATTCATTATTATGAGACTTAAGAATAGCTAGAAAGAACAATTGGGTTATTCTTCCCCTAATGACCACATGGGCCAGTAACCAAACCACCCATTACAAAAAAATCATCAAAGACTATCAACTGACCTGTGGTTTTGCCCGACTTAGGTGGCCCTATGATGGCCAATTTGATAGGTAATGATGCGTGTGGCTTGGGCTGCCGCAGATACATGAGGGGGTTAAGCATGAAGGTTTTACGGGTCTCCTTGGAGGAGAAGAAGTAGATAAACTGGTTGAGGAGCAGAGCATAGGTGGCGTTCATGGGGCCCTCTACGGGCTGGAGCAGGACACCCTCCGTGTACTGGAAGAGTAAGGTAAAGGGAAGGTTAGAATGTATCTCGAGAAATTGGTCTTTGCTTAAAATGTCCTTTGAAAAAAAAGAAGAAAAAAAAAGAAAAGAAGAAATCCCACTGACCCGGACAGGGTCCCAGGTTCCAAAGGCGCTGTTCTGCTTGTAAGTAAAGTGCAGCAGCTTGCGGGCCAGGGCAAGGTTGAGTGGCTGGCATTTGAGAAACAGAGCCTCTCGGTGAATCTTCATAGGCTCCACCTTCTGCAACAGGTGGTAGCGCACTATGCATGGCTTTTTCCCAGCGTTTATGGTCAGGGAAGGGATGTGGAGGTCAGCCAGTGATTCCTAGACCACAACACCAGAAATCGACAAGCATGAAGAAAATGTCAATAAATCAATAATTGAGACACAGGATTTGACTGAAATACAAGTTGTTGTCGATAATTGTGACATACAATTTGATTGAAATACAAATTGTTGTCTCTTCCTTTTAAGGGACCAAGAATCTGTATCGACTGCCTTAGGATTCCTTGTGGTATACCAGTGTAGGCCACAAAGCGGTCAGCAAAGGCTGACTCCCAAATAAATTCCCAATTCAGGCCGCTTCAGTCAGTGTAGTCTTAGCTTCAAATGTGCCCAAAATTCAGTCCTTTTGTAAAGCTAGAGCAGGCAAATCTGTCAAGAAATTCCTATACTATAGGATGCCATTAAAAATATATATATAATCTAATAATCGAACGTTTTCTTTAAATTTAATTAAACTGAATGATTTTCTGTAACAGATTTTTCTATTTCAATCTTTATTACTTAAAAAAAATCCTATACTATTAGACTAATTGACTAACCAGTTTGCTAGCTTTTGTGTAGTTCTGTAATTTTTTGGTAGAAAATATATGGAAACGTTTGGTATGATCTCCTTTATATGTTATTATAGACAAATAATTAAAAAGGATCCCATAAGATATGGTGGTATCCTCATATTTTATAAAAAAGCATTTTTATTCAAAAAGATTATGACAGAATTCCTCTTATGTTACCGTCATGCCAGTGAGGTTGCTTTCGTCCTTCTCATAGCGCTGCCCGATCTCCGCCTCCAGCCTCTCCGCTGCTGCGGCCTCCGCCTCTTCCTCCTCTCCATCATCCTCTTCCTCAGGAGGGAACTCCTCTAGCAACCTCAACTCAACCTCATCCTCACCCTCCTCCACACCCTCCTCCCGTTCTTCTTCTTCTTCTTTTTCTTCTCCACCACCATCCTCATCTTCATTGTTCTACAATAGGTGAGAGGAAGAGATGAAAGATGGGAGTAGGTAGTATTGTCAGTGTAAGGTCAATAAGAAGCTGTTGACCGGACCTTCAGGAACAAACCTGATGTTTAGCACCATCCTCTGCTACCAGCTCTGCTCTCCTCTTGGCGATACTGTCAGTCTACGGTACATAAAAGTGGGAGAGAGAAGGGGTGATAAAAAAAATCTAACAATTCACGATCAAAATAACGAAACCAAAGTTACCCCTACTTGGAAAGTGCCATGGGCCAATTCAAGATGCCACTTATGGGACAAGGATACTTGGTTGTGTGAATGGCTAGGAGCATTGAGTGTTAAGGTAGAGTTGTTCAAATGGTGGCTTTTAACCTCATTAGAACTCTGTATTTTGTATTACCTCTTTGAAGCAAAGAGAAAAAAGGTGCCATGTTGTGGTTAACCACATTAATTTACATTCAATTCAACTAACATTGGTCATGCTCACAGCCTTTGTCAACAGACATAAGCAAAAAAAATCGAAATCATGCCCCTGTCAATCTCCAGCTGGCTTCTCTCACCCGTAGCTTGGCGCGCAGCTCGCGGACGAGGAGCAGCTGTGCTCGCTTGCGCTCACAGCGCTGCCTCCAGCTGTCGAGGCGCTGCGGCAGTAGGCGCCGCCCGATGTCCGCCACCTCCACTGACATGACCAGGGTGGTGTCTGGGAACAGCTGGCGCTCTGTTATGAACCTCACTTCCTCAGAGTTCTGAGGGAAGCACTCCAGGATGAAACCTCTGGATCTGAGGCATCGGGACAATGTAGAAAATAGTGAGTAAAAAAGGATTAGAGCCATAGTGGACTAGGGATTGAGATTGTTTTCCTAAGCTATGGAATGGGGGTTTCTGAATGGTGTAGAAAAGTAAAACAAGTGATTAAAGGAGAACTACAGGGAGGAAGAGCAATGTGCAAAAGGCATACCCCTAAGTGACAGTTCATTGAATTGTGATGATAGCAATTTGCACTATGTAACACTGCATTGCTGTCTCTTAGAGAATACAATACAAAAGCAAGGTCCATGCTGCAGTACTTGTAAGGTTCCGTCTCCCAGAAGACAGGAAGAATCATCTCCAGGATTTCATCCGGTAGCGGTTCTCCTTCGCTCAGGTAGGCCTTGATGGCCTCTTCCTCATCTGTTAGTGCTTCCTGCTGGCATGGATGCAAAATACAAAGACACGCCCGCACGCACGCGCGCACACACGCACGCATGCACGCACACACGCACACACGCACACACGCACACACGCACACACGCACCCTTCTATAGTAAACCCTGAGATATGTTTGTAGACCATAAGACACGTTTGTGATTTTGCTAAACTTTATGTTGGGTAGATAGTAAGCGGTGCGTAGCATCACCGTGTCGGCAGTGGAGATGTCCTCGGCGGCAGGGCCTTCGCTCTCCTCGGAGACATTTTCCTCACCCCGGGTCTTGAGGAGCAGAGCCTCTAGTTCCTCCGGAGGCTCCTCCGGGGGCTCCACCTCGTCGGCCATGAGAACACGAGTCTTGGTCTTGGCCAAGATCCGCTCATGGAGGCACTCGCGGAACTGTATGTGGAAGATGCCCAGCTGGTCGGCAAGCCACTTGCCTTGGGTTGTCTTGCCAGAGCCACGCGCGCCCAGCATGAAGATCCTCAGGGCTGGGGGCTGGGTAAGGGCAGTGATCAATGCATTTCAACCCAGCCACTGTCAACTACCTAGCGGGCTCTCGATACAGTCTCGAAACCATGACTAAAAGATTGTTAATGCATTCACTTACACACAACATTGATGATGTATTCGTTTTAGAAGAGGAATTTAATCCTCTACTGACAGTCAAGTAAAACTCCCTTGTCCAGTTCCTACCTGCAGTAGTTGGGTCTTGGCCACGTAGGCCTCGGGGTCCTGCAGGAATCTGTCCCTGGCCTCCGGGCTGGCAAAGTAGTAGGCCTTGTCCCGGTACTTGGCGGCAATTTCATCGGAGCAGGGCACCAGGACGCTGTTCTCCTTTAGGGCAACAGGGCAGTACAGGCTGGTGTCGCCAAGGAGCCTCTTAGGGCCTGCTTCTTCCTGTGGGGCCTGAGGGAAATGAGAAGAAAGGACGGAAGGAGAATTTGACTATTCTTAATTGTTTCTTTTTACAGATTTCATGAACGCCTTCGGTTTGTTTGGACGGATTGGGACCCTATTAGCATTGAGACACCATCGATTTATTTCATTCAATAAGTTGAAATCAAATGATCCTGTGAGAGCCAAGTAAGTAAAATGAAAGGGAAAGAAAGGG
The DNA here is from genome assembly GCA_026901105.3 of Galaxias olidus. Classification (NCBI taxonomy): domain Eukaryota; kingdom Metazoa; phylum Chordata; class Actinopteri; order Galaxiiformes; family Galaxiidae; genus Galaxias; species Galaxias olidus. The sequence goes on along the minus strand of JAPMUY010006164.1, from coordinate 417,632 downwards.
AGGTTGTGATTGTTTGAAAAGTTTAAATTGTCAGAGACACATGTAGGCAAAGAAAATATGGAAAAGTTGATCTAATTTGCTCTAATAATGTTGTATGGATGTTTTATTATATGGATGAGGACCTTTATTAGGGCTGCTGTGTGATGTGTATGTATTCCAGAGACAAACCTCATTCTCTTCCTCTTCCTCTTCCTCAGACTTTTCCAGCTCTCCCAGAGCCTGGGCATCTTCTTCTTCTTCATCCAGGTCCACCCCTGTCAGCTCCCAGGCTGCATACTTAAAGGGCTCTAGACAACACAAATACAAAATTATAAATGCATAACTTATCAGATAGCTCTCAAATTTGTCTCGATCACCCTTTGTCCTTCTCAGCCATTCCACCTTTCTGCCCACCCCCCCCCCCCACACACACACACACAACACACACACCTTTAACACTATTGACCCCTCAGTTCCACCTACTCTCCATATGGTCAATCATCTCGTCAACCAGCTTCTCGGGAGTCTTGCCAGCTATCTCTAAGACAAAGTAGCTGCCTATGATAGAGGACTCCATGCTGTCCCAGTCCGTCACAAACTGCTTCACAAGCAGACGAAAGTCACTCATCTCAGGGCCATCTGGAAACCCTGACTCCCATACCGGCAGAGTCACTGGGAGATACAGGAAGAGCCAGTAACAGTGAGGAAAATAAATATAAAAATAAATGGCAAGTCAAACTGCCACACATACAAACAAAATGTTGTCTTGTTTTAGATTTGTTCTTTGGTACGCACAAAATGAGATTGTGCAAAACGTGCTTCAGCCACAGGAAAGGTACACTGTGTCCCTTACAGAAATATCTAAAGCATCCTTTTTGGGAAAATTCAGTTTCAAATTGAGGAATAAATTGGATGCACAATTGTGGACACCATCTTAAGCGTTTTTTTCACATTTTCAATAGTAATATCCATTTACAAACATTAACCTTCAACGTAATGGTGTTCACATGGGCTGATGTTTATTTGAAAAAGGGATCCAATAAAAAAAAGTCTCACCTTCCTCTTTGATTTGGATGGGTCGAATACTTTTGTCAGGTTCAGCTGGTTTGGCTGCAAAGCAAGAAATGTCCTCCATTTAAATAAATACATCCAGTTACGTTTTCGTGTGTCATTATGTTGACTTAATTTCTGAGTGCAGTGTGTGATACAGTAGGATAGAACTTACACTCTTCACTTTGCTAGCATTGGTTTCTAACAATACATACACAATTTACCAAGACCTACTATTTGCAGAGATGCATTTTAACAAAGTGGAGATAGAAGAAAACTATACCCGCTGTCTCCTCTGCCACTGCGTCAAGCTTCCCCTGGGAATCCGCAGACTCTTCCTCCCGCTTTCTAACAGAAGAAATACATATCAGTTATAGAAACTGGCATTCCACAACCATCCATGCTAACTTAGGTAAACAGTACCGATCTGGATTACTCTTTGACATGGCTATACTCACAAAGTCTCCTCCTGGCCCTTAATACGGCGCTCCAGCTCTAGACGTTTCAACACGACCTTGTCCAGCTGCTCCTTGTTCTGCTCATAGTGTCTCTTCAGCACAACCCTACCTGTAAAGACACGAGTCCCACTAGTAGTACACTGACGTTTACAAGACCAAAGACAAACTGTGTTGAACATGCTGTCATTACTAACGCTTCCCTTGGAGAGACGATAGGATTTTATCATTCAGAGTTGTAACAGGAAAACATTGAACACAGCAAATTAAAAGCTTGACCCCAAGTCTCCTCCTACCCTCACCATCGTTGTCTTTGAGGCAGAAGATGACGTCGGGCACGATCCCAGGATGGGACTCCTGTATGGTGGTCAAAAGGGAACGGTTCCTTGGGAAGTTGTCCAGCACCCAGCCTGTCCTCAACGGCTTGTCGTTGCAATCTGCCGCTGAAATCTAGAAGCATCAATCCATATTACTGTCCAAAAACAAGAGGCTTTGAAATATTTCACTAAATAAATGACAAGTACAGGGTATGAAAATCTGGGTGAACAACAACACTCTTTCAAATGGCACACCTCTGTTACGTGCTTCTCCAACATCTCTGCGTAGATCTCATTGGGGGGTGCGACCTGTACTTGCTCTGCCTCTGTGACTGCCCCCTGAATTATAGCCTGCACCTCCAGATTGTCAACCGTCACGTCAATCACCACTGACGGGAAAGTAGCACCAGACTCACTGCTACCTTTATCTAAGAAAAAAACAGGAACGTACAGTTAAATTATGGGGGGTTGTGGCACAGTCTTGTGGTTGTGTAAAGCTCTGTTTAGTGTTACCCAGCGGAATGGATTTGTTTTCATTACCAAAGTTTCCTATATACAGTATATATATATATATATTATACCACTTTATTGAATAAAAAGCCCACTGAGTATCTAATAGTCAATTTGGTAGTGTATGTATTGAACAATATCAATGCATTTTGAAACACTTGCCTGAATTAGTTTCACCAGACTCCTCATTAACGGAAACTGCAGGGGAAGACAAATCCCTAAATATACAACGTACAATTTCTGTTCTTTTAAAATTAAAAATCAACCATGGGTTGATGGAACCATACTTCTCATACTTATCACAATAATTTCTGCAATTATCATCATTATTGTTACCTTCACCCTTCTCTTCCTCCTTACGGAGATTTTGTTGTGCGACTAACTCCAGCCGGGCCCGGACCTTCTCGATGGCCATGATGGTAATCTCCTCCCTGAGCTTGGTCAGCCGCTCCTGTTTGAGCTGGGCCAGGATAGGAGTGATCAAAACCTCCATGTCGATCACCTTTGCTCCATAGTGCTTTGCCAGCAGGGCACACAGGGTGCTCTTCCCGGAGCGTGGGGGACCAATCACAGACACCTTGCAGGGCGGTCTGGGCATAGGGGGCAGCAGGTAACGGCATGGGTTGGCCATGAACATCTGGAGGGCCTCCTGTGATGATAGGATGTACATCTTGTCCCGGAAGCTGGGGGAAGTTGGTGTTGGGGTTGAATAGAAGATACAAGCATAACAGTACTGACAGTTAATAATGCCATTTAAGCACTCAAATCCATGTAAACACCAACACTCACACACACAAAATCTCTAAAACATGCATAACAGGCAAGTCAAGAGTACACAGTCAGCATACTGTACATGTACACTAACAGACACACAAGTACTCACAAGTACTCACACAAGCACACAGACACACTGCAATTCAAATATACCGGCACTCACCCTAAACACAAGTCCCTTACCCTACAGAGAACTCAGGCTTTCCCTTAATGTTATTGCCCTCCCTCAGAGCCACGGGACAGGTCCTGCCCCAGCGACTCCTCCTCCACCTAAAGCCTGGAGCTACCACCTTAGAAGATGACAGTGTCCTCAGCAGCTCCTCCTGGGGATCAGGGGCCAATGTCAGCAGATTAAAAGGTCAACATTGCTGATGTTATATCATATTATATTTAGGCTGTATTGATGATTTCGTACTGTGCTGAATGCTACTTTAATGCTTTTCAAGGCATTATTTTTATTTAAAAAATAAATACTTATGTCAAGTCTTATTTTGTGTTGATGTGTTACAGTATGTGCACTTAAAGGTGTATCAAATCAAAATATAAAAATTCTTGTGTGTATTTAAATTTTTTATATAAATAGTAAATAGTGGGACAGTAAAAAAACTACAGAGGCGATACGTATTATTGCTGCAGTAAAAGAGGAAAAAGTAAAAGATGTAAAACCAGCGCCTGACCGTGTCAGTCTCCTCAGGTAGCTCTTCATCTTCAGACGGGAGGAGATGCACTGGAACAGATGGACACCTCGCCCCCATGGTAGCAAGGCGGGATAGCACAGACTACGCACGCACAACACACTAATCAGTCGAGTCATGAAAGCAAAATTTAGTGAACATGCACATGCTACACACACGTACCGTACACAGACTCTCAATCACACTGTTGTTCACAACTCTATGGGTGACAATGACCACAGTTTACAGTTTGCAAGTGAAACATTAGCATCATTTCATGGCTTAGAGAAACACCTTTTAGCAGTGCTCTTCTGTTGCAAGCCATTCAAACCTGATGACCCTTCAGAGTCTCACCATGAACAGTTCGTCCGCTTTCTTGTGACCATCCAGTTCAAACAGGCTTGAAGGATCATGATCAGCCATGTAGTCCTGTGAGAAACAACGGCAGTTAACCTGTGAGGCTCTGCTGAATTTGATTTAATGTCTCAGTTTGCAAAAATTCTAATCTGATCAAATTCAATCCACTGAATTATTGTATAACTTAGATATAATTTTTTGAAGGTCAAGCTGACCTCCAGTTGTCGAAGTGACGTATTCTTGAACAGATGGATTCGGTGGTATGCGTTCTCAGGAAGGTAATCTGGCGTTCGCACCAGATTGGAGATCGTATCCTTCTGGAGCTCAATCTCCTGCACCTGTCCCACAAATAGATATGGCATAAACACACACAAAGAGTTAAGTAGATTTTCAAAAGATGGAACTCAGCCAAGTAAAAGCATAACTCCATTGGCACCTCTTCCTCAGCCTCCTCCTGCTCGTCCCCTTCCTCTTCTTCCTCCTCGTCGCTCCTCTTCTTAGGAGCCTCTTTCTTAATAGGATCCCACTGCTCTCTGGAAAAAACACGGCCTGTGGCAGGGTGCTGCCTCTGGCCCGCCATGCGATAGATCAGGTCCTTATCTGCAATCTGAAGAATAGGGTGTAATTGTATCCAACTAGTTCTAAAATGTTAGGGTTAGTTTTATTGTTCATGAGGTTAGAATAAGTTTGTAGGTATTTCCATTTTGATTGTCAGAATTAGTTTATGTAAATGTTACTCTTACCATTACATCTAGATAAAAAGTGCAGTGCAGTTACTTTCAAGTCAGGAAGTACAATAGAAAGATAAGGGCAACCTTGATGTTTATGATGAAATCTGGAGTCAGCTTAAGGTTCTTGGTCAGCTCTATTTGCTGCAGTATGTTTAGGTACTCCTCTGACATGGAGGGTATACAACTCAGCACATAGCCTGCCACAAAAGTAAAAACTAATGAACAAGGGAACTTAGCATGATCTACTGTTCCACAAAATGACCACTGAAGTCACTTATAACCGGCTCAACAGTACCAAGGATTTTACACTCTTTCTACACAGGCCAAATTTGTGTGATTTACCATAGTGTTCAACCTCAGGGGACTTCAGTTTGTCAAGAATCAGCTGAAACATCATCTCCTCTGGCACATCCTTTCCTTGGTTCAAGATGTTTAGTAACTGAAAGCGTAAATAAAACAATCATATACACTACTGAAAAGGTTTATCATATCGATACATATTATCTTGGCTTTATGGTAAGAGTCCTTGTGGTTTAAGAGAAATAAGATTCACCTCCATGCCCTTTTCATCTGATTCATCCTTGATGTGTGTGTTGAGAACTTCAGTGTCTGAAATATGGGGGGTGGGGGTGGCCATGTTAAAATGCATCTATGAAGCAAAACGTAGTTCACGTTTGTTTTTAGTGAAATTATACATGATTACCATCAATTAAGATACATTTCCATGCCTCTGCAATCTTTTGAGAGAGAGTGGACTTGCCAACCCCCTGAAAGAAAGAGATGGGGAGTAAACAAACACATCGAACACAGAACATTTTGGATTTAAAACTACCTTTGTCATGGTCAATACTATGGCTGGATTAGTCATCATAGGTTAATAAGCACATAGTTGTGTCTTACTGGCTTCCCAATGATAATGAAGCACGTAGGTTTGGAAGTTAGTAACTGTAATTCAGCGTCATCTTCAATGAGTCTGTCCATATAAGTGTCCATGGTTAAGGTTGGTCCCAAAGTAAGGTTGGTCACGCTAAAGAGATGTTAGGACAAACATAAAAATAATTTTAAAGACAATATTACTTAGCATTAGTATACAGAGCCTGACAGGGAGAGTGAGGTAATCAAACGATTAACAACTTACGTTGGTGGAGTTCATTTAAATTGGTGGAATTCAATAACGCACAACATTACCTAGCTAGCTGGACAGAGACGTTGCCTAGCTATCCCGTAAAGTTGGGGGGGGGATGATCTTTATATTCGACATCTAATCGCTACTGCCTAGCTTGGTTAGTAAGTACTCACCCAGATCTTGTGTTTTAATACATACACCTAGCTAACGTTAGCTATTTAGTAAGCTTGTGCCCTACGGCAAAGTCAAGTATTGGTCATCATTTCTGACAGTGACAGGTGTCGAAACTTTGTTGGCTAGGCACTGTAACCATAGTAACCAAACAACATGGGGGTTGTGAATACGTTTTTTTTTGTTTTTTTTTACTTTTTTGTACTGCTATCGTTGTACAGTCGATTTACAGTAATACCAATTAAAATAGTTTATGCAACTATTAATGATAAAATACATAATATGTCTGTACGTAACATTTGTCTTACTTTTCTTAATTTTAAATTTAACCCAAACCCAAAATGTTCTTATTTTTGGACTTTGTGAGTTTCCGTCTCAGCTGCAGCGCGAGCGCTTATCCTACGGTCACCTGATCGAAACAAACTCACATTACTCACAATGCGTAAATTATTCTCTCGTTGCTTAAAGATGCAAGTTAAAGCTATATTATACGAGTTTGTTTTGCGTGTGGTTTGAAGCTTATTGCGTTCTTTTAGAACATATGTGCAATGCATTAGTGATCGCTTGCAAACGTTAATTGCGAGTGCTGGTCTGACCAAGGCCATTTTTGAAAGCAGCTTGCTCGCTAGCTGTTGTTAGCTGCATTGAATGGTCAGCTAAGCAGTGTGTCTAAAACCTGTAAAGACGAAGAAAGAAGTTGGCAGTTCTCTTCGTACCTGTCTCTTGTGTCTTTAGTAGCTGAAACTTTTAGAATTTGTCATCATCATCATGCCTTTGACAGCAGCTGTCATCAGTGGAATACAGAAGTTGGTTCTGTACGAAACCAGAGCCGTAAGTTTGACAGTTGAAGTCTTCAAAAGTAGCCATAACAGGAATTATGTGGCTTGATTATTTATTTTTACTTTGAAAGTGGCACATACTTGACAGTGGGGGGTTCTGGTACCTATTTTGTTAACTAACAGTTCTGTGCAGAAGTTGAACTCAGTTTCAACTGTGGAGTGTCCAGACTGGGGCCAGACATGTTGTGAGAATTTAATTTTTTTTATATTTTATTTATTGTACCTTTTGATTTTTCTCGCTGTGCTGTGGTCAACATAAACCACAAAGACGGCACCATTTAATGGATGCTGTATTATTTCTGATAAATTGTTAAGGGATGTCCAAGCTTGCTGCCATGTGCGGTGCCCTGCTTGCCTGGCTCCTCCCAAACCATTGAACTGCCCACATTCTGCTCCAAAATCTTCTCGGGATAATGCTTAATTTTAGAATGGGAAAACTAAGGGGTGGGTGGATGGTGCATTTTATTAATCGTTTCCTTCTAACATTTTAAAACGCTAGATGGCAGTATTATTTAAAGTATGTTTGGTACATAGATTTATTTTTCTTTAAAAACTCATGCAATGCCCTTTGTTATTTCAGTTATCTTTTATCTTTGGATCTGTACATTTTTATATTGGTTTACCACAACCAATCTAATTTTGTTGGAAGTTTGTTAAGATGTATCAGATGGGTTATATGACAGCAGCACTAAATTAAAGGGGGCGGGTCCTTTAAATTTGATCAACTGAATCAAGGACCATGACAAAATTTCACACCTAGTGTTTTGTAACTATTGTAAAATTATTGGTGACACTAAGGGTTTGGCTTGCTTTGAGCTTGCTTGATCTGAATCTCTTCAGTTTGATGAGTAATGTTCAGACGTGGTCCAGCGAGTCAACGCCAAAGATTATGGAATAACGAGACTTTCTGGAACAGGACACCATGGCCTTGGATGCATCCAGACTGTATCGATGCACCATGTTCCTATTTGGTGCTGAGTGGGAAAAAGTGTCTCACCCCCATGAGGAAACTAATGGGCCTGAAAAAGAGAAGCCTTCCTTACCATCAAACAGGCTTGGGGCCATACAGTATATTGTTCTGAACATAATAGTAAGCCTAATGCCAATGAGTGTGGGTTGCCCTGTTCAAGAGGCAGGTAGCATATTTGTAATTTCTCAGACATAATTTTTAAATTTTTTTAATTGTGTCAGATGAATGTACAAAGATAGGGTTCTATTATTTTTGAGTAATTTAACACAGTGGCAAGATCCTTACCCAAGCAAGACAAATTCAGCAAAAGGTTAAATTAATGCGTCTGCACTTTGCAAGAAATAATTAACCTTACAAATTGGACAGAGAGACCCTTAAAATTAGTGGGATCTTCATCATATAATGTTTGATGTTGCTCTGTCATATACAGTATAATTACATGCATGTTCAATTCCAGAGGTATTTTCTCGTGGGCAGCAATCACGCTCAGACCAAGCACCGCGTGCTGAAGATCGACCGCACGGAGCCCAAAGACCTGGTGATTATTGACGACAAGGTGAGCCGACAGTTAGCACTGTGTGCAGTTTATGAAACCCTTTATGTGATGTGCAGTGCATCCTGTGGAGGCAAATAGTACAAATACTCAAGGTGGCTGCAGTGTAAGTGGGTGAAAGGCCAACAGTCAAAAGGGACTCGCCCCCCCGACTTGCTCTTTATCCTTTTTCACTCTTATACTCTCTCTCTTTTTTCATCTAACCCCCTTCTTTTTGCTGTTCATTACCATGATCTATGAGCTGCCAGCAGATATGTTCCCATGGCTAGTGATTACATTTATGATCGCTTGCTTGTTATGCAATATCTATCAGCTCTTTTTCCGCGTGACTGGGATTATTAAAGCCTGAGGGGGGAGGGATGAGAATCCGATGATGTGTGTGATCCATTGTATCATACAGTACGGAGATGTATACGTGGCCAAACATTTTTACATTTACTTGCATTTGCAACTATGCAGAAAATATGTTTTTTCAAAAGGGTTTGGGTTGACGTGAAATCATTCAAATGATTTTGCCAATCTTGATAGTAGATTAAGAAAGGGGGTATTCATCTGAGTCACTTTGTTTTTCTTGAAAGACTTGCGCACAAAATACACTCGTGGCATTCTCTTTCAGATTGTAATTTGAAAAGGGCTAATTGAGAACATCGCTGTCCCTTTGTGTCCCCAGCATGTGTACACTCAGCAGGAGGTCCGAGAGCTGCTTGGCCGGCTGGACCTAGGCAACCGTACCAAGATCAGCCAAAAGGGGTCTTCCGGTCTGTCCAGAACAGTGTCTGCATACGGCATTGTGGGTATGTACGTTCTAGGGAGACGCTCTCGTTGACATCCTGTAACCAGGAGAACAGCATTTTCCTCGAGTTGGAGGGCGATTGGGTTTAAAGGACCTCAATGACTTGCTGTCAAAATAATCATGGTTTTATTGAACTTTGAGTCCAGATTGGTTTCTATTTCTGCCACCTAGTGACACACATTTACAACGGTTGCTAAGTTGACCCGTCTCAACCCAAAATAATACAGCTCTACTCTAAACTGGTTGTTTTAGTTTAAGGCTCAGGTTTAACTGACAAATTCTAAGATCCGAATTTACTGATTAGTTAGTAAGGTTAGTAGAATGCCTAAGGTAAGGCTCCTGTCATGTGTGGATTGTTGAGGGCTGAAATTTCAAGACATAATGTTCTCCCTCTTTGGGTTGCTGTGAGAATGAACTTTGACAAACCTGATGACAATGTCACACAGGGTTGGGTCTCACTGACTGGGCTCTTTAGAAGAAGCTAATTGTCATTGTCGCCACAGCCTCGGTACCACTCAAAAGCCAATTACCTGTTCTATAAAATGGCCTTTTTCTGTTGGCCCGAGACTTTGCAGACAGTCTTCCCCATTCCAATTTCAACTGTCATTAGGCTATGACACTGCAAAGCATCCTAGTCAAAAGTTATTTCAGTATAACAGTCTTTCAGTTTATCACTCTACCGGCACATAATATGCCCCACTCAAGGTTGTCTTTGGCTCTATCCTCTTGTCACCTTTTTCACAAAGAGTGTTGTCGGCTTGGAAATGGAGTAGGTGTGGCAGAATTTCAATAACCTTGCTGTCTAAAATGTCAGGTGCCAAAATCAAGGTCGCACACAAAATCAGAGAGGGGGGCTCAGAAGTTGCCCAAAAGCACGGAGTCCTCTTTTACACACACACACACACACACACACACACACACACACACACACACACACACACACACACACACACACACACACACACACACACACACAAACCATCTTGTCTGGTGCGAGTCAGTACAACGTGTCAGACTACTGTTGTTTTGTTATTTGATTCTTTGTCCTGTTTTTTAAAACAGTATTGTGGTTGTTTTGGTGACTGTACATGGATCTCATACCCTCCCTTAGAACACACACACACACACACACACACACACACACACACACACACACACACACACCATCCCCTCCCTTAGCACACACACACACACACACACACACACACACAAGGTATTATAGGTAGAAGGTAAAAGTGACTATGAATAATTTGTCAAACATACTCTGAATGGACCAACAGGCAATAACCCTATTTTAAGGCTGCTATTCAATCCATGGATTTATGATATTGACTTAAAAACCTCTTAGTTGTTGTGGTTTTGAAGTACATTAAGCCATTGAGCAATGTGTCACTTTGACACAGACACACTATTATGTCGTCAGCCACAGCTGCCTAAGTGACTACTTCATGCACTGTGTCACAGACAACTAAGTCTTAGTGTTAACAAAACAATTTGGCTTTTGTGTGCATACACTGTTTTGTTCTATCATTACCTCTACATTGTTAGAATGTTACTTAAGTAAACGTGAATACAACATTTCTTTATAATAAATAAATACAATCTCTCCTTTGCTAATGGGTCTACTCTGCCGTCTGTCTCTAATATGCTAAGACTCCATCTGGAAATAAGGGGCCTTGTCATGCAAGAAAATAAATGCTCTAATTCAAAGACGATCTACAGACCAATCTATGTGTTGTACTACAAATGCTGCACTGTCGGTTTGTGTTTTGGACTTATGTGTTGTATTTTTTATATATTTTTTATATTACACAAACAAATTTGCATTCAGGGTCCCACTCTTAGCCAAGGCCAAATAGAACTGACTCTTTGCATTGGTCCAGGAGTAAACATGTAGCGTGAAGCTGTGAGCCCTAAATCAAACCTGAGAATGATTATAATCAAGCGTTTTTTCTTTCCTACTTTGAAAGGCTGTTTAAGAGGCATCTTTGCCTTCTGGCTCAGCTCTCTCTTCGTCACAACGGTGCGATGAAGCGACTGCAATACCGCACCCGCTGCTCCAATTCTCCGGCCCATCTCTCGTTCCATTTTCCCCTCACTCGAGAACAAGACCCCGAGATACTTGAACTCCTTCACTTGGAGTAAAGACTCATTCCCTACTTGGAGTAGACAATCCATCGGTTTCCTGCTGAGAACCATGGCCTCAGATTTGGAGGTGCTGATCCTCATCCCAGCCGCTTCACCCTCGGCTGCGAACCGATCCAATGAGTGCTGCAGGTTGCAAACCGATGATGCCATCAGGACCACATCATCTGCAAAAAGCAGTGATGCAATCCTCTGCCCACCAACCCGCAGCCCCCCTCCCCCGCGGCTACGCCGTGAGATCCTGTCCATGAATATCACAAACAGGATAGGTGACAAAGCGCAGCCTTGGAGGAGGCCAACCCTCACCGGAAACGAGTCCGACTTACTGCCGAGAACCCGTACACAGCTCTCTCTTTGGGAGTACAGAGATTGGATGGCCCTGAGTAGAGACCCCCTCGCCCCATACTCTCGCAGCACCTCCCACAGTATCTCCCGGGGAACCCGATCATACGCTTTCTCCAAATCCACAAAACATGTGTAGACCGGATTTGCATGCTCCCAGGCCCCCTCAAAGATCCTTGCGAGGGTAAAAAGCTGGTCCGTTGTTCCACGACCAGGCCGGAAACCGCATTGTTCCTCCTCAATCCGAGGTTCGACTATCGGTCGAACCCTCCTTCCCAGCACCCTGGAGTATACTTTCCCGGGGAGGCTGAGTAATGTGATGCCTCTGTAGTTGGCACACACTCTCTGGTCCCCCTTTTTGAACAGGGGAACCACCACCCCGGTCGGCCACTCCTTAGGTACTGTCCCCAACTTCCACGCAATGTTGATAAGACGTGTCATCCATGACAGTCCCTCAACACCCAGAGCCTTCAGCATTTCTGGGCGGATCTCATCAACCCCTGGGGCTTTGCCACTGTGGAGTTGTTTGACTACCTCAGTGACCTCCACCAGGGAGATTGATGCTGATCCCCCATCATCCTCCAGCTCTGCCTCTACTATAGAGGGTGGGTTTGTCGGGTTCAGGAGTTCCTCAAAGTGTTCCTTCCACCTCCCAATCACCTTGTCAGTTGAGGTCAACAGCGTCCCATCCTTACTGTATACAGCTTGGATGGTTCCCTGCTTTCCCCTCCTGAGGTGTCGGATTGTCTTCCAGAACCGCTTTGGTGCCAACTGAAAGTCCTTCTCCATGGTTTCTCTGAACTCCTCCCACACCCGCTGCTTTGCCTCTGCCACGGCCGAGGCTGCAGTCCTGCGGGCCTGTCGGTACCTTGCAACTGCCTCCGGAGTCTCCCGGGATAATAGATCCCGGAAGGCCTCCTTCTTCAATCGGACGGCTCCCCTGACCACCGGTGTCCACCAGGATGTTCGAGGGTTACCGCCCCTTGAGGCACCTAAGACCTTGAGACCACAGCTCTCAGACGCAGCTTTAGCAATGGAGGCTTTGAACATCGCCCACTCCGGTTCAATGCCCCGTTTAAGTATTTACTGTATATTTCTTTTGTCTTTAATCTATTGTTTTGATTATTTATCGTTTTACCACATTTGTCTTATTTTAGTCTACATGTTGGATTGAATACATGACTAAATGATGGAATGATTTATTAATGTTTTGTGTTCTATCTAGGATTTGTCCGCTTCCTGGAGGGCTACTACATCGTACTGATCACCAAGCGCAGGAAGATGGCAGACATCGGAGGCCACTCCATCTACAAAATCGAAGACACCAACATGATCTACATCCCCAACGACTCAGTCAGGGTCACACACCCAGATGAGGCCAGGTACCGAATTTCATTTTCGGCACACTGTATCTCTCTCTCTTTTCCATTTTGTTGCTAGCATATATACTTTCTTGTTCTATTTCAATATACACAGGATAGGATGTTATAATATCCATTATGCCATACTCCAAGATGAGCACTTCAAAAGACAATATTTTAGAATGGACTTGGGTTGAGAGCAGATATGTCTTTGGAGACATGCTGTACATGTATATATATATATATATACATATATACTGTATTCTTTCAGTTCTGGAAGTTAAATCATCAGGAGTGGTAAATGACTTACTAAATTCCATCCTACGCACCAGCATGACACACTCAGCCCCATAGACATATACACACACACTTATCTATTGAGGTTGCTCTGACCTTACCAGAGTGAACTGATTCACACCTTCTCCACAGAACCTTTTAGACTGCTGTGAGGTTGCAATGCTGAAGTCAGTAGGTCCATGATATCTGGCTGTAAACGGTACAAATTAAATGGACTAATAATCATAATAATAATTCATTGTATTTAGTTTTTAGTGCTTTTCTCAGGACTCAAAGCACGTTACAAATTGGTCGCCAGTTAAGTACATACAACGAATGTACAGACAGCTGTCACTCACAACAATCAGTCTGGGTGATACCACGGCAGCCAATCTGCACCAGACTCGCTGACCCAACATACTGCAACAGACTTTCCAGACACACACACCTACTCAAGTTCTGATAGGAGTATTAACCCTGACATGATGGTGGGAGGAAACCTGAGCACCCGGTGGAAACCCACACAGACACGGGGATAACATGCAAACTCCACACAGAAAGACTGGGGTTCGAACCAAGGACCTTCTAGCTGTGAGACAGCAGTGCTAACCACTGAGCCACCGTGCAGCCTTAACTTGTGGTCCTCTACTACTGCTACAGTAGCAATTGATAGTCCTGATTAGCATTCTTGATTCACAGACTGAATTTATTTGGTTGAACGTGCACTGTATTTAAGTTATTCCTAGTTTGTTTTAGGACTCTTTCATGACTGGCAGGCAAATATTATTGGTTTGCAGCCTTTTTATTTTTCACTCATTTACATGTTCTCTTCTAGATATGTGCGAATCTTCCAGAATGTGGACCTGTCAAGCAACTTCTACTTTAGGTAAGCAACATGAATATCGACAAAAAATATCACAAACAAAAACTGTCATAAAAACACGATGTCAGTGGCACAGACCCAATTCTAGAATCGGAGGGTGCTTGAGTCTTAAAACTATTTGTCCTTTCCTAGTGGTACACAAGGGTGGACTCTTGCTCAGTCTGAAGTTTGTTTGTGTGTTTCTGTCTGTAATAGCCTCTTAGTTTTATGGCTCACAACCACTAAGGCACAAAGGGCTACTGTATTGTTAAAATGCTACTGGGAGAAAGATTAATGGATGGTTTGCAAAGTGTTCCTACTGTTAGTGTAATTGTGCAAACTCCTGTAAGGCTGAGGCCTGCAAATTTGCTATGAGATATGTATTCTAATGAGATAATAACTTGCCATACATGTGCAGGAACACGATTACAGTCTTGAAATAGCAAAAACACAACCGAGTCATTTATTGGATTAGTCACCCTAGCTTTCTCAACTGTGTGTGTCTGTTAATTGATGCATATGTCAAAACTATTTGCTAATAGTTCTCTCTTAGCTGGGCTAGAGGATAAAATGATAATGCTAATTATGTAGAAATGAACTTTAGTGGTAGCAGAATTTTCTACCAGTTTTGAAACTTAGTAGCAAAATACCATGTTTGGTAGCAAAATTATAATGATCACAAACGTTTGCATACTTTTCAGATATTATCATCAATTGGTGATTTAAATAAAGTATAACATAAGAATTCAATCGAAACTTTGAACTTTGACCCACCAGTTACAGCTACGACCTGAGCCATTCACTGCAGTACAACTTGACGGTGCTGCGAAGCCCGTGTGAGCCAACGGCCGCTTCCACTGAAGACAGATTACTCACACAGAGCAAACAGGACAGCTTTGATATCTTCGAAGATGAGGGCCAACCGACGCAAGGTCAGCTAAACATTTCAAATACGCGCCTTGATATATTCCTTGATAAGTTTGTAGGTTATTATCCCCGCTTACTGTGGAAATTGAGGTGCAATTTTTTTTTTTCTGCACCTAAGCTCATTAACATGAGGCAAATGTATTGTAGTTTTGACACATCTGAAGTACTATACAGCTCCTAGCTGTAGTGCCCCTTTGGTAACAGCATATTCTCAGCTAATTAGCCTGTCTTGCTGTAGTTCAATGTTCTGTTCCGTCAAATCGTGTATCATTAATAGCCCGGTCTGCTAATCCGGGCCATGTAAGCTGATCCAGAGATCTTTTGTGTTCCTTTTTTTGTTTCGCCACAGTTGTCCATGGCCTCCAAAACGAGCCGTACGCTAAGTACGTGTGGAACGGCAAACTCCTGGAGCGCATCAAGGACACCGTGCACCGTGACTGGCTCATGTACATCATCCACGGCTTCTGTGGCCAGTCCAGTATCCTTATGAAGAGCTTTAAGCGTGTGTGTGTGTGTGTGCGTGTGAGAGTGTGTGTGTGTGAAAAACGCCTAAAAACTGCCCGTTTTATTCTCCTATCATTAAATAGCCTTTCACCTTTATGTTCTCCTACAAATACATCCCTTCAAACAAGCTTCCCCAATATATTGGTCTGGCTACCATTAATGGGTGGAATATGGAATATTGAGATAAGAGAAGGCAAAGCTCAATTAGCTATTTGTGTTGACTCTGGACCAGTGGGAAGAAATAAAATGGCAATTAGAGAATGATTGTTCTCATACTGTGTTTACTGTGCTTTGAGGGATCCTTCGAAGGCAAAAACATAACAATGAAAATTCTCTATATTCTGTTAGATAAGCCGGATAATCAATGTCTATTAGGATCAGAGGGTTCATTTTGTGTCTGTCTGTCTGTCTGTCTGTCTGCGTGCGTGCGTGCATGCGTGCGTGCGTGTGCGCGTGTGCATTAGTAGGTGTGCTTATAAACATGTCCACATGTTCTCCTTCTCTGTTCTTCAACTTCCTACTTACATTTTGGATTTGATTATAACAAGAGCCGCCTACGTGGGATTACAAAAAATCTTTTCGGTGCAATTTTCAGAACAGTGGTCGCAGAGCGTTTTGGCATATTGATGGATAATGTGCAGCGATTGCATATGTGCTGGGGTCCGGCCTAGATAAGCTAGACTTTCAAAACAAACTGTCGGATTTATTTTTTAGGGTAAAAAGCAGCTCAGGTTCCATTGCAGTTTAATTTTTCTTCAACCTATTTGTACACTATCAATGTACTGCATGTTGATTGTTTTGGAACCCAGTCCAGGCCGTTTGATCCCATTTTGGGGCAGTTTGATAGGAACGAGTGTGTTTTTTTCGAGTAGGTCTAGTTGGGCTTTTGAGTGCGTCATCCCATCAATTTGGAAAATGATACGCAATGTTGCCCACCATGCTGGTGCAGGTAACGAGGGGGCAAACCGCATGGGTCGTGGAAGTTTCCTGACGGTTCCCGGAAGCACCTAGGGGGCTCTCTTCTCTCTCTCTCTCTCTCTCTGTGTGAGTGCGTGCGTGCGTGCGTGCGTGCGTGCGTGCGTGTGTGCGTGTGTGTGTGTTCGAATGTGAAAATATACTGTAGTGTATAAAATGTAATTCACACTTATGTCATCATTATCAGAAGCTATTGAAATCTACAATTCTCCTTTGTAATTACTACTGATTGGTAAGATGCTGAATGTCTATTGTCCACAGTCCACACAATGTACACCCACAGCCTATGCTGCTGCTGAAAGGATAGCATGCATTCATTGCAGAGGATAGGCCGATGTTATAGGAAAATTTTGGAAGAAGCCTATGCATGTGCCATGCGATGCATTGGTAAAATGATTTGGCAATAGATATCTGCCGGCTCGTTTTTCCTAATTTCTCCATAGGTGTTAGAATAGTAAAATCTGATTTAACTTAAGCCTAGCAAGGAAGCGAAATTTCATGTTTATTATAAACTAATATCCAATTTGTCATCCAACTCTTGCCTGTACAATATATTGGCTGGTAAAAGGGCTGCTTATATGTCTCCCTATAACCAGCCACATATGGACAAATTCCCATGAAATGGCAGTATTGCTTAAAATACATAAAACCAAACTTACCTTGATCCATGTTTGACATACTGTACATATTTGACATGAGATCTTGGCTTTTTTGTGAAATATTATGGGACTTTAAGCGAAATGTGACATTCAGTTTAAAACACAATTTTGGGCCACACCTTGATAAGGACTTTTCCCTGCCTTAGTGCCCCCTGAGAAAGAAATGTTGTGCCTGTGCATGAAATAAACACGGTGTTTTAGCAGTGTTTTTCGTGTCATCCTTAATTTGGCATCCGCAGAGCTTCTAATCTACGGTCGTCCGGTTCATGTCACTCTCATCGCTAGGCGATCCAGTAAGTTTGCCGGCACCCGCTTCCTTAAAAGAGGAGCCAACTGCGAGGTAACAAAGACGGATTCTTCTCACCCACTCACATTGTCACCATCACCACGACAACATGATATTGCATATTAAGTGTGTTGTAACATATTGAGAGTAGCAGTGATGAGGATGGTACAAGGAAGGGGGCAAAATGTGTGGGTTGAGCTATGACGATCATCAAAGAAGATTATTTGATCAGGTGTGCTTGAGTCTTTGATGCTGTCTATCAAGTCTTTCATCCACCTTGTATAAAACGTGTACAAATTTAACAAACAAAATAAGTTTGATTTTCTCTTCAGGATTTTCCTTTTTAGTTTTAACAACAGTTTCTAGAAAATCTTTGTTTCCCGGTGAAGGAGTGTGTTGGTCTGCCATACATCCCTCGTCATTCGAACTGTTGACCTGATTATTATTCAGTTTAAGTGCCAGCATTCAGCCACATTGCCAACACACTTACATTCAAATGAACCAATTTTGTGCAATTATCTCCATGATTATAGAATTTAAAAAAATATTGTCCATGACAAATCTGGGTCACATACTGTAGGGGGCTGTGCTATGGTCATGGGCATATATTATTCCCATTGCCTTTGCAAATCGATTGTATCTGAGGATGGCAGATGGAGGATTTGCATTAAGAATCCTATTCTACGACATAGTAGCTTTTCTTTGCCCGTTTACTATCTATTTCCACTCAATTAGAATTCAGCCTTTTGAAAATAATGGACCTAGATTTTTATGGAAAGATAAGAGGGTAAGCCTTATCCTCTTTTACCCACAACAAATACATTTCAGGCTTTTCTTGAGGAGGTTTTTTGAAATTGAAGAAAGCATTTTTACTGACATTGGCACAGAACTTTGTGCTTCTGTACAGTCTCTTACCTAGTCCCTGTCTTGTGTAGGGGGACGTAGCCAACGAAGTGGAGACCGAGCAGATCATCCACGATGCATCAGTCATGTCCTTCACTGCAGGAAGTTACTCTTCGTATGTCCAGGTGCGGGGCTCTGTCCCTCTCTACTGGTCCCAGGACATCTCCACCATGATGCCCAAGCCCCCTATACGACGTAAGGCTCTTGGATTGTACTTTACCGCTGGCTCTCATAACTTTATTTTAACTTCAAACATTGAAGGTTGATTAAAACACTCCCGACGCTCTAAACTACACCGAAGCAGAACTAGCACTGATAGATTAACCCAGTAGTCATACCTGATTTTAACCATGCCATTATTTTTAAGTCACGGCGAAAACTGACAGTAGTCCAAACAACCTGGATAATACAAGAGGGTTTTGAGATAATACATTTTACTGTAAAATCGTTAAAAAAAAAAATTATCCAGGGTATCCTAAGGTCTACTCAAACCAAAAATGCCACTCCTTGGAAAAGTGTAACCTGAGCAAACATCAAAAGTAAATTTCTTATAAAAGGGGCTACTCTATGACATGTAATAACCCAGTAGTGAGAGAAATAACAAGCTAAAGAAATGCATGACCTGGTCTCAACCAATTTCTTGAAAGGCTTCTACTTCTGACCTGCAGGGAAGTGAATGAAAAATCAAAGGCTGGTCCTCATACGCATCTTTTATGCCCATTCCTCGCTCTCATTATGAGTCCAGGGGGATAAAACCATGGGATGTAGGTATCCAATGGTCTTCATGATACAAAGATAAAGGTGTGTGTGTGTGTGTGTGGGGGGGGGGGGTGGGGGGGGAGGGTATTCTCTTATGTAGCTCTCTCCCTGTGTGTCCGTTAATCCATTCTAGGTCAACATTTACTGCAGCCTGGGAGTAGGACAGTGGGCTTATACCTATAATTGCTCTCTGTGTTTGTGTGTACGTGCACGTGCAAGCGAGTGCAGGTGTTTTAAGAGAGAGATAACAGCGGGGAGGGGTCCATTTAAGATTTTCCTGATAGGCCAGAGCCAGACTGCTTTGACTGATTTGACCAACCAGCTGCTGTAAAAGAGATGCAGAAGAGGGTAGGGATAGGTCATGGAATACATGTTACAGGCTTACAGAGGACTGTAACCCTACAATGTTTTCAAAGAAGGGACGTTTTTACCATGTGTAAGGATGTTGTTTTGTTTATTGATGCCTTTCTTTTTACTGGTCCACATTTCTGAGCTTATACTCTCCGGCTCTCTTTAACCACATATACTTTTAACCTCCGATTGTATTTGGTGTTTTTGTATATTCTATACAGATGTAGCAGGCTACAGCCATTGAGAGCGAGTTTCGCCGAAGTTGTGAAATTATCTCGGTTTTGTTTAGCAACTCAAAAGTCTCCTCTGTACTACTCTTTTTCTACCTGTCCGTCTGCTACAGTGGATGAGTTTGTGGATAGGTGATTCATCGTGTATGCACAGCTTATTTTTTGTATGGTGTGTCTAGCGTTGAGGAGTGGTCTGAGCTATATGCCGTGCAGTCAGGTGTGCTTCAGTTTTTGATGCGGTCTATTGTGTCTTTCATCTCCCTTGTATAAAACATTTTGACATGAAACAAAGAAATAATAGTTTTGTCATTTTTAATCCACCTAAAGGTGCCCTTTTTTACATTTTTCTAAATTTTAAGAAAAATTCTAGAAAATGCGTAATTTATTTGTTTCTAGTGAATAAATATGTTGGTCTTCTGTACAGCCCTCGTCATTTAACCGTTGACCTGATTATTGTTCAGTTTAAACACCAGCTTTCAGCCACTTTGCCAATGTACTTACATTCAAATGAACCAATTTTGTGCCGTTTCTGTGATTATAGAATTTTAGACTGGCAATAACAAATCTGGGCCACATACTGTAGGGTGCTGTGCCATGGTCATGGGCTAGTATCATTTCCAATGCCTTTGTAAAGCTATCGTTGATTAAAAAAAGATGAAAACCGGAAAAACCCATAGAAGACTGCTAGGCTAGTGGGTCAGGTGATCACGGGTGGGCTGCATGTTGGGACCACCGCATGGACCGTTAAATGGGCCACAAATGGAGACCAATGGAAATAGTGTGCAGTAGGACAAGAATGAAAGACAGCAGGAGCAAAAAGTTGGACCATGAACGAAATAGTAAGGGCGTGGAAATAGATCTATAGAAGAAAGGCTCACGTTGTTAGTTTGATAACACATTGATGGCATAGGGTTCGTTTGACAAACACCTAAACCTATAATGGCGTATTTTTCCCTGGGCTTAGACTACATTTTTAACAAAAAACTTTGGTAACAGTGATTGGTAGTGTGTTTTTGGGGTGTTGGTGCCAAAGCAATTGCTAAAAACTCTTAATAACAAAATCTTGTGGTAATATTTCAAAACTCAAAACAGATAATCAAAATGTACCTTTTTTCAAAGTTTTTTTTTCATTTGCTTGGAAATAATTCACATACACCTAAAATAATTGGTAAATTGGGCAGAAATCAACAGTTCAAAATGTCACAACGAAACATCAAAGTATAACTATTTCAAAATGCTATTCACACGTGGCATGAATTACCTTATTTGCGCGTGTACGAGACGAGAAATCTTCATCAAAATATATGCCTCAAAGCCTAATACTTGGGGTCGACCAATACATCACATTTTTTAGCGCTTGTCTGTCCGCGGTAAGTGAAGTTGACGAAAATAGACATGCTTTGAAGTTTGCAATCGCAACCTGATCGATTTAACGGCTCGAGCACCATTGACAGCGTAGAGAAGGGCCTTATTTACCAAATATCCGATTATAAACTTAAGAACTCACATTATACATTGATATTGAACCATTTTTATTCAATTTACATTACATATCGGTCTATTTTCCCCCGTTATACAGCCACAAGGGATTCACCATGGCGAACAGCATGTTGTTAGTTGTTGTTAGTTCAGCAGGTTAGTTTTCATTATTAAGATAGTTAACAACATATAGTTTTTATCCCTAGGCCTATGCAAAGTTCTTACATTAGTTGTTGCTACCGTAGTCCTATATGCTCTAGTCTAGAGAAAGACTCCCGTCTAGGCCTAAACCATAAAAATGTGGAAAAAACAATTTCTCCCTCGCCAAAGTCAGGGGTCGACTTATACACAAGGCCGACTTGTGCACGTGCAAGTACGATACTCTTTTAATTTCACAAAATGCTTCTCACTATCAACTATAGAACAGTTCAAAATGTGCATAGTTTTATGGAAACAGATAAACAATATTTTATGTTTCGATCATAAAAGTTCCAGGGTAAAGAGATTTATTAACAGCATTTACAGTGGAACAGGAACCATGTTATCTACAGATGTAATACTTTATCGCCATTTTTTATCACAATTTATTATCAGACACTGTTTCTATGGTCCAGTGTACCCCTGTCCAGACACCGTTTTCCGGTTTGACAGTATGTATATGCAGGCTGTTGTCATTGCTTTTGCAATAGTACTGTAAGAACTCATTACTGATGATTGATTGCAGTAAGAGTATAAAAAGGTCAGATCACAATAGCGGTCAATAATAGAGAGGAAGGTTTTGCATTTAAAGACAGTCACTTTTGTATTGACCCGAGTTTGATTTGATTTCATACCATAAATTTACTTCAAATTTGTTAAATTATTCCACCGTTTAGCTCTATTTCTCCATTTTGCAGAAATGCATTTGGAACCATGTGGAAACATGTACCAATAATTTTATATTTAAATTGTATCGAACTGTGCCAACAACTAAACAGTGAAACTAAAGGGGGTATGTCATGTGTGGGGGATCTAAACTAGATCTACCCCACTAGGTAATTATTTCACCATAATTAGTGATTTGAACCAATGCCCCAGAGGTTGAAAGATGTATTCAAAGATATGAATGTAAAATGTAAGATTTTGAAAACAAAAGCTTGTGTTGCAAGTGGTGATGGTTTTGAGTGATGAGTGTAAGGTTTTGAAAAATGTGGGTATTGTGTAAGAACAATTCTCATGTTTTGATTCTTAAATTGTTTTAAATAATTACTGAAAAACCCAGATTTTGCGCACCCAGATTTAACGCATATTTGGATATAACGCAATGAGTCATTGCATCCCTTTTTAAAGCAGATTTTCTCATGAACATTCAATAAAAAAATTTCCACAACCCCTGCTTTTTTCACGATTACATTCTATTGACCCCAGCAATCTGTTATTATTGATCCACATTACTGTATTGTAATTAGTACACTTAAATTATAAAAGATGAATAAGTTGCTTATTACCTTCTTTTTGCCCGATGAAAAAGCATCACATGTAATGCAAGGAATAATGTTTATGGTATTTCAGTGGACTGCATGATTGGATGTATCAAATAAGCAAAAAAATTTACGTTGCACATTCATTACCTTTGACCTCTTCACCATCTCAGTGGACCAGGCCGACCCCTACGCCCACGTTGCTGCCCTCCATTTTGACCAGATGATGCAACGCTTTGGATCACCCATCATCATCCTTAACCTTGTGAAGGTAACCCAACTGCGCACTGCTAACAACTGTTCCTTCGATAAAATACTCTCAATAAAGTAGACGCTCGTTCTCTCCTCCTCGTTCAGTGGGACGTTTATCTGGCACTCCACCAATTTGGGTAATATGAACCCAACCTAATGGGCCTATCAAGGGTTTGTGCAGAATGAGCTCAATGGGGTCTTTGATGCCATGACCTAATTGGCAGATCGTCTTCTGAGCGGAGTGGCCACCTCATATGAATTGAGAGTGAGACACACCTCAAGTATCCCAGATCCCAGATGGCTTGCTTAATATTTCTCAAGCTGTGTATGAAACATAGTCAATAAAAAAAAATGTCTTTGGCTATCTAATCTATTATCGATCCTTTAAATTAGAGCAGTTGCGAGTGTGCAACAATTGTAAATGTGCTTCAAAGGATTTGAGGAGGGCGAATGTTT
Source organism: Galaxias olidus (assembly GCA_026901105.3). Taxonomy (NCBI): domain Eukaryota; kingdom Metazoa; phylum Chordata; class Actinopteri; order Galaxiiformes; family Galaxiidae; genus Galaxias; species Galaxias olidus. The sequence continues at coordinate 394,106 of JAPMUY010006164.1, read as the reverse complement.
CACAGCTTGGACAGAACAAGCTAGTTCTTGTCGCCTCTGTTAGTGACAGTAAGAAGGCTCTGGCTGGCTGGTTAATGGTGTGGTTTCAAAAGAATGGTATTCAATTATGTAGGCCCAGTACATTGAAGTGTGACTGAGGACATTTGGATAAAGTGTCGCTTTGTAGGTGAAACGAATGATAATTGTGTTTTAAAATGCCTCCTGTGCCAGTAGCAATGATGAGCTCAATGACGTGGTGATGATTATAACACTTCTGAAAACACACAAAATTTTCAAGCATAATTAAGCTAGACTTCAAGTTGTCACAGCGTGTTCCCTTTCCAGTTGTCCGCCTAGATATTTGGCTCTCCAGTCCAAAGTATATTGTCTCTACATGTGTTTTTACACTATTTTCCTTTCGATCTGATCATCAACTTGACACAAGTTGTCATGCCGGTAGATGGCAGACATTAACACTGAAACCATAAAATGTTTTCCAATGAATTGGCTACCGTATGCCTTTGTTATGTTTATTTTAGAAAAAGGAAAAAAGGAAACACGAGAGGATCCTGAGTGAAGAGCTTTACCCTGCCGTGATCAACCTCAACCAGTTCCTCCCTCCAGAACACTGCATAGATTACATAGCCTGGGACATGGCTCGCTACACTAAGAGGTAATGGACATCAAGTTTAGCCAGGTGAACTTGACGTTGTGGTGAGGCTACCAGTTTAGAGGGGCTTTTTACCTGACTGGTTTATGATTTTAGCCATTAACAAAAGTTCCATTAATGCAGGGCTTCTTACTTGGATTGGCCCCTGTTGTCTCTTTTTGGTCAACCCTATTGGTGCTGTATAACGGTGACTTCTATATAGTGCCATCTACAGTTGAGGCCAAAAGTTTACATACACCTAGGTTGAAGATATTCAAACTCAGTTTTTCACAATTCCACACATTTCATGCTACCATACATTTCTTTTGGCAAGTCAATTAGGGGATCTACTTTGTTCACATAATGTTTAAAATATTCAGTTAGAGACGATTTATTTCTCTGTCAGAATTCAAAAGTTTTCATACAGAGTAAAAAGTTTACATACACCAAGTTGACGGTCTCTTTAAACTGTCTGGAAGATTCCATAAATTGATGTAATGGCTTTTCAGAAGCTTCTGATTGACCAATTGTCATAATTAGGAGTTAACTGGGAGTTAATTTGCACCTGTGGCTGTATTTAAGGGGCTACCTTTAGAGCCAGTGCCTTTTTGCCCTTGACACCATGGGAAAATCCAAGCAACAGCCAAGACCTCAGAAAATAAATTGTGGACCTCCACAAGTCCGGTTCTCCCTCAGGAGCATGTCCGAGCAAGGAGGCCCACAAACCTGACTGAGTTACACTAGTTCTGTCAGGAGGAATGGGCAAAAATTCCGGCAAAGTATTGTGAGAAGCTTGTGGAAGGCTACCCCAAGTGTTTGATTCAAGTTAAGCAATTAAAAGGCAATGCCACTAAATACTAACAAAGTGTATGTAAACTTTTGACCATGTATGTAAACTTTTGAATTCTGATATAGTGAAATAAATCTGTCTCAAATTATTTTTAAAATGACCTCTGATGTGAACAAAGTAGATGCCCTAATTGACTTGCCAAAAGAAATGTATGGTAACATGAAATGTGTGTTGTGAAAAACTGAGTTTGAATATTTTTAGCCTAGGTGTATGTAAATGCTTGGTCTCAACTGTACATGCATATCTACCTCTATTCAGGTGGCACGAAAGAGTAGAACATGAGGCAGTGGGGCTGATGGATAAACACTTATTCACTCAGGGTTGGAGGGATGGACTGAACGAATCTTGAATCCCACAGAGTATGCTTGTTGCTGTTTAGGCAAACTAGAAATGAAAAAGTAGCGTGCACTTAAAAGGGCTTGTTCCCTCATATTTCATGTCATATCAAGATTTGGCCCGGATGCGTTTTGAATAAAGTTAACGGTTCAGAGAATACTTTCCGAAGCCACTGGATATACAAATTCAACAGACCAGATTTCACACTTACAAATACTTTTAGGCACTTTTACGTTTTGACAATTGTGCAACAATCTGCTGTCAGCTAGGCCTAATGCAGTGCATCTGAAAAGGACACTTTGTTTATTTCACCCATTGAGTCATTGCCTACTACAATGCCCCCAGGGCAGGTCAATATTTCTCTATTGTATATTTTTATCATTATTTCTTATCCAGTCACTCTTCAAGGACTTATGTAACCATGGAAACACCGCCGGCATAATGCCTTTTGGTGTTTTGCTCGGCGGCTGCATATTAATATTGCCCCAGACGTTGCCATGAGCCCAGATGTAATTTCAATTGACAATGAAAGATCCGCCCTTGTCCTAAGTTTTGTAAGATGTATTTTTTATTCTGTTCTTAATACCAATGTCAAAGAGGTTTACGAAATGTGTATCCCAATGTCCCCTATTCTCTCTCTCTCTCTCGCTCACTCTCTCTCTCTCTCACACGCTCTTAGTAAGCTGTGCAACGTGCTGGACCGGCTAAGTATGATAGCTGAGAATGTGGTGAAACGGACAGGCTTCTTCATCAACCGCTCTGACTTCCACTGTCACACCCTGAGGCCAGATGAGCGGTGGGTCTCGCTCTCTGACTGTCCTGAAACACATTAAAACAAGTCTACTATGTTATTATTATTATTATTATTAGTAGTAGTAGTATTGTTATTATTATAGAATGAATGAGGAGCTTAATATAACGACTTTGCAGGTTTTAGTAACTGTAACTGGCTGAGTAAATGGGTATGCATGTACTGTAAGGTGCAGGCTCTCTGCGCTTAACTGGCTAGATTAATCAAAAGCATTGAGCAATCCAATTTTGTTACATAACATGGCACCCATTTAATGCCTGTATTTATTATCCATTATGTTGTTTTGGCCTCCAGCTATTACGTTTGGTATCAATTTATCACACACATCTACAGTACGCTACCACACTTGCATTGACACAGACGCACACTCTTTACCACACTCTCCCCTCTACAGCAGGTCATTAAGTACTCTCTAGCCTTAGCTATTAAGAAGGCAGCATGCGTTGCAAGCCTGTCACTTTCTTCTTGCAACTACATTTGTTTAGAGAGAGAGAGAGAGAGAGAGAGAGAGAGAGAGAGAGAGAGAGAGAGAGAGAGAGAGAGAGAGAGAGAGAGAGAGAGAGAGAGAGAGAGAGAGAGAGAGAGAGAGAGAGAGAGAGAGAGAGAGAGAGAGAGAGAGAGAGAGAGAGAGAGAGAGAGAGAGAGAGAGAGAGAGAGAGAGAGAGAGAGAGAGAGAGATCGATCTGCCTTCAGGAGAAATAGATTACGGTGGTACTGAAGCAACAGGTCTGCTAGCTCAAGTCTGAACATTTTCAAAAGGATGGGGATGTTCAAAATAAAGAGCAAGCTGAAATATGATTTCCGGATCCTTTGAAGAATAGTAAAAGACAAAGAAACCAAATCATAATGAAATCAACTACCTGATGATAGCACTTTGTTTAGCAGTTCGAATCATTCAAGTTATCTGTATGTTTAGTTCAGGTAATTTTCACTCAAATCCATCCAAAATATCAACTGCTCTTTGAAAGTATCTGGAACTAAAACTATATTTGCATTAGTCATATTGATGAGCATAAGGAATAAAACCACTAAGATTTAAAAGTGAGGAAGACAGGAGGGAGGCCCTTGGATGTCAGAAAAAGTGTCACAAGGGCTAAAAGGGAGATGGTTAGATTGATGTTTTGTTTAAACCGTTATAACGTCAATGCATGGAAAGTACATGTATGCAAAGTGTTAGTGATATTTTTGATTCGGCTAAATGCTGACTGACTGACCTTTTCTCAGGTGGGGGGACGTAGGCGGGCAATGCACATCTAACGGCCGTGTGCAGGTATACTTACAACATCTACCCTTAATTACACAATTTGCACATTTGTCATCTATTCTATCATCCATGTAGTGCCTAACTTTTGTTTTTATCTATTTAGAAAATGCTGTTTGAATTATGTTTCCACGTTTATTATTGTGATTGAGTCAGATATTGAGAAATTGCAGGTACTATTAGTTGTCATGGAAACCAATAAATGCCAATATCTGTTTGTAAAGTGCTTGTTGGTCTGCCAATTGTGTACGCCTGAGGACAGCATCCTTTGTTCATAGTTATTACACCACACTCTCAGTTCAGAATAGCTATTCTAATTCTTGCTTCAAAAGGTGATGTTTAAAAGTGGTTGGAGATATAATTCCTGTTGGTACATTTTTTTTGAGGTACCTTATAGTTTTTCTCAACATCTTTAGACAGGAGTGTTGCGGACCAACTGTGTAGATTGTTTGGACCGGACCAACACTGCCCAGTTCATGGTGGGGAAGTGTGCCCTGGCATATCAGCTCTATGCACTAGGAATGATTGACAAACCCAAGCTCCAATTTGACACGGACTGCGTCAGGTAAAGTTATAGCGATTATCTAAAAGGTTAGATTATGCATACCGCTAATATAAAAAAAAAAAAAAAAAAGATTGCTCGAGTAATTTTGTTTCCCCCAGGTTGTTTGAGGAGCTCTACGAGGACCACGGGGACACCCTCTCCCTGCAGTACGGGGGCTCCCAGCTGGTGCACAGGGTCAAGACCTACCGCAAGATCGCCCCATGGACACAGCACTCCAAAGACATAATGCAGACGCTGTCTCGCTACTATAGCAACGCCTTTTCAGGTACCCAAACACGAAGCCATAAAGACATTTTACAGCACATAGATTTGACACACCTCTGCTGTCAACAATGCAGGATGTAGGCGATTTCAAACAGTAAATGCAGGTTACAACTGCACTCTTGCGCACACATGCAGTGTACTTACACCCCCATAATCGCTCTCACCCGTAATGTTGAGGATGCCACATGAACTTCCTTGCCTACAATACTCTTCATCTAAAGATGGGTCTTTGTCTAGTTGTGTCTTCCTATGAGCACATTAAGGGGACAGAGTAGCTTTGTTTCCCAGAAAACCACTTCACGACTGCTTTTCTAAGTAGTCTAAGGAGTGTTGTGCTGGTGAAAATGATTAAAGTAAGTGTTTGAAAATAGGTTCTATTTAACGACGGCTCTCAATGTGTGACAATCCTGTCAGGCAGATAACGCATTTAGGAACAGGTTGATATTGCTAATGATGGAATAACATACCCCATGGGTTGAATTACCTGCTATATTATGTTCTCACACACTCAAACCCGGGCACGCACACCCCCCTCCCAGGGATTTAGTGACGTCTAGGCAACTTATTGCGGGGTGGGTAATTCAGACATAATTGTTTACTCGGCGCAATATAGTCAGCACTCCCTGTTGATCACAACTTACCAAATGTGTTTGCCACCTCACTTTTTGTGGATGGACATGCTTAAGAACCCTTTTGTATACATATGAACTGTAAATGCAAATGCTCGTGGTGTGCAGGAAATTTGAATGCTTCGTGATTTTGTCTCTGGTGTGGTGTCTTGGTATTGCAGTCCGGCCTGTGCTTTTACTCATGGTATATATTGTGTGGGTTTGATGAGTGTATGTTTTAAACTTAGTTGTTGTGTTGGGCATAAGTTAAATGCAATTTTTTTGTAAGGGGTTGGTCCGGGGGACAGAATTGCTGCATTTTAGCCAAAAAGCATGTAAAAAAGCAGAAATTCGTCGGTGCATATTACACTTGACTACTGTACCCCAAAAGCATTTAGTCCTGTTCGAAGTACCCCTTTATGTGTGCATCCATCCAACCAGCCAGGATCAGAATATCCCTCCATTCTTTCCTAAACACAGCCCAACACAGGACTTAATAATATATAATTCATGAATTATATATCATATCATCATATCATATCATATATAATGAATCAATATATAATAATATCTTTCCAAATTTGCCTAAATTATCTAGATGTATCTTCTACCCTCTTGAAGGATGTATTGTGGCTGTAGCCATTAGTGGGGGTAAATAATCTAGGCAGAGCGAAAGAAAAAAAAGTTAGTTCCATTGCAGTTTGGAAAGCTATACACAAAATTGTCCTTGATCTTTTGATACACTTAATGTACACACCCTTATGGATTGGTAGTGGCCCTGAAGCACAGACTCCTCTTTTACACACTCACTCACTCACTCACTCACTCACTCACTCATTCAACAACCATCATTGTACTGCATATCACACTGCACTGATCACAGTGACTTCAAACATCGAACTCATACCTGTGCATTTTAACGCTAGGAGCCTCATTTTCAAAGATGGACATCTTAAGGATTTGGATAAGTAATTCTGACCCCAACATCATCGTTATATCAGAATCTTGGCTAACTAGCCATGTCTCAGATTTAGATGTTAATTTAGATGATTTTCAGAGCATATATAATCAAAAGAGTTGGTGGTGTTGCTATTTATGCCCTAAACAATTTAAATGTATCTGTAAAGGTTTCCACCTCAGTCCCAGGTCAATTTAAACTTTTAGTGATCAATGTTAATCTAGGTCACGGGTCACCTCTTGTTGCGAGTGTGTATCGTTCGCCTTCTGCGAATTCAACTGCTCTAACAAGTTTGTCAGAGTCACTTACTGTATATGTACCGCTGATGATTTAAAATATTTGTGTAATGAGTTCAATCTTACGCAATTAATCACATAACCCACACAGCCAAATATGAGGAATCTTAATAAGTCTTTCCTGTTGGATCTGATCCTGACAAATAGGCCACATAAATACACACATTCCTGTGTGTTGCCAATAGATTTTAGTGAGCATTGTCCAGTTGGCAGTGTTAGAAACACAAAAATTTAGAGATCTGGATCTCAGTATGTCTATAAGAGGTCTTTTAAGAAATTTGTTGAGCAGGCATTTTTACGTGACTTGTATGACAGTGATCTGTCATCTATAGCTCTATTTCCAAATGCTGAATTAGCCCTGGAATATTTTGTAACTATTTTTAATTTGTTAGCAAACAAACATGCCCATTTTAAGAAATGTTGAATAAAAAGTAGAAGCAATCCTTGGTATACTTATGAAATAGGAGGGAGAAACAAAGCTTGGGCTTTGGCTAGATCTGCTGCTTGTGATGGGGACTGGCAAACATTTAGACATCTTAGAAATACATGTATGTACTGTACATGTACACAGTGCTAAATCTGCATATTATTTGAAGAAACATACTTGATGATAAGAAACGTGCTGCTTTGTTTATTGATTTGTCAAAGGCTTTGGATACAGTTAATCACAGATTACTTCTGGATAGATTAGCCTTGCTGGGATTTGATTATGCAGCCTTTACATGGGTTCAGGACTACCTCTCCGATAGAACACAGTGCATAGATGCTAAAGGTTTGAAATCAAAGGTTGTAGCCATAGAAAATGATGTGCCACAAGGTTCGGTATTAGGTCCTACATTATTTACACTTTATATTAATAATATACAGTGCCTTGCAAAAGTATTCACCCCCCTTGGCTTGTTACTTATTTTGTTACATTACAACCTGTAATTTAAATGTTTTTTTAATCTGAATTTTATGTGATGGATCTGCACAAAATAGTCTAGTTGGTGAAGTGAAATGAGAAAAAAATATATATTAAAAATAATTTTTAAAAATAAAAATCTGGAAATTGGCATGTGCATATGTATTCACCCCCTTTGCTATGAAGCCCCTCAAAAGTTCTGGTGCAACCAATTACCTTCAGAAGTAACATAATTAGTGAAATGAAGTCCACCTGTGTGTAATCTAAGTGTCACATGATCTGTCAGTATAAACACACCTTTTCTGAAAGGTCCCAGAGGCTGCAACACCACTAAGCAACAGGTATCACACCATGAAGACCAAGGAGCTCTCCAAACAAGTCAGGGACAAAGTTGTTGAGAAGTACTAGTCAGGGTTGGGTTATAAAAAAATATCCAAATCTTTGATGATCCCCCGGAGCGCCATCAAATCCATCATCTTCAAATGGAAAGAACATGGTACCACAACAAACCTGCCAAGAGAGGGCCGCACACCAAAACTCACAGACCGGGCAAGGAGGGCATTAATCAGAGAGGCAGCACAGAGACAAAGGTAACCCTAAAGGAGCTGCAGAGTTCCACAGCAGAGACAGGTGTATCTGCGCATGGGACCACAATAAGCCGTACACTCCATAGAGCTGGGCTTTATGGAAGAGTGGCCAGAAAAAAGCCCTTGCTTAGTGTTAAAAATAAGAAGGCACGTTTTGAGTTTACCAAAAGGCATGTGGGCAACTCCCCAAATGTATGGAGAAAGGTGCTCTGGTCAGATGAGACTAAAACTGAACTTTTCGGCCACCAAGGAAAACGCTATGTCTGGCGCAAACCCAACACATCCCATCACCCCAAGAACACCATCCCCACAGTGAAACATGGTGGTGGCAGCATCATGCTGTGGGGATGTTTTTCAGCAGCAGGGACTGGGAAACTGATTCGAGTCGAGGGAAAGATGGATGGTGCTAAATACAGGGATATTCTTGAGCAAAACCTGTTTCAGTCTGCCTGTGATTTGAGACTGGGACGGAGGTTCACCTTCCAGCAGGACAATGACCCGAAGCATACTGCTAAAGCGACACTCGAGTGGTTTAAGGGGAAACATTTAAATGTGTTGGAATGGCCTAGTCAAAGCCCAGATTTCAATCCAATTGAGAATCTGTGGTCAGACTTGAAGATTGCTGTTCACAAGCAGAAACCATCCAACATGAAGGAGCTGGAGCAGTTTTGCCTTGAGGAATGGGCAAAAATCCCAGTGGCAAGCTCATAGAGACTTATCCAAAGCGACTTGCAGCTGTAATTGCCGCAAAAGGCGGCTCTACAAAGTACTGACCTTAGGGGGGTGAATATTTATGCACGCTGAAGTTTTCTGTTATTTTTGTCCTATTTGTTGTTTGCTTCACAATAAAAAAAAAAATCACATCTTCAAAGTTGTAGGCATGTTCTCTGGATGAAATGATGCAAACCTTCAAACAATCCATTCTAATTCCAGGTTGTGAGTCAACAAAACATGAAAATGCCAAGGGGGGTGAATACTTTTGCAAGGCACTGTATGTGCCTCTGTAAAAGACTGTAAGGTACATTCCTATGCAGATGACACCATTCTTTATTCCTGTGCTCCATCCATGGAACAGGCAATGTCAAACCTGACAAGGGCATTTAATTGTGTACAGAAATCCCTTAGAAATCTAAGATTTAGTCCTTAATGAGTCAAAAACTAAATATATGCTTTTCTCAAGGGCCAAAAAGTTATATTAGTTAGATTATAAGGCATATACCATGTGCTCCCTTAATGGGGCCCAAATTGAGCCCCAGTAAAAAATAAACCCATGAATTAGGAATAAAGAGATAGATCGGAAGAGCAAGAAAATTTTAATTCCAAACAATAGATGTCCACTAAAAAGGCGTTCTAAACCCATACAATTAGATGCCTATGATGTGTATTTCTTTCTGTAGAAACCAAGTTTACAAATACTTGGGGAATTTCACTAGATAAAAAGCTATAATTTAAGACGCATGTGCTTGAACTCACAAAGAAGGTGAGGATCAGACTTGGAGCTCTATATAAAATAAGGTCAGGTCAGTCAGTTTGTTTCTTCTAAACAATTTAACGCAAACACACACACACACACACCACTACAGACAGCAGCCTGGGACTTCTCTGGGAACATCTGCACAGTGCGCAGCACTGGGTTCCTGCTTCCACAGGGTAAACATGGCCTGAGGAGCTCGAGCCAATTGTGCCCGGCTGCCATATAGCAGACGTATGGGTGTGTGCGTGTGGCTCCATTCAACCCCCCCCCCCCCCACACACACACACACACAAAAATAATAAACACACGCAGGGTATATACTGTGCCTGAAGGGAAGAGCTCCCTCCTGTCCTTCTGCGAGTGCCTCGCCTGGCTTCTCCTGGCACTGAGACGCGAGCTGCGCGTTTGCCATCCGTCCCAAGTTGTTTACTCTACAAAGACCGATAGTAGGTTCCTGTGAGGCGTGTTTGACAGTCAACATAACCTTTCTGAAGCGGTGCCAAAGACATATTTGGCTGGCCAATGTTTGCTTTCCTAATAACTCTATCTCACGAAGGTACACTGTTTTTCCAAAGGACAGTGTCGGCTTCCCCAAAGGTAATGAAAGGGGAGATAATCATGTGCCTTGCCCATAGTGCTGGAATTACAGGATGTTATTTTGGCCATAGTTGTTGTTCACAGGAAGAATCTTTACATGTTATGTAGACTACAGTATTGCTTTTTAAATAAAGTTTTTTTTTTCTTCTTTTTCATATCCATTGCCACTCAAGCCAAACCACCAGGCCCCACAAGTTTACAACCCACAAGTTGTATCAAACAAGTACATAGTACAGGGACATGATCGGGAAACAAATCCGCATTGTCAAAACGATAGTTTTTCAAACCTTGCGACAGTCTGTTTTTATTCTGATGTGCCTTGCGCACATAAATTAAACCAAGCTGTATCACAACTAGCCAAGCCCATTGAAAATGCTTTCGTAAATTAAAAAGTAGAAAAGAAGTCCTCACTTCCCCCATTCAAATGAGCTCCGACAATAGTACGTTAAAACTATGGTGTTTGTTTTGGCCTTCCTATCACCAGCAATCTTTGAAACTAAATCTTTCCCCAATTATCATTCGTGAATGGCGGCCATATGTCCAGCGCCCTGGGCATTCATTCAGCGCCGTCCAGCGCACAACAAGTCAGGTGGTCTGTTCTTTTGACTGCGCTCCCCCATGCGGCTCCCTCTATTTCATTCGATCCCTTTTGTGCGTCGGGGTACGAGAGACCCCGTACGAGGAGACAACTGCGGCGCGCGTACATTACACTTCCGCGGCCCCGGGCCGCCAAGAGGATCGCACGCGGGTTCACCAAGAGGAGAGAGTCCGGATCCCTCTGTCTGGAGTGTGTTACAATGGAACTGGAGAAAGGTCACGGTCGGACACAGCTAGGCAGAGCACTCTCCAACTGTCTAGAGTCGGTATCTGAAATAGGACAGAATATGACTTTTCTTTTTTTTTTTGGGATGCAGTGCGTGTCACTCCGCAGGCATTCCACTTTCTCTTTGCTTTTTCAGGCTCTTGCTCACGCTCGCCCCCTCACTTTCTGTCTCTATCGCTGTCCATCTCTCCTTTCGTGGTTCTTTCTCCATCCTCCCCCTCTCTCTCATCTCTCTCCTCCTCTTACTAGTTGCCTCGCTATTTGTTTCTTTTTTCTTCTTTTGAAGGGGGTTGGGGTCTTTGTCTCTCTCTCCTTTTCCCCCTCCTGTCTGGCTCATTTTGCCTGTGTCCACACACACATGATGTCCTAGAGGCCAGCGCGCACAAACTGGGGGTCTCAAAGTGTCACATCTCCCCCCTGCACTTTGATCAGACGAGGCCTATTGTGTGGCTCCCAGAGCCGGTCTGAGGCTGCCTCCCGATATGCCCAGGCCACGGGTAAACTGAGCTGTGAGCCCCCTCTATGCTCCTACAAACACTGGGGGCTTTTGTGTGTGGGCAGGCACACATTGACATGGCTCATAGTCTGAGAACACGCTAATGTGGACGGGCTCTATTAGCGAGGGGAAAGGGGGAGCGAGCCTGGGACTCTCCCACAGATTTCAACGGGAGGAAAATTCTACATGTTGGAAAAAGCTGGAGATCCTTAATGCCGATTTGGGGTGTGCGTGTCCCTCCCACCCCTCTCGCTCTCTCTCTCTTTTGCAGGGGGACAAAGAATGGCCATATCTTATGTCCGTGGTCCACAAGAATGGCTATTAACAGAGTCATAAGACACCCTCGCGCCGTCTCATCACGGCCAATTACATTAATGAATAGGGGGACTTGAATCAGGCACGACAGGATTGCCGACAGTCTCGACAACAAACAAAAGGGCCTAATTATTTTTGTCCTGCTCATTGTCACGGCCAGCCAAATGAGTTTGAACAGTGATGTTAAAAAACTACCTCTGCTGTTGTTGGCTTTCTTTTTTACTTCAGGATGTTTTGTGTGTGTGTGTGTGTGTGGGGGGGGAAGGGAAGAGATAGTTTGCGTCTGATTAGATGAGTGAGGGGTCCATAACATGATTCAAACGACTGTTGGAAATATGCCTGGAATTTACACCTCTTAGAAATAAAGTCAAAGCTGAAGGCAGGGCTTCATTCCAAAACGTAATTATTTCCCCAGCAGTCCTATCCAAAGTGGAAGCTTTCAGAGTGCACTTCTAATAATTTCCACATACAAATATGACACTTTAAAAACGTATGCAATGTTCTGGGAATAAACAAGTAATGTCAGAGTGTAGACTAGTATTCCAAGTGGTTTTCAAGGCTGACTTGATTAGACAATAACATTATTAAATTGTCCAAAAGGGAAAGCATTACGAAACGAATTCTCAGGTTGTTTTACAACGAGATTAAAGCCAATATTCTTGGCAACCGCCAGCCTACAAGCATGCTATTTGTTTGTCAGGGATGCTTGACTTGAATGTCGCTTGACAGACTCTATTTTTATTTAAATGTCTATAAACATGTGAACCTCGTAACCCTTTTTTTTTTTTTACAAGAAGGACGGTGTTCATCATTGTTCACGACGCTCAGTTCCAGCAGGTGTGGTGGATCACCAACCAGCGTTGGTTTCATCTGGTTGGTACTGAAATGTCAACAAAACGATTAAAACGACAAGCGCAGTAATGAGATGCTTCGACACGTAAGCTCTATCCTGGCCGCACCACATCCCTTTGTTTCGTGCGCGTGATGTTTTCGTTTCTGTGAAAAAGGTTCAAACCATAAACCTATGTACCCTCCCAACCGACGTTGAATAACAAATCGCATACGGTTTCATTGTGTTAAGGAGGATGGCTAGAGTTCATGGCCAGGGGTCGCCAACTCTCTTCTCTGAGGCCGTGCGAGTCAAAGAAAAGCAATGAACGATCCCTGGGTGGTCGTTGTAGAGGACCTTGAAAACACTGCGGTCGCCATTGTCCAACTGAAATACCTGTTGTCGTCTGGGCCGGTCACCCGGGTGTACACAGATACCCTTTGACCTTTTCGTGGTCAGCCTTTCAGCCTCGGGGCTCCTGGCTGTCTCTCTGTCTGCGCGGGCTCGCGCTGCTTTCCACAACCTGCTGGCTGGAACGCACACCGAGCGGCTGGTGTGTCCTGATCGCGAGCACAGCTTTGATTCCGACGTGACTCATTTACAACAGAACAGCCTGGGGGGGCGGGTGGTTGCGCTGTCACATTCCTACGTTACGCTAACCAAGCCTGTTTGGACCTGTCGCCTGTGAGATGACGACGAGTTGTTTTTTTTCTTTCTTTCTGTAAGGGGGGTTGTAATTATGGTTTACCATTGTTGTCTTTGCTTACATAAAAACCTACACGGGTGACAGCACGAACGGCGCACTGCCGAAGGTTTTGCTGTCATTGTTGGCACGTAGGAGATGGATGTTTCCTCGGTTGCAACAGACCAACGCGAGAGTGAACGTCGATGCCTCTCGATACCACATCTTTACTATATGCAATTAAACAAAACAAATGGAAAGCATGAATAAGAGTCTATGCTTATTATTCGATTTCCAAACCCTTCACATTTGACTTTGACACACATCTGATACGGTTTTGGATTGGGCAACATTTGCAGTCCCTAATGCCATCCCCCTGTACAAATTCCACTGAGCTACAGAGGCAGCCAGATAATGTAAATTTCATGCACTGCATGCTCCAGCCAGTTCTCTTCTCCCAAACTTTTTTTTTTTTTTTTGAAAAACCGCAACTGCTTTCTCTTTTTCAAGTGTGTGTTTCAAAGACTCAAAGCGTTATGGGCCAATTCCAAAAATAATGACATGCATTTAATGAGTCAACAATAAAACATGAATGCCATTTCTTCACAGAGGCTAGCTGGGTTATAAGTTGGAAAAGGGTTGGCTAGATTTTTTATTTGCATATATATATATATATATATATATATATATATATATATATTTGCTGCATGCCTCCAATATGCCACATTCTCAATTGAACCCCACTATCATCTCTGTAAATGCATCTTGAAAAGTTCCAATCAGATAATCAAACATTCTGCTCATGAATAGAGCCAACTTCACAAAACACAATCTGACTTCCAACCCCCCTTACACAAAAACCAAAACCAAACAACCTTCCACGTTTTACATTCACGCAGGCCAATCTCCTAACCGTATCGACTTTTCTTTTTTTAATTCATGAAACATGACAATGCCATTACATGGGTCAGCAGAAGGGAAAATCTCTGGTCACGCTGACCACGGATAAGTCAGCATAGAGCACGCTGAGCAATCATCCTGAGGGCTGACGGGGGGTGTGTGAGAGAATCCGACGGCACAGCACACATCAAAGCCCTGGAAGGAAACAAAGCACAAGACCGTGTCAGTGGCTGGGAGGCTGCATTACAACACTTTTAAAGTAGGCGTTTGCAGCCACAGAAACAAAAAAACCAAACAAAAATCAGAGCTCCTCTGAGAGAGTCTATGAAAAGTTGTTGTGTTTTTTTTTTCAACCCTGTGTTATTTTTTTTATTATACTTATTAGCGTCTGCAGGCGCGATGTACGCGTGTTTGTGGGGGAGAGGATCGGGGAGGAGGGGGATGGAGGAGGAGAGCATTGCTCAAGGTAGAGAGGCTGGTTCCCACAGCTTCTCATACTAAACAACAGAAGTAAGTGGGTCAGCATTCCATCTCCAATGCTCCGCAGCTACTTTGGAATTGGAGCTGCACTTAAAGCCAGCGACGCAGCTTAGCAGCGCGGCACGCAAAGTCACTGCCTCACGAGCCGGAGCCAACTTGAATAGCACAGTGTGTGTTGGCCTGTGTGTGTGCGTCAGTACGCGCAGGTCAACCTTATGTACCCACGCACACACACACACACACACACACACACACACCCCACCCCGTGTCAGTACAATGGGTGTTGAACCTTCCGCCTCTCCGGTAGCGTCTTCGCGTTTGTGTGTTTACGCCTGGGGTTGGGCCGAGAGGAGAATCTGGCTCCGGAGGCAAATTTTCAAACAGCCGAGAAACGTTAAGGCGGTGGGGGCCGGGGGGTGTCATAAATTGCGGCACTCTGTGTAAACAGGATTTGTTAAGTGCCATAAGGTGCCTCGCAGTCTCCTCTCTTGTTATGAGTTGCCGAGCGCGGTCGTCAGGTCCTCCTCCAGCTTTTATGGCTGCCGTTGCGCCGTCTGGCACACGCTGGCAGGCCTCCCTCACGGAGAGCGACCTCGGCGTGCCCACGGAGACCGCGCTCCGACGGATTGTGTGGGCCGCCATTGGAAACACCCCCCACCTCCCCCCTCCCTTTTTCTGGTGAGAGAAGTTGAGATGTTCATTCAGTGTGTCCCATTAGTACATTTCCTTCTTGGCACGGCACGGTGTTCGCCGGCCGTTGTTCAGGATCCTGCAAGACGTTTTAGGACATTTTCTGTTCGACAACGATACGTTTAACCCAACTTTCACCAGGCTACAACTGTTTGGACACATTTTAAACAGGATCCTTTGAAGATTAAAGTGCGTCCACTAAAGCACCCATGAAAGCCTGCACCATTTATTCCATGAATACTGATATTCACTACTGTACTGTGGGGCTCCTCGTCTCCCAGAGTAGCCAATGGTTGATATGGAAACAATGAGAAGCCAAAGCTACCTACTCCCCTCCTTCTCTGTTTAGAAAATCAGCTAAGGGTTGTTGTGTGTGTGTGTGCGCGTGTGTGTGTGCGCGCGTGTGTGTGTGTGTGTGAGAGAGAGAGAGAGGAAATACAAAGCAATGGCAAGAATAGCATTCACAGCTACCGTTTCACTCATAATTCCACTGTTATAATTGGAACAAACACACAAATGCTTGTGCACGCGCGCGCACACACACACACACGCACAACCACACACACACACACACACACACACACACACACACACGCACACACACACCTATTGGCACACACAGCTATACCTGCGTACGTCTGCACTGAATCATATTTGATTAGCAAAAAAATGCCTTGCATCTGGGTAGCGTGTGAAAGATTCAGTGCAACCTTGACAATGAAGTGACAAACTCAGACAATCCTCCAAATGCTCTTTGAATTAACCGATAGGCAGCTGAAAATAGAATGGACAATTAAAAAAAGTGTGCTCAATACCAGCTGCGATAAGCCTGTTTACTAATATGAGGTTAGCGTGACCTCTTACAGTGGCGGACAGGAATGTGGTTAAACTTTTACTGAGAAAATGCATTCTAGAGAAACGTGGTCTTCAATGGTATTCAAATTGAGGGAACAAAACCTAGGCCATTAAAATATCCTTATTGAGGGGGCGGTGGGGGGGACAAAACACATAACTGCACAACCCCTTCATTAGTAAACCAATGGGACTAGAGTTGTCAGCTGGCTACGGAAGCAACAACCACTGCAGTGGCATCTGGACGTGTGTTTTATTTGGTAGACTTTGAAAGCTCGGAGTCCAGACGACTTTGGGGGAGGAAGAAACGAGCAATCTTTGCGGAAAGTGTCAAAAGCTGGAGAACATTCTGTGTCCACCTGTCCCTACAGAGACTTTTCATCTGAAATGTTTCTTGTCCTTTGCGTACTTGAATAATTCACCGAACACAGACGAGCTATTCTCTCTTCTTCAGCCTTCTTGTGTCATTTTGGTGTTGGATTAAAGTTTCATTTTTTTCGGTGTGAATAAAACATGGATTGTTTTAACAACTGTAGTTTGTTTAGACACAATATTCTACTAAGTTATTAAGCACTGATATTGTAAAAACAAAACGCTCATGCTCAGTCTTTTCAATTGAATATATTGTTTTTCTTTTTGCTTTGTTGATATATTGCCTATAATGTCTAATACAACTTTTTCACGTATACTCCTTCATGGCTAGGCTTCACTGTGGGGAGTAGGCTCTGCAAAAACATCCAGAAACATCCGATTACAGCTGTAAAGCGCAATCCTTTATGTGCCATTTCCCCGCACAGAGCCACACAGCCCTCTCAAGCTCACCCAAGTTTCAGTCTCTCTCAAGTCTTTTCCTTGTGTCCATAATAACTATCCAGGGACCGCAGGCACCCATCTGTCTGGGGCAGAATGGATCTGTCTCCAAAGCGTGTGACTTCATAGTTTGAAAAAGACACCAGCTGTAAAACGTTGATTTTCTAATTATTCTCACGAGGGGTACTTTTATATAAGTTTACAATTGAGTCGGTAGGAAGTAGAACACTAACTTTTTTTCTTTGACCACAGCGGATTGGATTCGAGGGAACTGTGAATGATCGACGCGATGGCTTGGTGGGGTCATTGTGTCATCACAAAACATATTTCCACGAGAAACCCTGATTTCAACCACGGCAGTGACAATGGGATGTTCAGATGGACAACCTTTCGTAGATTCTCTCCACACAGACAATTAAAGTACAAAGTGCACAGAATATAGTCATAACAAGTGTAAAAAAATAACAACAATGATGTCAAGTCAAAACCAAAATGGTATGTTAGGGTAAACGTATTTGCTGTCAGATTTCATGTTTTCCCGCCATGCTTTCTCCCAAAACATCCTTTTCTAACTCTCGCTGCCCCGTGGTTAGGTACGCAGCATGCCAACTTAAAACGCATGCCAGCTTGAACGTTTCCCAATCTGCCACGGAGAATATAATTACTGTTTTGCCCAGGCGATTTATGAAACATGTTGACACAAGGTGCCAACATCATTAGACTCAGCGATGGAATCATACTTCCTGCAGGCGTTTAGGCAAAAGTTTGGAACTTCAAACAAACTGGAACAAGTAGGGGAACAAAAAAAACCACTGTGTTTTCTGTAATGTCACAGTGTTTTAGTTGGAGGGAGAGAGAGAGCGCGCAGGGTTGGAGGGCATTGGCTGTAGTGCCAGCGTTGCAAAACTCTGTGACCTCACCAACACTACCCTGGGACTGAATCTATAAAAGGACAAACAATGGAGCTGCATACTTTGTTTCATTTCATGTCAGCCAGTCATACAGCTTTGTCCCCGCTTGGTTCAAATGCCTAAACATGTGACCCTTCAAATGAAATCTGTTTGTTCTCCTACATTTGTAAGGTCACCTTGAGTGTATTAAAAGGCGCCCTCAAATATAATGTATTCTTTTATTTTTGATATTGTCATAACTGACAACTTTGTTTCCCCAAAACGTGCTGCGTTTTTATTTTCCATGACAATATAGTCACGAAGCAGGTGCTTTTAATCCAAAACAATTAGCAGAAAGCCCATTCGCCTCAAGTAGGCAAGGCACCAATGTGTAAGACAAAGGGTTTTCAAATGGGACTCGACCAAAAAAATAAAACAGTAAAAAAAAAACGTTGCATCCGTTGCCATGACTGATTACGCGTTGCTAAGGAGAGGCCATACTGTAACTCAGAGGGGCACGCGGAGGGATGCATCGCAGCTGTAATGTTTCAGGAATGGACGCTGTCAATTACGCCACCACAGACGTCTAGGGTTTCAAGCCATGGGGCATCGGTCCTATGTTACCTTGGTGTGTGATGAAGACCCAAATTAAGGATTCATATGACTGTCTTCAATTATGTCATTATTTTTATAAACATTTTTTGTTGCTACTTTTTAAAGGAATGTTGGCCGAATGTACATATAGTAGATTTATAAAAAGCTAGAATACGTTTCAATCCTTTCTAATGCAAACTTCCTGTTGCATGCTCAAATTGGACGAGTGACTGGAGGTAAAGGTTCCAGCATTTGCATACGGTGCTGAGGATAGTTCTGGGACAACTTGCAGTGATACTGCAGGATGGGGACAGACTGCCTCCTATGCGATAGATGTTTGCTCTCCACCGGTCAGGGCTCAACTCTATCGTGTATCGAGGTTTGGTTTGGGGTACGGGTTTCAGTTAATCAACAAACTAAACACAAACTAACCCAATTCCGCAAGCAAACGATTTAAGGTATCTGTGATTAGCCGTTCTGAAGTTTCCTACAGGGGGTTACCCTGCAGGATCCCCCCCCCCCCCCCTCGCTCCGCATAAACGGAAACGCACGTGTGCTTTTGCTAGTCACCAGGACACAGCTATCGTTTTGGCAGCAGTTGTTTGGCTTTAACCTCTGCTGCAATTAGGAGGGGGGGGGGCAGGCAGGCATTCTCATACTCGTGTCGTGACTTGCTTGTCAATCACGTAGATAAGCATCTGTCTCAGTTTCCGTCTTGCACTTCCAGCTAAAAACCGAATCACTTGAAGAATGTGAAAAACACTTGTGAAATGGAAGAAGAAAAAACAGTATCTGTCTCCACCCCCGCCCCCCCCCCCACCCCCCCCCCCCCAAGGTATTTAACGTTTCAAACCAAATTGTTTGAGTACTTCTCAGCACAAGTTTAAGCATTAATGAGACACTTAAAGCGTTTGCAATGGAACTACGGTCAGAGATGCTGGCATATAGGATATTCTAGAGTGATAGACACACTTAATAATATTGATATAAGGATGACATTCACATGGTTTGTCGCAGGTTTTCCATGCTGAGAAAGACGTTGTCATGTGACACCATGGCTCTGAAATAAAACAAAATAAAGTCCAAAATGGATTTCCGCACATGAAAGATGGAGTGATTGAGTGTTGTGTGTGCACTCCCTGTGCCAAGAGGACAGCACTTGTTTTCCAATTAGACATGTCCAATAATATTTGATGAGATGGTAAATCACATAGCAAGAGAGCTTCCACTGACCTTACATCCAGCGTCTCTCCAGAATCCCTGGATTTGCTGGTGGACTCTACTATTCTTCATTTTAATTTGGGTTCAGGGTAATGGGAAAGTCAGTCCAAAACCTTTCTCTGCGTTGGTTATTTGTCCTAATGCTGGATTGAACCCCAAACACATATAGTCACATGACATTAACTTTGGAGACTCTGTGATCCCGAGATGCAACTACTTCTGTACTTCTCCAGATGTGTTCCTTAGAACATTGTACCCGTTAAACCATGTATCCAACCGGCTGTGTTGTTAAAACACACTTGTATCCTGTATGCTGAATATAGGTTTAATTACCGCCCCATTTGCCGAAACTTCTTGATTATTCCCCATTTAGTGTATGGCTATTTTGAGGTGAACCTTTTATGGTGATTTCTTGAAGGTCAACAGCCTTCATTTTTTTAATATTTTGTATAAAATTGACATTGAGAAATAAATGAGGCTTTGGGGTTGTTAATACCATAGAATAGTATCATAATTAAAACACCAGTGTTCGGGCCTTGAGGAATTCATATTTTGTCCTCTTGTGGGAAAAAATGGGTATTTGTAGGGATGCCAAAACCTTGAAAAAAATGGATTATGACAAATTGTTGTGCCTGCTCTGAATAATTACGTGTTGGCAAAAGAAGAAGAGACATGATATGAATTATAATATGTAAATGTAATTGCATCCGTCAACACTGTTGCAACATAATCAGCATCCGTTTCTGTAACAAGGCATTAGTTCCTAAGGCATGGAGTAGAGGAATCTACTTGGATGCTTGTCTCATACTTTTGGAGAAAAAAGATTATCGATTAACCAATAATGCCCTCATGCCTTTGTCTCAATTTGCTATTTATCTTGAGGTATAGAGACGTGCAGATCTCATGAAGAAAAACACCTTAAGCACCCACCAGACTTCTCTCACTGTCATACACAAAAGTTTCACCGACCAAGGGCAATATTGGTAGGCTGTTTGAAACAACTTTTTTTTTCCCCTCACTGGCCATAATCGTCCCAATATCACCCTGAGATACTGAACGGTTGCAAAGCAACAAAGAACTATGGCTCCCTTGACGTCCGACGGATAAGCCATTTCATATGCAATATTTACACGTCGACCGAGAGAATCTCGCTGACTTTCCGAAAGAACATCTGCTCATTTCTTGTAGCAGACTTCCGTTGCCCCCAGGCCATTTATGAGCTGGCGATACAGACACGGATATGCAAGAAACCTTCCCAGCCTTACGTAATGACCATACAAACGTCCGCGTCCACACACATTTAACGACCGGTTAAAACCTAAGATTCCTCCTAGATGTTAGGTAAACATTATCGAAGCTTTTAAATGATATGAAAACATATCTCCTCAACGTCAAGCGCGTTCATTCTACATAGAACATCTCCTCCTGCGTTAGTCGACGCGGATTAAACAGCACATATATGGAGATCTAACATGCCCCCTTTCACTTCTCAGAAAACAGACACGCGCTGTCTCTGCAGAGCAGCATTGCCAGTGAATGTGTTGGACCTCCAACAGAAGCGGCACTCATTGCTTCAAAGTTTGACCCTCTGTAATTGGCCGTTGCCTCGTGGGCAGCGCTTCTTTGTGTGATAAGAGATGCAACATCAGGGGTCCACCTACTCAGCCTTTCCTCCAGTAACTCTTCATATTCCACAGTGGTCCTGGGACCCTCCTCAGTACAGTTGTCGCAACAAGCCGCGCGAGAGCTGTCATGTTTTCTCTGCCCGGTCGTGTCACCTCTTTTACAAGAACATGTGTTGCAGGCGGTCGGGGCCCTCTGCTTGTGATAATGTAATATAAATGCCACTGTTCTTCAACAAAGAATGAAATGCACGTCCCCGATGCGCATGGGTAGCATTATACAACAGCCCATCAGCGTATATCCATATGAGGGGAGCATTACAGCTACGTTTGTTTTATTCAGCCACTCCGAAGCGTATGAATTGGGCTACTTGAAAGGAGCATTCCACCCAGTGCTGCATGAGGTTTGAAGTGCCTCGTTTAGGAACTAAGCTGTAGGACTGCAGCATGTCCCACTGCTCCACAGCCAATGTTTACCAGAGACGTTTTGACAAAGGGACAACTATTTGAATTCCATATCGGTTTGCAGTTTTCGAACTCAAGATGCAGCCTATGATCTAGTAGTTCTAGTGACTCGTTCGATTCAAATGTCACGACCTTGTGTTCTGTGCCTGTCAAATTCACATGTATTCAGTGTACAGTACGCTGTTCACCACAGGACTAGACTACTATGTGTACTGTAACTTTGCAACATCAAATGTGTATTTCAGCAAGATTACCTGCTGTAAACAAAATACATTCTAGAGGTAATAAAAATAGCTGGAATTGAACTCATACATTTTATCAAACCTAGAGGTGTCACATTAAGGGCTATACTGTATGTTACTAGCTAGTCCTTCGTTACTTTTGTAAGGATCCATTGGCAGATTAAATTGTATTGCCATGTGGCTATTTTCCAAATTTTGTTTAAAGACATTCCATGTATCTACACGATGATTACACCCCCACTAGAGTCTAGGAAGGAACTTGTTTTGTAATGTTTTTTTTTTTGCATTATTCAACCTCCAGAATATTAGCTCAGAGTGTGCTCTAAACTGTGCATCACAATCTATCAGCTTCACCCAGTGTCTGGATGATAACGGACTACGTGCTAGCAAACAAGTTGTGCTGCGGTGAAGCAGCGGTAGCCATCTCTGAAATACTCTTCTCTCCCAAAATGTGATTTTCTTAAATCTGACAAAGGGAGAACAACTCTCTGACATGCGATGGCACGCATCCAAGGATGAAATAGGCTCACAACGCATGGGGAGGAGTGCTACTGCGGTTTATTGCACACAAATTAATATCTTAACCTATGAAAATCGTGTAACTGTGTGAACATTTATATTTCATGTGGAACTGGAAAACATTGTTAAGGTACAATGCAAGGGGCAGTTCAAATAGATATTTTGAGTATCTAACAATATCTCCTTGCTGACGAGTATTAAAATAGATCAGAAAAACAAATGACACATTTAGATTAGGCCTCCTTTATGTGAATCTGAATGTCCTGTCACAACATCCCAGGCTCATCAGAGGTTTGATGTGACAACTGTAAGATCTTGTTTACACACATTTCTCGGGGGAGTGGCAGAATCAAAATTTTATTTGTTTTTTGGTTAGGATACAAGCTCTTTAGAACGAGTGTGAATGTGTGCCTAAGTTTATTTCAGAGGTCAACTGCCACAGCAGCCACAGCCTGAAAGGCTTCATGTGGGAGGGTTGCACAGGGAAAACGCAATTTAAAGGGCAATCTTGTCATGGACCCGCCTGTGGCCTGTTTTGAAAGTAGAGCATAGATTGAAGCATCTCTGCATTTTAATCCCGGGAAAATGTATAAAATTAAAACACTGAAAGCGGTCTAAAGGGTGCATTCTCAAAGCTTTTCATTTTTTAGTTAATCCAGCATGTCATGTCACCCCCCCCCCCCCCCCCGAAAGCATTGTGCCACCGGTTCTTCTTGCCCCCTATCCAGCTGTTGTGATCACGCCCGAGGGCCACGTGCGTCAGGCCGACGCCACACCAACTGAAACGTGACACAGATATTCAAGCAGATCTCAGGTCGCTCAGACCGTAGCGGGGGTGGGGGTGGGGGGATTATGCAGGAACTGCCGCCGAGGCACAATTGTCGAGGCGGCGTTGGCCGATGTCCTTGGGAGTGTCCCTCGGAGCGGGAACGCCAGGGAAGTCTTGACAGGGATCAGACTCAGGAAAAACGTGCCTCCCCCCCCCCCCCACCCCCTCGTCAATCTGTCACTGTCACAGTGTCCGACAGTGACTGCAGGCCCTGAATATGGGAAGTGCAAACAGTGTTTTTTCCCCTAAGCGGACGTTTTGTAGGATCAATTTGAAATCACGATGTCTGATTGTGTTCCTGTCTGCCCTACAGGTCAGGCAGCGTGGAGGGTGAAATCAGGTCTGGTGAAATGGTTTAACCATGTACCCATTCATGCAAGACAACATGCAGCAAGCATGGACTAAAAGCAAAAGGCTATCCCATATTTTGTTTATGGAATATCCAGACTACAGGGTCCCTAGCCACCACATAATACTGTATTTGTCTGAGTGTCATTAGAAAATCTGCCAGGTTTTAGCTATTAGTCAAAGGTCCACGTCAAGTGGTAAATATACGATAACATTTCTCTCTAGTCTTTGTCAACATTTAGCAAGACGTAACTTCTCCATGCCACGGTTCTGAATTTACCCATACCATGCGGACCGGGATTATTCCTCTTCCCAACCCGCAGGTCAAAAAGAGATTAATCAGTGTTGTTCAGTATGCTACCATGGTGTGACGATGTCTTTAGGAAATAGCCCTGATGTCAGACTATCATACGTGCCCATCTCGGAATTCAAGTGTATTTCTTCGGGGGCTTTTTCGTGCGGTCATAGAGATGACCCACAGATTGTTGTTCGTATCAAAGTATATTGCCATGAATAGACGGCAGTGTTCACAGGAAATGCCGATGCAGGATTCAAGTCTTTGTTGTGGAATTCTCAGCAGACGAGATGTCGAGGGCATGGCCAAAATGACAGTGATGTAATGTGCCCTCTGGTCTGTATCAATGTCCATCTGGAGAAATCGGTATCAGTTCAAGAAATAGACAGAGTCACTGTAAAGAATGCACATAGAAACACTATTTAGGTCAGAAACAGTAGTGACTCACTGACGGAAAAAGCGGGCCTTTTCTGCTCCTTGATGATGCTTTGTAAATGCAATAGTAAATACAAGTTGAACGTGTTTACAGGTCGGGCTTCATTCGGTAGTTTTCCCCAAAAGCCCACTCGTGTATTATTAGGTCCAGGTGAAAGTGAACAGAAACACAAAGTTGTGTCCAAAGCTAATGAGCCAACTGACGCAAACGGCGGCTTGGACAAGTTTAAACACAAAAGAACAAAAAAGGGAGAAGCTTTAAGGTGACTCAGGATACAGTGTAAAGTAACATGCCAGGTGTTCTGTCTTCAGCGATGCCTCTCGCAGGTTCACCGTGGCATATTTGTCGAGTGTCCCCGATCTATTTCAAGTTCCTTTGGCAGATGTTGCGTTGCGACCTAATTAAAAAGGAATGATTCAATTGGGCATTGCTGTGTTATCTACATAATGAAACCCCACCGCGTGGCTGTCACCGCCAGCTTAGGAACCCAAAACATTATCCGCGCAAATAGGATTTTATGTGATGTGAAGGCAAGACACAGCTAAATGTAATACATCATCGTCACGATGCTGATGAGCTGCGCAGCCTTGCAGGCTGGTGGACCACCGTACTGTCGGCCTCAGCTGTTCGTCGTTCTAAAAATGGAGAATGTTTACAATGTGGCCATGTTTAAGGAGGCCATATGGACTGGTTGGTCTGTTTCCACTCAGACTCTTGAGAGACAAATCTGTTTTCGTTTTCCCCCCTCTTGAACAAGACTTACGGCTCACATCGGCGGTAGTTTATGCGAGCAGGAAGTTCAGTGCAGGACTAAGTACCTGGTCTCCATCACGAGCATGTGGGTCGACATGGCGTTCTGGTGGACACGTGGATTCCTGGAGGTCTCCTAGTGTAATGAGTCATGTGTCACGTGCCTTTGATTTCTAAGAGAAAATCTCTGGAATACAGCTACGTTAGCGAAAAGTAGCAGCGAATGTTGCAGAGCAATATGTATGGCTTGACATGAGTTGCCATTAGTTATGTCATCATTCAACTACCCCCCATGTGCTCTGACATATGTAACAAAACACAATTGCAATTTCCGAACAGCTTCCATTGCTAATATTGTTTATTTCTGCATACAACAAGGCTGCGTTAGTGGAAGAAAAAAAAAAAAAAAAAGGTCCAGTGCCTGATTTTGTATTAAGGCCTGGGGATGAGTTTTGTACGCCATGTAACACTTGAAATACCATCTCTCTGTGTGCTCCCCAGGAAACTCAAGACATCACAAATGATCTCTAGCGAGACTTTACTGCATGAAAAGGGATCCACATTTGCACTTGCTCAGATAAACATGCTCTGGACTGACTCACAGCTTTGTCATCAAGAGGACTGTCAGTCTGTGTCATTTGAACTGTTGATCTACCCATGTATGCACAAGCTAAGAGCAGCTTAAAGGAATGGCAAACGGGGGAAAAAGCTGCCTCTAGGAAAAGTGTGTGAAGGGGGGAAAAAAGGAAATGTTGCTAGCGTTTCGCTAACGTTGTTGGTATGTTAAATAGCTTTAACTGTCGATTGTGGCCGGATTTTTATTCTTTTTAATGTACGCCTAGACGGAGATGGACAAGAATGAGAACATTTTGGAGTAAGCAAGAGTATTCGCAGTAAGAAAAAGGAGAAAGTGAATGCATGCCTCATGTTTCAAGTAAAATAAGTGTTTCCCTTCATGGTCACATGCTCGTTTAATTAAATGACAGTGTTTAAATTAAATGTCACTGAAGATGGATGGGGGCCTTCCAGACACACTGTTTAACCTTTTCATTCTCCATAAAAGTAAAACAAAAAATAAACGAAGTACAGTCAATTCGATTTAATACATTTAATAGTTTAACTCCTTTTAAGTTCTTTCAGAATGAAGTGTACAATATTACATTCTAGTACAGGGATTCAGGGGTTGTGATGGAGCTTTGTCGTGTAGGTTTAGAGCACACATTACACTTTGATGGTTAACAACAGAACATATAAGGGCCTTCTTAGCGCGTATAGAGAAGGGGACACCCTTATACCAAACATATGCAGTCAAAAGACCACTCTACTACTATGGGCATGGGCCACCTTTCGACCAGGGCGGCCCCTGTTGGGATGGTATGCTTTTCGAAAACTCTGCCTTTTCACCTCTTCCTTTTCACCTACTCCTCGGGGTCAAAGGTCAGGGGATCATGTGACGCACTTTGACAGGTTTCCCTACTCCTGTTTCGGGAAGGAGACACCTGGGCCATGTCCCCGTAGCCGCCTATGAAGTAATCCCATCACCCTCGGAGCTTGGTGTTGAAACTAATCGGGTTGTTGTAGTTCATTGAGCTTCTTCTCAGTCTGACACAGGATAAGTAGTGACTCAATGGCTTCAGCAGATCACAAGGTGCCACACCTCTTGTAGACAGAACTCCAGCTCAAAGGCTGTGTGTTTGTGCGTAGCCCTTGACCATCGAGCAATTATCACAACGTTAGTCTGCAAAGATGTCTGACGCTTGTGCGCTTCCCTATTACGTAATGCTTCGAGCCGGCTCAACATCAAATGCACGACCAAACCTCCCTTTTTTTGCGTGAACGGTGTTTGTGTTTTGCAAGGCTTAAATGTCAGACACGCCCACAGCACTTTCTGTTTTAGTTGTTTTCTTGGACAAGAAACAAAACAACCTGTACTCCCGAACGCGAGTTCCGCGAAAACGTTCACCTCCTTGTTTGACCAGTCTGGGTCCGGAGTTGGAAGCAGTTTTCTATTGAGGCATGTTGTTGTGCTAGTCGTTCCACAAAGATCACAACGACGAGGACGAGCAGTTCAAGAGCACCTTCACATGCCTAAGAATAAACCACCCAAACGTTGCCCCACATTGTTTGTTCCCTCGAGGACTAGAGAAAAAGGGTTGATTTTATCAAAAGGGAGGCACCGTACTGAACTCGACCAAAGTTTTTGCGCCGTAAGCAGCCAAAGTAACAGGTCCTTATCTATTAATGGGACTCCCAAAGCCCCCCCCCCGACAGTGTTTATCAACTCCTAAGCAGCCTAGGACAGAATGTTAACGATGAGCCACACACTCCGTGGGCTGTAAACACATGGAACCATTCCCCCCTACTCGACGGATGGGAGCCATCTCTGTCTTCTCCTCCGCCTCCAATCAATTCTTGACTGAGCTTTTTTTTGTTTTGTTTCCACTATTCATCTAGTCTCTCTCCAATCTGCCGGCCTCTTGGTTCCTCAGCGGTGGTGCTTGGGTTCGTGTGACAGCTACCTGGGCTATGTGGGCCACGGTGAAACTTTGTTGGCACTAGTTTACTCTTCCTGGCTCTTCTAATCATCACAAGGCGACGTAACCTCCAGTGGCTCCGAGAAATTATTTATTCCCGTCTTCGGCGAGGAACAAACAGGACGTTGCTCCTCGCCGGCTCTTTATTTTTAGTCCCAACCCCGCCACCCAGGCGTGTTTGCCTCGCTGTAATTCTTTGCGAGCTGTTGTTATGATTTTCTTAGTTAGGTTTTTTTTTTTTTTCTTTCTTCCTATACGGTCATGCTGATTTAGCATGCAGGTAGATAAATACAATTGAAGATAATTTTTTTATAAACAAAAATATAAATATATAATACTTTACAGATCACTGAGAGTAGTTGATAGTTTGGTTCATTCAAATCAAATGCCTATGTCCGCCATGATGGCACATTACCATTCGATGCCCTAGATGGGGCAGATATCGACATAATGATGCGCGGATGCCCAGCATGTGTACACGCTGGCTCCTTGCCCACAGACGATCGTGTCATTTGCATAGCAAATAGGTGTGTGACCGTGAGAGTTTTGACAGCAGGTAAAGGGGCGGAGAGGGACAGCCGGACCTATTAAGAAGGAGGGAGGAGGGTAGTGGAAGGAGAGGGGGGGGGGGGACATCGGCTGCATGAGTCCCAGATGTCTAAAGGTAATTGTGCAGAGGGGACATAACAACACAAGGCATCTGGATGCTCATATGCTGAATATTCTTTCACACACTCATGAGGAGGCTACATAAAGAACGGGTGGATGAAGGTCTGACTGCAACTAAACCTAGTTAAATAAAGCCATGCACTTTCTTTTTGTTAATAAAAAACAAATACGTTATGTCAACGGTGAAAAGTGTTGGGTGTATCTAATAGTCAACATATTAAGCAAACAAATACAGCCCGGGTAGGAAATTATTTTTGCTGTACAAAGGCAAACAGCTTAATAAATTGACCCATCTAGTGAATATAAATGAAGTCCAACATTCCATATTCACGTAGTCTTGCATTTAACCCCCGTGAAATCAATAGAGACTCATATTTAACACCGCCTAGAGGTGAAATACAGCACGGGAAAAAGAAGAACCCTTAACAAATGACCAGGTCGTGGTGGAATGGATCGACTATTCAAATGCTGCTTTTGGAGTCGAGGGTTTGAGATTTGCATTTCAGTGCACCTGGCCCTTTGGTTATTTATTTATTTTGTTCAGCTTTTCTGGCCAATGTGTTCTGGGAGAAGAGACAGAGTGAAGTTAACCGGCAACCCCCCCCCCAAAAAAACAAAACCACCCACCTTCTCCCCTCGACCTCTGAAGGCTTCCAGCCGAGTGCCACTCACTCCCACAACAGTCATTCTGATACGGCCGACACCTTCGTTCTGTGGTATGTTACCGAGAACATCCGCGCATGGTCGCTACGCTAAAGGTTTACGTGCACATCCAAAACAAAGGAAAAGGTAGAGGAGAGGAGGAGGGGGGTCATTCTGTGTCCAGGCGTAAACAAAGGGCAGATGTTCTTTCTGGCTGTGAGGCCCCTCGAGCAGGAGGCGCTACACTGTGTGAGATGCCGGGGGGGGGGGGGGGGGGGGGGGGGGGGGGGGGGGGGGGGCGGGCGGGGGGGCTTACAAAGAGGGACACGTTGCTGGAAGAGCCAATGCTTCCCTTCCTTTACAATATTCCTTTTTCTTGTTTTTTCGGGTTATGTGAGCGGACGGGTTAGCGGGCCATCTCACCATGTGAACATTATGAAACCACATGACCTCGAGGTGCAAAACCGTCTCTTCTTTTTTGCACTCTGACTATTTCTGCAACAGTTCCCTCTCTGCGTTCCTGGCAAGGACCTTGTGACTCACAGATGTGGTTAACGGAGGACTCTTGAGGGTTTCGTTAAAGCCACTGGTACGTCGTGCGTCGACAGCAAGAGGGAACGCTTTTTCCTGGGCCATAAACACGGCCCCTTCACCACCAAACACTTTGTGTATGAAGATCATTTCCTGTTTTCAGGCTCCGTTCGCCCGACTAACGCCAAATAGGGATCATCCCATAGCCGGTAACAGCACAGCTACAGAAGACCTGTGAAAATACACTCATTCACAAGGGAACCATTCTCGGTGCCAAAGGATATAGTTCACAACATTCTAGATTAAGAACACACACACACACACACACACACATTACTCCCCCGTTCCAAAACCTCCTGCTACATGTTGTGATCAGCTTTGCACACGGGTCCCGTCATATCGATATGTCTGGATCCGGGAGAGAGAGAGAGGGAGAGGGAGAGGGAGAGGGGGCAGGGGGCAGAGGGCAGGGGAGAGAGGGAGAGAGGGAGAGAGGGAGAGAGGGCAGGGGGCAGAGGGAGAGGGAGAGAGGGAGAGAGGGCAGGGGGCAGAGGGAGAGAGGGCAGGGGGCAGAGGGAGAGGGGCAGAGGGAGAGGGGGCAGGGGGCAGAGGACGTGCGAGCCAGACGAGGCCGAGGGCGGTGACAGGGTTTGTCAGCGGCCGTGTTATTCGGCCACCGGCCACGCGGCACTTTTGGGAGGGAAGGAGGCGAGGAACTGTCACCGCGGCGCCGCGTCCCCTCGCTCGGCGTGGGGCTCGCAGCTCTGCTGAAGGCCATTAGAGATATGGCCGCTGACAGGCCCCACAACACTCAGGGTTATTATCTCTCTTAATGATGGCTGGGTTGCGGCGCCTAAGTGAGCCTCGGAGATTGAGGCCTCGTTTTGACACATTGTTACGGAGTCTGGCTCAAGCGTTCACCCTTTCGGCTGGATGGTTTCCCCCGTCGCATTCGGACGGCGGCTGCGAGTGTGGGACGCGAGGCCTGTGCAGGCCACCATGGGCGCGTGTCTCCTGATGTAAGGCTTGTTGGGAATGTTAAAAGGAGCCAAATCTAAAAATAAAGAGCCACACCGTGATATCAGGCAAGTGCATAACATTTTCTCAAGAGCAAAAGCACTGGGGTGGGGGCTTAGTGGATCGAACCATTGTGTGGCAAAGGGCAGGGGAGGAGAAATCTTTTGAACTTACAACCACACTATTAAGTGTCTACAATAAGCACATGTGCCTATTATTAATATTACTGAAATGGGGAGGGGGGTGTAAGTCACATTTGTCCCAGGATGTAGGGGTCGTTCAGAAGATATATCCTTGACCGATTGCCCATTGCATATGGTGACATTTGGTTATTTTTCTAATACGTGTAATTTAGCCCCATACCAGATTGTGTATCTTTCCAAGGTCACCTTTAAACTTCAACAGAGGAGGAGACAGGTCTCAGAGGATCAGGCAGGTTTCAAAGAGACCCCAAGTACAAGAAGCATCATTTATGCCGTCCATTCCAAAAAGGCTTAAAAAACAGATCCCAACGCTATGAATAATGCCACAGGGCCTAGAGAGTTCAGATAATTAACGCCTATTTCCTTGCCACGGTTAAGTGTCTGTGAAGGTCTCCATTGGAAAACGACATGTTCCCGATGACTTGGCATGGGACCTCTTCGCCAACAGCCCTCACAGGCTTTGACGTCACCAAAGTGTGGGTAGTCGTGTCGGCGTTCCCAGCGTTCCATCCGAGCGCATCCGAGAAAAGCGTCTCTCCGACTTCAGTCGACCCGGAAAACCCTGAGGCCGTCAAAATCTGCCGTCCAAAAAAAAAGAAGCTGCTCGTGCACTGGACTACTGCAGCTCCCAGCGGATCCATGGGGACTGAACAGGGGAAGGAATGGCCCTTCCTGCATTATTCAAATATAATTCAATGAAACGTGGATCTGTGAAGGTCGCTGAATTTTACACGCAGTCATTCAAACATAGATGTCTGGTTGTTTTTCCTCACGAGAGATCACTATTCTGTTCCGAGGAGGATCTGAAAACAAGCACTGCACTAGAGGTTAGACACCTGCTCTCCAATGTTTGCTACTGAATTACATTACGATGCTTTATTTTTCCATTTTTGCAATGCAATGCATGTTCTTTAATGCAGCAACTTCCGGTGTACAAATTGTAGCTACGGTATCGCTTCTTCTTCTCCAGCACCTTTTCCCCGGTGAGTGCGGTGGAGGATTCCTCCGGGGCAATCCTCTTTGTTCCTCTGAAAGAGCAGCTGCCGTTATGGAGAGAAGAGGCGCACCTGCAAAACATTAACCCTGCGTCACAGCTGACACCTCTGCCTTGCCTTTTGTTTTTTTCCCCCTTCCGGCGTACTTAAATGGGACGGGTGCCCCTGAAATAACCATAATTTGGTTGTTTTGAATGGAAATGGAAATAATTATGTAGTGGTGTGGACATACCGGAAATAGAGGGAGGGGGGAGTATGGTGCCTGAGAACTTAGAAAACTGATATTTTTTGGGGGATAATTTTGTATTTTCTTCACCTCCAGGCCAAAGGGGCAAGGAGTAATCGTCGCTACTGTCCTCTCCTCTCCTATCACAGCACATTGTTCTCTCCTCTCCTCTCCTCTCCTCTCCTCTTCTCTCACAGCACATTGTTCTCTCCTCTCCTCTCCTCTCCTCTCCTCTTCTCTCACAGCACATTGTTCTCTCCTCTCCTCTCCTCTCCTCTCCTCTCCTCTCCTCTCCTCTCCTCTCACAGCACATTGTCCTCTCCTCTCCTCTCCTCTCCTCTCCTCTCCTCTCCTCTCCTCTCCTCTCACAGCACATTGTGATCCCCTGCGGACGTGTGTTTGCCGGCGTCTCTCCCTCGGTGGCACCACGCCGCCAACTTCCCCTCGGACGTCACGCCAACCCTGCCTCCGTCTCTCAGGGTTCCCGGTCGTCCCACATACTGCATCTTCAGCTGCCAACTGATATGAGAGCAAATCCCCTGCACGGAAAAAAAGAAAAAAAACAAGTTAGGTACTTGGGACCCAGGTGACATGGCAGTTTCACAGGTCAGCGCTTTTGTGTGCCGGGGCGAGGAAGTCGTCTCGCACGCCAACACCGCTTCTGCCGGGCAGAGGGAACGAGTGGCGGCTCGTAAGGCTCCAGGTGAAGACGAGGAATCCGTCCGGAGAGCTCGGCGACGACCCATCCCCAGTCATGAACCCCGCAGCAGCTCGGCCGCGCCCTCTCTGACTGACTTTCCAAGGGTGAACGCCCGCATAATTACATTCCACTCATGTTTGGGAGGTTAAGGCTCCTTTTTGAAGGTGCGGCGATGCAGCTAAAAATAGCTTGGGAGAGGGGAGGGGGGGGGGGGGGGGGGCTGAAGGGACAGTCAATCTGCGTCGAAGAGGCCCAAGACCGGGGTGGGAGTATCGGACAAGGGACGGGTGATATAGGACGAGAGTGAAGGAGGTGTTGGGGGGGAGGGGGTATCTCTTGCCACGCTCTTGGCAGCTCTCCCCGCATTGACAGGCCGGGTTCCTGCTGTGTTCAGGGGGCTGGGGGGTGGCTGAGCAGCGGCTGGTTTTGTGGGGGTCACAGCGGAAGTAAGAGCGCGGGCGAGAGAAGGGGCCGGGGGGTCTGACAAGCGGCGAGATGGATGTCCGTGCCGTAGACGGTGTGAACTTTGTCCTGTCCAACACCTCCCACTCCCGTCGACACACACACGCACACACACACACACACACACACACACACACACACACACACACACACACACGCTAGCACAGGAGGTGCTCTCTTCCCTTTCCAGAATACAACAAAGGAAGAGGTTGTAGGGAGGTACCTGAGTACACTGAGCATGAAAGGGCAGAACAGCACGCTGCGCAGTGTTTGCACTGGGTGTGTGTGTGTCTGTGTGTGCGTGCGTCCACGCACATTCATCAGCGTGTCAGAGTTTTCCTGCACGTTTGTGGTTCGTGCGCGGGAGCGGTAGCCATATGGGAATACAGTTCGAGGTCAAACCGGTAATTGATGTGGCTCTGCGGTTATACTTCAGAAGGCACTTTAACAACACACAGGCTCAAAGAGTCCAAAAGGACGAGCCTGAAGTGATTCATGAGGGAGGCTCAGATGCTGTGTGGGTGTGTGAGTGTGTGTGTGTGTGTGTGTGTGTGTGGGGGGGGGGGGGGGGGGGTCGACAGTATGCTTCGCTCTGTCATCGCTATCAACACAGAGCTCCAGCGCAACATCCGCCTCATCAGGAGCGAATTACACGCGGCTGTGCCGATTCGGGTGACGCCGGGAACACATATCTGGCTTTATCAGCGTGGAACGGCCCACAGGAGTGTGTGTGTATGTGTGTGTGGGTGTGTGTGTGTGTGTGTGTGGGCTCCAGCCGTTTGCCTGCCCGCCTGTGCAGCCATGTGAACTGGGCCGTGCAGCGTCGGAGGCTCGGCAACCCTTCCCTAAACAAGCTGGGACTCGCCCGTGGACGGTGTAAACCAAACGCCGGGCCCCCCCACCCCTCCCCGCACCACTCGGGCGAGAACACACACAGAGCGAGCGGGACGGCTGGGGAGGGGGAGGGGGAGGGGGCAAGGTAAACACAGCGCATTAGTGTTTACACACGCACCGCTCCCCTCGGAGAGAAAAAAATACAAAAAGAGTAGGAGACAGCAATCACAGTTGTAGGTACGCTCTGTACGTCTCGGGGAGGATGTCATTGATTACATCCCCTTTTTTCTATTGAGGTAAACGAAGCGAAGGCCTTTTTTTTTCGTTTTTGTTTGTTGTGTTTGTTTGCGCCCCCATCTCCGGAGCCTTACCCCAAACAGCGGGAAGTGAGCGGGGTGTGAGTTGATGCGTTCCCCATTCAGAGGTCAGACCAGAGGCAGGGACCGGCCCAGGGCACACGGAAGCACGAGTCACTTAACCCCACCGGAGAAGAACGAAAGAAAAAAAAAATAGGCCACACAGCAAAGAGCTCATTGTACAGATTACCGATCACATGAACGTGGCCTTGCAAGTTATGTATTATAAACGGGAATACATTAAACAATTAGCATTCTTTAATCCGTCTCATTATCTGTTAATTAATCGGCCGGCTTTGGGAAAAGGCAGGCTGATTGTGCTGGAGATATGGTAAAATAAAAGGGGGAGTGGGAATGAGAAGACGTCCGCTCCACAGCCCCCGGGGCTCCTTGTTGTCAAGTGGAGCACGATGCAAATCTGCCAACGTGCTCGGCTCATGCCTCACGGGCTCCAAGGAAAAGCTGGCACATTGTTGAATCACAATCCTATGGAGCTTCTTCCCACCGCGACGCCGGCCTCCGTCCCGGGCTGGCCCACTCCCCCCCCCCCACCCCCCCCCTTTGGTGTGGATGAACAGCCGGGTCGGCCTGGGTTCGGTTCGGTTCGGTTCGCTACCCCCAGAGTGAAGACGGTGTTGGGTTATAGCTCTGGTAAGGTTATCGTCCTATGGTGTGCCCCTCATCTGGCCTGTAGTGAACACGACTGCATGTTTGTTTCTGATGAATGAGTAATGCATGCTCTAAACAAAACACACACCAAAAAAAACGTGTCATGGGACTTTACTGCCTGTAAATGTAAGCATACACGTTGCCAGATGTATCGTTCAGCGCGCTGCTGCTTATCATCTTCACTCGCCATGCCTCCAGAGTCCCAGATCAAAGGCCTCTCTGATTAATCATTTAAAGTCAATAAAGCTTGCATCATATTGTTTATTCAAAACGTCTTTCTTTCTGCCACTCGTTCACCACAAATAGTGCATTTGAACAATAATAATAGGCTCTAATGGCTTTTTGATCCATTTGGTAGTCACAGAAGTGATCTCTAGCTATGCCCTGAATATTAGAGAACCCCTTCAGATGTTACACAGATAACAGACACCGAACAGTAATAACAGAAAAAAATGAAGACATCTGAGGAACGAATAGATCAATAGAATAAAACTAAAACGGATAAAACAGAAATATATATTCTGAATAATGAATAAAAGCTCTGTCGCAGTCGACATGACGGCTAACACACATAGTGAAAGTAGGGTCTGTTTGCCACGAACAGCCACCACAAGAACAGACACATCTCCCAAACCCATGGCCCCATAGAACCAGAGACTTCAAGGGGAACGGGGAACGGATGACTGGAGTGTGTCACGTAAAGCCAGTCTCTCTGGATTGGTGCGTGACAGGGCCTTTGTGGACGCGGCCGTCGCCCCCGGGGAGCGAGCGGGACCCTGGACCGTGGCGATACATTGGCAAAGTTTGAAACATTGGGTCGCGTCAACCCCCCCCATCCCCCTCCCTCCCCCCTGTTTGAACGGCGCTTGCAAAAGCCCTCTGTCTTGAGACGGGGGGGGGGGGGGGGGGGGGGGGTGAAGGCCGTGTGCTCCAATGACGGGAGGGCTCCCCCCCACCCCCTGTTCTCTGCCTCTCTAAATGGGTCATTAGCCACCGTCATATTATTAGAAACACTTTGGGGCGATCTCATACTTCTTTAATGTGATCATATGAGGGAAACTCATTGTGAGGACTAGGGCAGCCTTGTGGCTTCCCCTTTCCACCCTCTCTCCTCCTGTCAGGCCCTGCTTTGGAACAAACTAGCGCCGCTCAGCGCCACGTCGGAAGGCCGGAGGACGTAAGGATTCCTTATGGACCGGCTGTGTGTTCCATATGCATGGTTGCGTGGCAGAGCCAAGATATTCAAATTTAATTAAACTCGGGACCGTGCAGTGTGTGCGGTTCGCGGTGCCGTGTGCACGCCAAGCTGTCAGTGTTTTGACTTATCGGCAAGGGTTATATATATTTAGAGGCATTGAATTGGTTTGTGTATGGGGAAGAGTGAGGAGGAAGAGGAGGAGGAGGAGGAGTGATGACACGCATGAAGCTGGGATTGGGAACGCATGCTGCACATGCTGCCTGTGGCGGCCCCAGGCTCGGTCCGGTGTGGCCCGTCACCATCGGTCACAATCAATCGCATGAGATGAGCTCCTGCTCTGAAAATACGGCCAAGATGAAGTCTGACAGTCTGTATTTGCCAACAATGAGGCGAGGCCTTGGCAGAGCTGGTTCAGGCGGGCGACTCAAGACAACAGCTATTCTCCACGTCACACCCATCGACCACTCGCATACGCTCATTAGTTTCACCACACTAGTCCCTACGACGGTGCCACTGCTCACTGCGACCTACACAACTGTGCTCCTGTTCTTGTTGTCCTCCACCCAAGTCTCCACTTTCTTAGGCTCTGTTGCTCAGTGTCCGTCAGTATCTGTTAGGGGGGAACCTGAAGATATCGGCTCTCTACACATGGTTGTTCATGAAGTGTTTGAATGTGACCTTGGGCTGGAAAGTAGTTCACAGCAGAATACACTTGATGTGAACTTTCAATGTATTACCATGTTATATGCAATTAAACGGTTAAACGTGTAAGCATATCGTCAGTTGTCCTGACTGAAATATGTATATTACTGAAACTTCACATTTAAATCTTCAATACAATGTAAGTTTCCGTTCTTGTCATAAGACATTCTGCATTTATATCAGGGGGCCTTTTTTGCAGTGCACGTACCGTCAAAGCCGAACATATCTTTGAATTCTCAGCTAACCTAAGGCTACCAACTCTCTACAGCTCACTACAAAGAACTTGCTGGGAAAGTTTTGAGCGAGCGCGGGACGTGGATCAACAGAATGTTGGAGATGAGAAGCTATTCTGTTTTCTGTACCATTTCATTTTTTTTAAATGATGGGCTAAATAAGATTTGTTATTAATAACTCGGCAAGAAAATTGTACTCTGTCTACATCAACAATTTCTCACCAACACGACGGCTGTCACGTTCGCACGAACCACAGCAAACATGTCTGAATCTGACCTACTTAAGTGGATAAAAAAACAACGTTAAGGACAATATCATGTGGTATTAGGAACATCCGTATCTTGGGTCATATTGTCGATTCTGTTCAGAGGTTGTTTGGCGCAGACAAGTCACAAGACGCTCAGGTCCAGGATATTCTGTTCTTATTTCTGGTCACAAGGCATAACCCCCCCCCCCCAGCTCAAGGAACACAACACAACAGTGTTCAAGCTGCGTTATCATGCATGGCAGTGGGTACCTGTGTTTATCCTCATACAGATAGCAGTGATCCGGCCTTTAGATGTAGATTTCAAAAGCCGAGGAAAGTATTCACAGTCCGTCACACGGAGAGCTGCCAAAGAGTTGAGCTTCGGCTTTACACGCACAGCTATTTGATGTTTCATTTAAAAGCCTCGTATTATTTTGTTCTCACAGGTTTTTTTTTTTATGAGTACATCACAATGATTGATCGTATTTACACTGCATTTCTGTAATCAAACTTCAAGCACATTTTCACATACAATACATTATTTAAACCAATCATTATCATTATGAATATGCTTGTGCAACACTTAAGAGTAATTTCACTTTCATCTTTTCTTTAGGCAGCTCTATAATTCAGAGGACTCTTCAGCACATACATACAATGTCAAATCAGATAGATATCTTGTTGTCTTTACATCATTCATGAATTCTAGTTGGTTGCTATCAACTTCAATAGTCCCTTCCACAGAGACTGAGTCGGTTAGAAGTTTAGTATTTTTCCATCTCCCGACTGCAGTCACACTGAAATATTAAGAGACACAATTATTCATGAGCCCAAATAAAAGGCAACATCCCATGACATTGTTGTGCACTTTCCCTCACGTCTCTTGCCTATTTAAGACCTCGTCGGGGGGGGGGGGGGGGGGTCACATTTGATTAATCTCTCGCAGGAGAAGTATCCCTTTGCTTTCTATAGTTGGGTAAAGACGCGGCCTTCTGACCACCAGGGGAGGATCCGAGACGGAATTCCCGGAGATGCCATATTTTGATGGAGAAACGGAAAGGCTCTGACCTTGTCGGGAGCCCCGGAAAAAACGAGTGAGGGAAACGAGTGTGGAAGCAACACCTGAGTAAATCCTACAGCCCTGGTTCTCTGGGCAACAGGCCCTCGGAGGAGGGGCCCTACAATCCACAGGGGGGGGATGAAATAACACTTGTGTGGGTTTTTTTTATTGACAGGAAGACCCGACTTGCCGACTGAGCGAGATGAGCAACGCCAGCCTTTCGATGCGATGGGCTGGAGAGCGTGTGCGTTTGACTGTGACTGTGTGGGTGGGGTGAGTGACTCGGTCACTGGTCTAGCTAAAAGGAGCGTGGCATTTTGGATTTGCCATGACTATTTCCGACCATCACGACCATTGACATCTCAATGACTCCTTTGGCCTTTTCTATATACCGTAGCCATAGAGTTTAGCAGGTAACAAATAGGAAAGCCCTGTTTAGACTCCATCATATGTCTTAGGCGAAACCGCCTCATCCACCTATAGTTGGCTAGCTAAGTTTCAAGATCAGTCTTAGTTGAAATATAAATGGTGAATCGGTTTGATGTCAAGTGTTGATAATATTGCATTTATTTAGTTTTCTTTTTCATTATCGACAACTTATTTTTAACTGTACAGCACTGAAGGCACAGGAAAACAAAGGAATTAAACATTATATACAAAATATACAGAATAAATACTTCTACCTAGGTATAAAAGCTATAGTGTGCTTACATAAACCATTTTCAAAAGTTGGACGTCACATACTCAACAAAATAAACACAAGTCCTGAACATTAACCATGACTTTAGTGACTGGTCAGATTTGAATATATCCACGCACACACACACACACACACACACACTCACTGTATATAGCATATACGGTGCATGCCAACACATGTGAAACACGTGACAACATTCTCGATTGATACACATATCAGTTGATGTATTCAATTATGGTACAAAGACATGGACATATTAAATGGACAGTGTCATTCAGCAGGACAGTGTGTCGATTGTCATGCACCATCTTTTGGCATTTCATTAGTGCAGTGCACATTTACAATAAAGATAATATTATTCATTTATATCTCTCTATATATACGTTCTTCTAAAACCTTAAGTGCTTTGTCTACTAAAAATATGTTTTCGTTGACAGGTTATTTTGTAAAACGCCTCCTGGTTTTATACAAAATAAAACACCTATATAAAAGTAATTGAAAAGATATACAGACACACAGGTGCGCTAAATGAATGTCGCTCAATGCGTTGGCATTTTGTTGACGTCTATAGCACACTGAGCATGCTGGCATATCATCATAACCCAGACTGACTCTTTTGATGGAAGAAAAAAAAAAGACCTGTCAAAAGTCCAACCAAAGATGGCTGCACACCCTGATTAGATTTTTGAAAAGTCCTATTTGGCCATCTTACATCCGTAACCAGCCACGCGTAGTGCCCGTCAACGGAAAATAAAGGGAAACAAGATAATATATCAATTACATTCTGTGCTACAAATAAACTCTGCTACGTACTGTATATGTCCGTACTGTATATACTGGGATTACATGAGCTAGGAGAAGGGAATAGGAGGAAAAGGCACTTGTCTTGAAAAAGGGGGGAAAAAACTGGAACATGTTTTATTGTTTTCTTTCTTTTTTTCAGTTTCCTTTTCTTTTTCAGTTAAATGCTGTTTGATGTTCCAGAACCTCTAAGTAATCGGGCTCGGTGTGTAGGTTAGCTTTGAGTTCAAAGTACTCATTCTGAGTTTGCTCGAGCATGACCTGCCGGGGTCTCGAGTACATCAGCGTTTCCATTAATTTCAGCTCTTCCTGGTGTCCGGGGACCTGCCGCTCCGCAGCTGGCTGCAGCTGGACCATGTTCTTCCTAAGGTATTCCGCAATCCCCAGCTGCTGCAGCTCCTTCTCCCTCTCCAGGAGGTTCCTGTAGAGGGAGTTTGCGTCGCTCAGAGAGACGAACTCTGTGGGGCCCTCCCCGGCCATGCTCCTGTACTTGGGGCCGGGGCCAGTGAGCGGCGAGGTGTTCTCCTTCTCCATGATGCTCCGGCAGCCCGGCTTGGAGTGCTCGTCCAGGTCGTAGTCCAGCTCCGTCTCGTGCTCCTTGTGCTGGGCGCAGTAGGTGGGGTTGCGGCAGATCTGCACGATGGGGCTGTGCGAGCGCTCCTCGTACAGGCTGCTGCCCGTGCGGTGGGTCAGCGTGTGGTGGGTGGTCTTCTGGCCGTACATGCTGTAGTGGAGGTGGATGGGGCTACTGCCTTCGCGCGGCTGCTCCTCCGCCTGCTTCTTCTTGGCCCGCCGGCGCCGGCGGTGCACGGCGAACACCACCGCCCCCGCCGCGCAGAAGATGAGGAGCAGCAGGAGGACGAGCAGGCTGAGGATGAGGACGGAGAGGGGCACCGTGTCCCGGAGCGCGCCAAGGAAGCTCCTGACGGACGTGTCCGGGCCCACCGTGGTGGCGGCGGCGCTCTCGCCCTCGCCCGGGGCCAGGGAGAAAAGCAGCAGGCTGGGGCAGAGCACCTCGGGCCTCAGGGTCCTCAGGTCGGTCTGGGCCACCTTCTTGGGGGTTTGACACAGAATAGAGCCGCCAACCGTGTCCGCGCGGAGCCTCTCCGTCCACTGTTTGAGACCCACAGAGTCGCAGCTGCAGTCCCACGGGTTGTCCTCCAGGGAGATCTGCTCCAGAGAGTCGAGCTGATCTAGCACGCTGCTCACGGGCAGGTGCATGAAGAGGTTTCTCCTCAGGTTCAGCTTGGAGAGGGGCACGTTGCGGAAGATCTGCGGCGGCAGCGCACTGAGCATGTTGTTGTTCAGAGACAAAAGTTTGAGATTTGGCAAGGGGTTGAAGGCGCCGGGGGCAATGTCTTTGATGAGGTTGTATTCCAGGTACAGGCACTCCAAGTTGTGGAGACCCACGAACATGGTGGAGACCAGCTTTTCTATCCTGTTGCCGTTGAGATAAAGCTTCTTCAGGTTGCTCAGGCTAAGGAAAGTTTCATTGTCTATGTAATCGATCCGATTGTTGGCCAAGTTGAGCAGCTCCAAGCTATCGTATGTCACAAAGTCGTACTTCAAAAGGCTCTGAATCATATTCCCAGTCATGACAAGTTTGGTGGGGCTCTGCTGAAGTATTCCGATATCTGAAACCCTCTGAATACCCCGGTCTTGACAATGCATCAAAAAGCCCGCTACGGGGTGATTATGACAGGAGCACTGCTCCACACAAGGGCTGTCAGGAACGTGAGACTGCGTTGGAATTTTGCCGTCGTCCTTGGCGTCCATCAGCGGTGGAACCTGAGCCACTTTGGACGAGGGGGTGACCACCATGTCCAATGACTTGGAGGGCTCCTCCAGGTTGATTTCGGCATGGGACGGACAGAGGACGTCTCGCTTGACTTTGGCCAATACGGTGCCCCTCAAGTGGGGGGGGCTGCCGCACACCACCTCCCCGACGACTGACTGGGCGCGCATGTTCTCCATCCAGATCTTCAGGTGGAGGATCTCGCAGTCGCACACCCACTGGTTGTCCTCCAGGAGGAGCTCCATGATGCGGCCGATGTGCTCCAGGAAGCCCACGTAGGGCAGGGTCTGGAGCTGGTTCCCGCGCAGGTCCAAGTGGGTCAAGGGAACGAAGCGAAAGACGTTGCTGGGGAGGAACTCGATGGCGTTATCGTTGAGGATCAGGACCTTGAGTCGGATGAGCTTGTTGAACGCCCCGGGCTCCACGACGCGGATGAAGTTCGTGTCCGCTTGGAGGAACTCTAAGTTCACCAGACCGTGAAAAGTGTCTTCCTTCAGCGTGGTCAGAAAATTGCTGTTGATGTGTAGCTTTTTCAGGGAGCCCAGCTCACTAAATACACCTGGCTCCAGCTCCTGTATACTGTTCCCCCCGAGGTGCAGGGAAACAACGCTCTTAAGCCCTGCCATGTCCTCGGCGTGCAACTCCACCAAATCATTTTTGAACAGGTTCAGGTGGAAGGCTGAGCCCGTTGGCACTTTAATTTGGGAGATTTTGCTGATGTTCCTCTGCTCGCAGTTAAGGTGAAGAGTGCCATCTCGCTCTTCGCAGCGACACAAAGAGTCACAGGATTGGCTCAGAGACACCTCGGAGGCCTCGATGTCTTGGGAATTAGCAGCAGCAGCGATAAACAAGGCCAGGGAAACGACGCAGGGCAGCATTTCTGTCTGCTGTGTCTGTATGGAGAGGACAGGGTTAGAGATAGATAGAGAGAGGGAGGGAGGGATAGAGATAGAGAGGGAGGTGGGGGGATGAAGTAGAGAGAGGAGAGGGAATAAAAACAAAAGTTGAAAAGGTTATGGCATTCAATATAAAAAAAGGGACAGGCCTAAATAGTCATGAAAATAAAAATGAGCCAGGCTTCCTATGCCAACCGAGCGGGAGCAATTATGCGTACGCACATTTAGAACTAGTCAAACAACACGGGAGATTGAAATGCAGGGGACTGTGAAATTATTTTCAATCATACAGTGGATGACCTTCAATCCATAAAGAAAGGTAATAAGAGAACAGATGGGAACTTGCGCTGGCGATTCTGTGCACCTCAGGGTGTAGAGACATGAACTGGCCTGAACGTTCGTATCCTACGAGCAAAGGGAAACCTGGATGGTTGTGGCAGAGTTATAGTCATCTTGTATGTGAGACTTGCATCGTAGCCTCTGGCCAAGGCGGACGCTTCTAACATGATCAAACTCGTCAACCGTTGTACATGTTGTGTTGAGGCATTTTACAACTCAAGCTCCAAAAAACTTTTGATCCATTTTCTGTACGCTTAGGTTCGGAATGCACGGGGTTTATGTAACGGTCATAGTTCAGCTGCTGTTCACGTGTGGTGTGGAAACTGCAGCGCCTCGCTAATTTCCTCTTAAACAGCACACGGATATCGTTGGTTGCTCCGTTTGACAGGCCTTTACAGAGCCTGTGACAGCTTCGGGCCTCGTCGGTCGGTCTAACGTGCCACAGATCAAAGCCTTGAAGCATGTCTCATGCCCGTGGGACCGTGGGAGGATCTATAAATATGGTTGTACAGTATTGGGATGTCAAGAGAGGAACAAAAAAATAGAGGCTTTTGACAAATGACTGTTCATCCCTCAAACCGGGGGACTGCACGCGGGGAAAGCATAAAGCGGAGCCCACTCTCGTTTCGTGAATTCAAAATGCGCGTCTCTCCGTTAAGGCACCCAGGCAATTCAATTAGAGGCGAAGCGAAGCCTTTCCGACGACCACTCGTGTGCAACCGCAGCCCGATGCGAGACTCACACGGGGACGCTGCGTAAAACTCTCCCGTAGTAGAAAGGGGTATCGCCCCCCCACCCCACCCCTCCCTCCCTGCAGCCATTGACATGTACACTATGAGCCTGTTTATTATCCACTCTGTGTACTGTATGAAAAACTTTAGCTGACCATTTCTGTGGCCTGGCTTAGTGACAGCAAAACAAAACCTTGTGCCAATTTCTAATAGCAAGCTTTTAGGGTGGGGTGTGTGGGTGGGGGGGGCGTTGGTGTGACACTGAAATTGATCAGCGTTGTTGTGGGGAGCGACGGACGTCCTGCTCCTCTCCCCATAGGCAGTCCAGATGGCGCACGGATATTGCCTCGTCGTCGACAGCCGCCACGGATGGCTGAGGTGTGCACACACACACAAAGGCAGATGCGACGCCACGTCAATCAAATTCACACGTCACCGGTTGCTCGGTGAGGCCAGCGTGAAGTCGAGTTAAAAAGGACAATCACGACTGGCTCCCACGCCGAACGCATGGCTTCTGCTGTTACTATGCGTGAATCTGTACATAAAATCACATCCTTTTTTATTATTGCAAATAAACCTCCTCCATACAGTTTGCACAGTGCTGTAGGAGGAAAGGGAGTGCTTTCCCTGTCTTCAGATGGTATCTTTAAAACACTTTGGACATCCAATTAGCAGAACGTACACAGCAATGAATTAGCTGCCAGCTCCCTACTTATCAGCCAAATTTGGCCAATTATATGCACCTCACTCATGCTGCGACTGCCACATAAAAGCTGGCTTCGAAACCAAAGTCTGTTTTTTTATTATTATTATTTCTGTCCCTCCTGCTCACTATCTTGAATGATATCTGGTAGGCTAAGCTGCGT
Source organism: Galaxias olidus (assembly GCA_026901105.3). Classification (NCBI taxonomy): domain Eukaryota; kingdom Metazoa; phylum Chordata; class Actinopteri; order Galaxiiformes; family Galaxiidae; genus Galaxias; species Galaxias olidus. The sequence continues at coordinate 349,472 of JAPMUY010006164.1, read as the reverse complement.
ACAACAGCATCCCGAGATGGCATGAAACAATGACGAATGTCTCGGTTTCATGCTCAATACCAACCCTGGAACACTGCATTGGGGTCTGCAGCCATACCACCGTGCAGCACACTCACACTTAAAGATGTCTGATATGGCCCACGTACATCTACCGCTGTCGTGTCAGCAGTTCTTCCGAGCTAATGGCTGACCTTTCCAAGAGAGACGAGCCATTGGTGCCCGACGAGGCAAACACTTTCAGCACAGATCCTTGCGTATCCTTCCATTAACACTAGCCCGGTGGTGATCTACAGAGCTTGATAGCGAGCATATGCGCGACAAGCTAATAATAGCAGCACCACAGGGGGCACACAAGCTCCCTCGGTGAGCGTGATTTAGCAGGCGTGCGGGTCTCAAATGGTCTGTTAAACTAATGCGGCGTAATCATTTCACAGGAATCAGCATGCTAGATCTAGCCAGTAACGTTAAATACAAGACATCTGCAGACGACAGATGCAACTTTGTGTAGGGAAAAAAACCTGCTCGCAAATTAAGACGGTTCCTTTTAATTATTTGCCTAGCCTCTCTGACTAATTGTTACAAGGGTATTACGGTTATTGAAAGAGTTAAGGTGTGCTTGACTCCTTTTTTCCCCCCAAACGCCCAACATCTGGAGCAGGGCAGGGGGAAATACAAGTGCCTCCAGTATTGGGGAGGTAGGTTCTTTGCGATACACTGTACACGTCACATAAATAGATCATTCGAAGACTTCTTAGAAAGTTCCCAATACACCCCTCCTGGCACGTGCTGCAGTGTCTAAGCCCATGTGTCCGCTCGTCATTCCTTTGTCTTCCCCTACCATCCCAACCCGCTGGCCTCTTTGGTCCGCTGTTCTCCCCCACCCTTTCCACATGCCTTTTAAAAGCAGACGGCGTTCTCAAACGTGACAAACCGGAGTGCAGGGAGTTCCGGGGCAATGGAAGGAGGTGCAATCGTTTCCATTGTAAGGTCAGGTGTGGGGCACAGCTCATCGCTGACGATTTGGACTCCTTGGTCTATGCTGTCATTGTGCGGCGTGGCACAACACACAGGGAACCTGCACAGACCCGAAGGAGCATTTGAAGGCCAATTCAATTGGAGTACCATATGGCCAATCGAGTTGACACCTGCTGGGTGGGGGTCTCCACGTACGCAGAGCAAGTGTCAGAAGACAAAGAGATGAAAACGACGTGGTATTTGGAGGACAAGGTTTTTTTTTGCGGGTAACTTTGTGTGGAATCATAACAGGAGCTGGGATTAAAGCCTTTCCAGACACCACACAGGCCAACGACTTCCACGTGTCTGCGTACGATCCATATGATAGCGATGGAAAATAAAAACGTGGTTTTCGTCACAGAGGGAGAAGATGTTTACAACTAAAACATGGCTTCCCTCTTAAGGGGTGCGCTTCAGCCAGGACGCAGGCCAAGGATGCAGGACGCAGGCCTGTTTAAGCTTCAACCCACTCTCGCATAATGTTTAACGTGAGTCGGCCTCTGTTCTCTCAAACGTGCATGTGTATAACAGCCCTGTGTGGTCTCAAGTCTTAGCTCATGCAGGGGGAAAAAATCAAATCAACAAGGTGAGGTGGAACGGAGGCGGAAGCACATATAGGTTGCACAGCCATGGCAGGTCATAAGGCGTGTTACAGTAATCTATTTTCATACTGACACCAGCTCCTCATTAAGTTCCATCGGCTTGGTACTAAGCCACAGGAAAGCAGTGACTTTTGCCTTCCGTTACTACAGTGTCGACTGGGAAAAGGGTAGCGGTGGCGCACTGCAGGGTTCTAGGCTTGCGGCCGGGGGGGGGCTGGGGTTATGCAACTTGTGGCCTGCCGGTGTCGTCCATTTGGGGCAGGAGCCAGGAGGGCACACGCCCCCCCCTGCACCACGCCAGCGATGCACTAAAGTGACCCCCACAGATAAAGTCAGCAATACTCCCAGGCCAATTACAGAGAGACCCTTCTCTTCTCCACTGTATTAGAAGTGATGGGCTCGCCCTACAGGGACACCACTACACCCACATAGACTCAGAGAGAAAGAGAGCATAGCACACACACACACGCACAGAGACAGGCAGGGTGAGAAAAATAAAGAGATACAAAGACAAGGAGCCAAGAGAGAAAGCCAGGGAGAGAGAGATAGAGAGAGAGAGATATGGGAGAGAGCGAGAGAGAGAGAGGGTTCACACACAGAAGCAGGGATAGAGGGATAGACGGAGAGAGAGAGAGAGAGAGAGAGAGAGAGAGAGAGAGAGAGAGAGAGAAAGAGGGTTCACACACAGAGGCAGGGATAGACGGAGTGAAAACAGAGCCTATCAGGGAGAGAAAGAGAGATAAAGAAAAATGGTTGTGTCCCCTCTGTCTCACAGTCCACACCAATGGTAATTGTGACTTCCGCCCACTCAAAAACAGAGAATTCTCTCCTGTTTTCCTTTTTCCTTTTGACTCCTCTGCACAATTATATGGGCGGGTGGTGTTTGTTATTCAAGTCTTTGAAATAGGAACTCTAATAGAGAATTCCCTGTTCAACGCAAGGGTTTGCCTCAATCTGCAAAGTCACGCCTTTGCATTCGAATCAGGTACCACCATCATGTGCAAGAAGGACCCCCATGGTTTATTCTCAAACTCTAGACAGCAAATGATGAATTAATTCACCATTTGAAAGCTGTATTCATGATCTGTTACAGATCATGTTAGGAAAAAAAACATGCTTGAAAGAAAAATGTACTGTTGGCAGATGCACTCTCATCTCTGGGGCCAGAGTGCATTCTCCAAAGCGCACCAGTCTAATAATCATACTCATGTATGTGGCCACGACAGTTTTTAAGTACAGCTTAATTTACAACCGTAAGAGGTTACAGTATGTAGAGAAAATATGGGCAGGAGTCAAACAGGTAGTGTTTTTGTAGGTAGGCCTACAACGTTCGTACGTACTGGATTGATACAGCACGTCCACAAATACATTTGACACCAGAAATCATAGCGTATCAATTTGTTTTTCTTTTTACGAAATCCGTTGGCACATTCTTCTGTGGCTGCTAAGTTGTTAACTAAAGTAGGCTACATCTTTCTTAAAGTGATATTCCAACCACTCGTGTTTTATAGCTAGACTGGCTAAGGCATGTTACCTATTGCCAATTTAATCGAAATAATTAGATTGCCATTAGAACATGTCACTCATTTCAGCCATTAGCTAAAAAGGACATGTCATTATCGAAATTAAATATGCATTAGATTCCAAGTTCCAAAAGATGAGGAGTGAATAACTTATCGTATTCTTCAGAGAAAATCGAAGACAAGCTGACCCTTGCGCGCCCGAGACGCACAAATGAATAAAATACTGTTACCTATCCGTGCTTGGCACCGCGTCAGGTGTGTGCTAAGTAGCCTTTAAGTGAACCGACTTCTCATTGTGCATAAGTTATATCAACAGTCGAAATAATAAAAAATACCCACACATGTGCTGCAGTCACTGAAATGGATTCACGTTGCAGCGACAGGCTGCATAGTCATAGATAATAAAGATTTGCAAATAACACATAAACTGAGCGCCGCTTATATCTTATCAATGTGCTTTAAATAGTTTGAGAAAACCGTGGTTAAAACACATTCCATATTCATGTTATACATGTTGAACTGCATTCTACATCTTGTCAGAACATGCCTACATGGACACCTGAATAGCCTGCAGTTATTTTTCTTACGAGAGCACGAACGACAGTTTCTCATATAAACAAACAAAGAAATTGACCCATCACAAATGTTTGAAAGTTGTATGACTTGATGGCTTACCCGATAAACTCAGAGTGAAAGACTGACTATTCCAACTTGTTCGCTGCTGGGTCCATACGGAGGTGCGGGGATCGCACACATCGAAAGATGGGCTTCTTAATGACACTTTCTCTTAGTTTAACAGCTTCCCAGGTGCTTCATAAAGCAACGTTGGTCCTCTCTTGAAACCGATTTTATCGAATGATAAGATGGTCTCATGTCATCCAGTTATATTCCATTGGTAATGAAATGCTCCCACAACTAAACAATTCATCCTTGTCGGAGTAATTCTCCAATTAATCGATTTGTCTCTGTCCGAATTTTCACGCAAGGACCGTACAGTTTCAGGTTCTTTGACCGTAAGCAATTAAACGGGAGCCGCTGTTGAACGTGAAGACGTTTGTCTTGCCAACCCGAGCTAAATTGGAGTTCTTTCTATAATTTGCCTGCTTTCTGGGTGAACTACGGGGAAGCTCCCGTAGGATAGCATTCTTATCTCGAGCTCCTCCCCTCGGAAACTATTTGAATATGAGACACTAATGCCACAAGACTGCATTGTACAACATGCAATGAAATCTTAATAATGCTTTATAACTTTATATGATAGTCTTGTTAGAAATGTATTTTAATATCATGATGTTAAAAAAAAAACATTTTGGCGCCTATATTATTGAATATTCAAGTAGGCTATATATTCATATGTATTACGCAGTTTTCTAAGAAGTCATCCAGTAGTTTATTCCGCCAGTTGTTCGTTGTGCGACCGGGGAAATATATCTTGCCCTGCCCTATGGCTTAATCCTTTTAAAATATGACTATTTATAAGTAATGAATGGTAGACAGTAGCCCATTAACTTCTTTGGCTGATTCACTGATCTGACTCGTCACAGTACCTATGAGAGGACATGCAGTGCCAATTCTACTGAGCTTAGTGGTTAATGTAGTTGTTTGCTAAGTGAGTTATTCTATTACTACAGCAGACTGGGGTATGTAGTTATATATCGCAGAGTGCGTCCCTACTGCCAGAAGCACGTTTAGACGTTTGTGGGTTATTTCACCGGAACATATGCATTTTCAGCTTGGATCACCGACAAAGTTATTAAAATGTAATGCAGTCTGAAACTATTGATTTTTTCCCTTTTAAACAATGTTTTGTCAACTTTGAATCAATATTGCTGTACTCAAACCCCGATTCATATCATGAGAACAATAAGTTAACATCAAAAGGTTTCCAAGTCCTGAAGTTCCCGTCATGTTTTACATAGGTTATGGTGTCATAGTTGTCAAGAATTGACATTAATAATGCATTTGTGACATGAAACCTATTGTGTATGCGCATCAATTTAGAAGCTCATTGCTACACTTGACTTCGATGTGCCCTTCGGGAAAATAGGTTTGGCAGATATATGGCCCATTATAACAGCATTGTTCATTGTGGATTCCACTCCGCTGCAACAAAATACAGGAGCTAGTCAAAGGTGTCGTGCCAATTGCCGTGTTTCTCTGTGAAAAGCTGTCATCAATCTTTTTCACTTATAGAATAATAGTGTTCATGTTTGTGGAAAATCTATTGCGTGTTGAGAACTGTTTTGTGTGTACGCGCGCATGTTTGAGTGTGGATAGATCTGAATTTATACCTAGCAAGTGTCTTTAGGTGTGTGTTTCTATGTCCAGTCACTTGCCGCGCTTCACTTTTAACTCTGCCACGTGGGATGCCTCCATCTGAGGAACATATTCCTATTGTACCCGTGCTTCTATACATAGGAGATCAAGGCCTGGATGTCCTGCTCGGCGAGGCGTTTGTGTGACGGGCAGCTGCACCCCACGTACATTACACCTACAGAATATCTCCGACAGGCAGCATCAGAGGCGCTTTGGCCAACCGTTCTCTCTCTATTTCTGTCACCTCCACCTCCTCTGGGATAATGTGTGATTTTCCTGACACACACAGTAATTTAAGGAAACCCATGGCACACTGGTGCATCCTGGGCTCTATGGTCTTTCTCTCTAATGAGTGGTGTGTTCTAAATTTAAACAGTGTGTCAGGGGATGAAACTCGAATGCATCCAATTGAGAGTGTGCCTCCATCTCCCAAGCCAACTGATAATGAGGGTATCTTTAGGAAGTTGGAATGCGGAAGGTATTTCAAGATCTCTACAACAGTAGCCGAGCAACAATATTAAAAGTGCTGTTTTTTTTTCTTTTTTTTTTTCTCTGGAACATCAACTAGGAATAGTATGCAGCAACAGTGCAGGGAACCTCCATTGTGCTGGCACTGAGTTATTTTTATATTAGGTTGTTTTTAGTCTGGCAGTGTGCAAAAGGAGGTGAGATTGGATGAACAACATAAAGTTTGCTATTTGTCAATTCCAACAAAAACAGATAAGCAATAAAAAAGAAAAGTGTTCGAACTTCTCAGGTTTTCTGCAAACAGAACTTAAACTGTTTTACATGACCTTGATGGATGTGAAGTTGAGCAAAATTTAGCATAAGTGTTCAAGAAAAATATGTACAAATGGACCAAATTAACATAAAGCCCATAGTGCTTGTGTCACATTGTTTCAAGGTCATTTGGAACATTGTGAACAATAAATTGGGGGAATCATCTGATGTATGTTTATCCTTGTTTATCCTATAGATCCAAAGGCATTGCCAGCCTTCTTGTTTTTCTATCCTGCCTTTACAGTATCGCAAAGGAGGCCTCCAAAGTATCTCACTGCATATCCTCACTTTAACTTTGTTGTCCCCGTTGATAATCTTCAAGAACTTCCCACTTTACTGTGTAGATTCTGAGAGCCAACCACAGTGCCAAAACAACAACATTGCAGCGACTATTTTTCGCTTTAAAATGTTAATCTAGACTCAGATAAAGCCTTAACGATCGCATTGCTGCTCTGCGTTTGCACCCTGTTGGCCCAGAGATAAGAATCCCATACCCTAATGCGTCATGCTACCCACTACACAAACCTAACTGCCGCAAAATCTTCTTTTTTTTCCCTTATTCACTTTGGAGAGCACACAGTCTCATTATGGATTTAGAGACTTGACCACTCGAACTCAGTAAAGGTCAGAAAGTCATAAGCGCGGCGCCCATTTGTGTATGTCCCCGCTATTTCCCTTGGAATCCATACAGGGCATTGTGTCTGCGTGTCCGTCCGACCCTACGGCAAGCCGCTGTAAGATTTGGATCAATGCAGGGTGTCCGTCCATCCGTCCGTCCATCTGTAATCTTTGGATTAACGTAATCTCATTTCGTCTGTTTACCCACCACGAGCATCGGGCGACGGTCGGGCACGCTCTGACTAAAGCCGAGGACAAGGAGATGTCCATGTCCGACTCCGATCAGCGGTGGAGTGTGGCGTAATGAGTGACCTTACGTGGCGGTGACAGCCCTCAGGCGCCAAGCACGCACATAAAGAGATATAAAGGTCAGGAGTCTTGTGTTTAATGTCAGCGACATACCAAACTGATGGAAGACCCCGGCTGACATTCCCGTGTGCCGGCCCCACCAACTCGGCGACGGCCTCTTTGGACCGCTTCAGTCGCTGGGCGCCACGCGTTTGATGTCTCTACTGGTGTCATTAGGAAGGCCTAATGACGGCATTAGGGAGAGCACGCGCTTCCCGCTGGCCCAGGTTCAAGGCCAAGCCTTTTGTCAAACGACGCATAGGAGTGTGACAGATTGTTGGTTTGCACGGAGTGCCCCGACTAGCAGGACGCAGGCTCAAACTTGTCGGAGATCATCAAGTCATCCGCCAACGTCGAGGTGGCAGAGGTGATGAAGCGCGTCGACTCTTTCCCCGAGAGCGCAGAGGCTCCGTGAGAGTAGAGTCCACCTTTGCTGTTCACCGTGGAACCTTTGAACCTGTGCAGTTTTCTGTGGGCTTTGTTGGTAATCGTAGGAAATAACAGTAGCGTGCTATGTTGCCATCGCGTTTCACATCTGCTTTGCATAGGGCTACGTCTGCTGTGTCCGCAGCAAACCAGTTCCTGTGGAGTTGTGCAATCCGGAGGTGATTTTGTATCTCTTGTCAAAGGAAAGTTTTTTTTTTCTCTAGTTAGTCATTAGTCATGTGATTTACGATGATTCATGGTTTGTGGCTTGAGAGTTTTGCCAACTCTTCTTGGTGGAGAGGGGTGCGGGCGCCACACGAAGCTGCGTAAACTACACCGTCAGAGATAGGACCATAACAACGTTGTTTTCAGTGCGTTTCATCATTCCCATTTCGTCATTCATCCCGGTTGGTCGAGGGAGACGTTTTGTCCGCTCAGTCCCAATCTTTGCCACTTCCCTGTTGAGCACATGACAACGCCACCACAGGGGAGAGGAATGGGAAATGTGCTCGGACTAACCCCTGGTTAGAACCCCACACCGTTCAGTCCGCGTGGCAGTGCCCTGTCGTTTCAAGGACCCAGTTGAGTTGTAAGACCTTCTTTAGTCATGGACTTTTCCCAGAGATGTTTCTTTTGGGGGAGAGGCAGTCATGAGAGATAGCCCGAGAGAAAAGCTGACAAACTTCTCCAGCCGTTGGCGCATTGTCTCCCGCTGAATCACTTTGGGAGTTTCATCCCGTTTTATTTTATTTTTATTTTTTTTCGTTGCGTCCAACTTCCCTAAATCCACGGCGTGTTTGAGTTTGTCACCGTTTTACCCGACAGTCCCTTCTCGTCTCAGACCGCTCTTACACTTTGGGGAGACAAGTGGGCTCAGGGGCAGGCAGGCAGGCAGTCTGACGGGACGGACAAACACCAAGGGACAGCGGCGCTGAAACATATGGCAGATGTTCGATTTGATCACGCGTTGCCTGGAGTGATCATAGCGGGAGAGAAGGGGGTGGGGTGGGGTGGGGGGTGGGGTGGGGGGGGGGGTGTCCCAATCAGAACATAAAAGACATTTTAAAAATAGATATCTCTCCATATAATGTTTATCTGTAGGTGTGTACGGTTACAGCCACCGGGGTAAGGATTCAATTAAATTCAGGGTATTGATTAAACTGTATAATGTATTAGCAGGAAACCCTATCTTGTTAGCTAGACACACCAAAGTCAAGGAAGGGTGGAACGCTGCCTGAAATTTTTTTTGCTCTTCTTCCTAGGACCCCAATATTAGCTCAGACGTCCCAGGGCAGAGTCTGGAGGATGATGGGGCACGGGGCCACGGCTCGTCAAAGCGTCGCCGCCGAACCCCAACGACCACGGCCCGGCCCTGCGTGCCACACGCCGCCTGCCCGACCCCTGAAGCCTTATCTCGCTGTTTTGCTTTTATTGGGGGGTTTTCTCCGCCTCTGCACTATTGTCGTGCGTCCTTTCGGCCTGAGTCACAATGAGTCACCGAGGTCCTATATGCACCTTCCACCCCCAGATAAGGCCTCGGCTTTCATCTCCCGGCGTGGGCACACCTGTCTTCGCTGCAGGGGCCCCCCTGGAGATGTTCATATGATATGTTGCTGGTCGTTTTTCCCTTTTGTGAGGCCTGGCCCCCCTCCCCCCGGCCCCCTTTGCTCCAAGCCGGGTCGAGAACAACGGAGGAATACCTGGCAATATCCTGTTTATTGTTCACCTGGGGAAACGCTTAATTAAAGCCCAGTAGCTCTCTCCACGACACCGTTCGCCCGGCGCTTTTGTGTCCTCGAAAAAGCATTCTGTGTGGGCCTTTTGTGTGCTTTTGCAGCTTTGTTGACTGACTTTTTGTTTGCCTATCACCCTCCATATTACTGGTAGGCCGGAAAGGCTGACCCGCGCTGACCTTTGGGGGACAGCAGCCATATTTTAGGTGAGGGAGGACAGCTTGGGTTTGGTCTTTGTCAAGGCGTTGACAGCCTGAGGGCAAACGCCACCGCCACATGCTCACTCTCGCCTTCTCTCCTTCTCTCACACACACACACAGTCACACAGAAACACACACACACACACACACACACACACACACGCACACACACACACGGGCAAAGCACACAAACCAGCTCTTCTGCTTCCTCTTGGAGTGGTTGACACACAACGGCCGTTTCGGTCATTGTGTGAAAAGATGGCCACCTGGTCTAGTTGATCCGTCATGGAGAGTGACTGTGAGCCAGGGTTTTGGGCAGGACACCCTGGTCACACTGGTGTGAGGACCTGGAGAGAATATGCCCGTTTAAGTTGATTCAGCATTGACACGGCATAGTGTAACTGGACCATTATTCATTGTTTTGATTCAGTTTAGTAGTCTCTATATTTTTTGTTTCTGAGTAGTTTTCAATATTTTGCTCCAATGTCTGGATTTTTTTTGCCAGGCTTTTGCTGCCCTCTACTGGCTGATTTGGGAGAAAGCTGTTTTACCCACATAGACGTTTGATAGATTTGATCCCGATCAAGAGAGACGATTGCTCTGTTTTCCTTCAAACGTTTTCGTTCACACTGCCAAGCATGAAGCGGAACACATATCGTAAATACGTGACACGTGGTCAAACATCCATTGACAAAAAGAAAAGAAAGGATCAGTTGCAATCAATAACTGTGGCATGGTATTGCAATTGTGGCTTTGATTTTAATACTTCCCTCATGCTCTCAACAAAGCAAAGAGAGTAGGATCGCCATTTCATGCCTGTGTGCAGACAGCTTTTCTCCACATTGGACTGATGCTGTGAGGCGGCATGAAAAAAGGAGGCACGCTCTAAAGCAAACCTCTGTGAGCTCTCTTACCAGCCTCATTAGACACTGACCTCTTAGATTTTGTGGCCAAGAGTTTAAAAGTCCACAAGACTACCTCTGTGTGCTTGTTGCGAAATAAAACAAGTGAGATACGTATTTGAGAATAAGCTATGAATATATATGTACGATTTGATTCATAAGACCAGCAACGACAGTATAGGTTTGCCTCACTTAGTTCAAACCTTAAACTACCCACACCTTCACTAGGGAATGAACATGGTCCTGCTTTTTATAGCGGCGCACAGTTCATGGGTTAGGACTGCACCAGAGTTTGAATGCGTGTTAACACCTAGCTAACTAATCCATGTGAAAGACCTCAGTTAGTCTGATCTGACCATAACAGTGCAGGTGTAAAAGTTCCCTAACTCAACTCCACCATGAATAGAAGCCACTGTTTATCGAGAAATATTAATAACCAAAATCAACTGCACTGTTAAAATATTCTGAACAGTAAATTATCCAAGTTCTCTGATCTCTCTTATCAGAAACAAACAAATGTGGTTTATAATCTTATCGAAGTAAAGCTCACGCACTTACTCAAATAACATATATAATCAAGAAAAGGTTATGCCCAAAAGGAATTACAAGGTATTTCTAATCAGCAGAAAAGCATGTGCACATCTCTCTCTCTCTCGACATAGGTTGATTTTATCATAACACTGAATAAGTGTTAAGTATCGAGTATCTAAGTATCTAAGTATCGAGTATAAGGCTGTCCTGAAGTTTGAATGACTTTCAGACGAGCAGTTGTTCCAAGTCCTGTTACAGCTCAGCCACTTTGAACAGTCATTTTTTAACTCGAGCGCGAACTAGACGACGTGATTCCTGTTATGATGACATCTATGAAAAGGTTTGAAGCAATGAACATAAAGTTACAGAATTCATGAAACACTTCCACTTCCCCCCACAACCTCACCTCAGTGTGTCACCGATGAACGAAGGTGTAAATAACCTCTGACTGAAACGATTCTCATCCAATAATAATAAATGCAATATTTATGCAGATGGCTTCTGTTGAGATCTTCCATTGTCTCGGGGGTCAAAAGAGTGAAAAAGATGGCCTTGAGAGACGCCTGTGTGTGTGTGTGCGTGTGTGCGTGCGTGCGTGTGCGGGCGCGTGCGTGTGCGTGCGCGCGCGCGTGTGTGTGCCCTGGCTGAGCTCCTTCCCCGCTCGGAGAGACTCTAGCCTCAGCTTGTAGCCAGGTAAGCCTCCATTAGCAATTACCTACATCTGCCCACTGGGTCCAGAACCCCCGTCCACTAGGGAGGGACGGACCCTGCACGACGTTAAGCGCCATCCGGCCGAATACTAATCGACGTCTCTAGCTTAACTCCCCCTCCCTCATCCCCTCCCCGTTTCCGCACGGAAATCTTCCCAAACGCTGCCCCCCGATGGCCGCGGCGGTCCCTGCTGGAGACGGGGCCCAGCTGAGGCCCGTGTGCTTTCCTGAGACTTTAAATGTGCTAAGGACTAGAGCAGACGGGCACACTGGCGTCTTAACGGTTAGCCACCAGCGCTTTAGACACAATTAAGACCCAATGCAAATGTAAGCGGAGGACTTCGGGGGGGATGGGAGGGGATTGAAAGGGTCGTGCAATTGCGTCTCTCCCCGGGGAGGCGGTTTGGAGGGCGGCGCGATGAGCGGAGCCGATCGACGGAGAAGGTCAGAAAGTGGATTTACAACTTTTCAGGAACGGGCGAGGAGAGACACTCGCGTGGCATTGGAGGAGAGTCGAACGAGGAGGAGGAGGGGGACGGGCGGGGGGACGGGTTCAATTCGCCACCTGTGTCCACTGAACCGGGTGCTTTATTTAGACGGCCGCTCTCGGGGCGACGCACTCCCCCCCCCCCCCCCTCGAGATGCACCCCCCCCTCGACACTCCCCACCACGACAGCCCCCTTGTTTGGTGACAGAGACAAAAAGTCCTCAGCGGGGATAATGAAATCACCTCGTTAGGATAATGAGTCGATTCCATAATGAAGGTGATTTGCCCCCCCCCCCCCTCTCTCTCCAAACGCCACGGCTTCTGTCGCCTAATTACGGGGCCGAGCGCGAGCAAACACTGTGTAAGAACCTCTGTTTGATGACTGCCGCGTTGTTCGGCAACCCCCCCCACCCCACCCCCCCCCCACCCGCTACTCCCGCTACGGGGCCTTAGTTTGGGAAAAAGCAGCTGCCTCCTGTTTGCTCGCCGTGCTTTGTTTACCCCCAGGTCTGATCTCACAGCTAATTAACCTTGGGCAGAAGGTGAGCCGCGTTCGTCATCCAGCGACACCCCCTCCATAGTGTCACTCGGCGGAGTCGTAAAAGAGACTTAAGTGACCGTCTGGAGAGAGCCTGCGCAGCGACACCCCCCCCCCCCCCCCCGAGTCCTCGCGGCGGCACTTTGCATTAACGGCGCGTAAAGTCACACGGCGATACGTCCGCGTTCCGTGTCGCTCCAGCGTAGAACGTTATTTATTCATATTACGTTGATTTGTCACCTTTGTGTCATTACGTTTTCATTATGAGCTGTATCCTGTCTAGTGTAGTCTAACACGTGCACGTGAGTTATTCATCTGCTGTCGCCTACTCCCAATGCACACATCGAGTTCCATGCGGCTACATCCGGCTTCGCCGTAGCCGTCTTTAGACCCCACCCCTCCCCGTCTCTCTCCGCCTGAACAGCTTGCGCGCCGGCCAACTCGGCCGGCAAAATGTCAATGGGGTGAAACTCGAGTGTATTCAGCTAAATCTGGTTCACTAGCTGGGCTTTAGAGATCGACACGGTCAGGTCGACGGGGCCATTTGTCTACGGATTTCACGGTGTCTCCCAAGGTATGCGGGGATGTTCCGGGCTGCATTCAAGATCTGTGGCCCAGCCCTGTTTACTCTCCTCACTTCAATAAATCCCCACAAAACAAATATTTATTGGTTGAGATGTTTGGAAGGCCTGCAGTGGAGGCCACATGTCATATCACATAAGAACACTAGAGGGCACTCATGGACTTTCAGAATCCCTTGTTCAGTGCTGTAATTCAATCTTTAAGCACGGTCCCCTTAATGCACACACTACACGGGTGTTGCACAGAACTGCAGAACACACTATCACATGTCGGCACACACACACGCACACACACACAGACGCACACGCGCGCACACACACACGCCTACACATTTGCATATATATTTATACACACACACATAGCAAACAATGATCTCTTCATTTGTGTCTTCACGTTTGATCTGGATACTTCTCTTCCATAGCCGGCCCCGGAAACCCAAAACGGCTGCTTTCTAAACCCGAAGACGTAGCACCGAGAGCATCCCCCGCAAATCAAGCGCGCCACTGTGCGAGCTGACACACGCAGCATCTCTTTGGACAGCGTCGGAAGGCGGCGAGCTTGAGTTCATCACTTTGATGAAGCGCCGCGTGGAGCCGCTTGCGTCCGCCGCGATGACGGACAGCCCTAGAGGGACCCGTGGGGGGTGGGGGCCGTGGAGGGCCCCTGGGAAGCCCATAGCTGTCCATTCCAAACGCGGGCTCCCTCTCAAAAGAGTCTTCATCGTTGTGTGTTGCCACGGCTCGGGTGATACAATACGCGGCAAGACCTTCTCCTCCCCCCGCCCCGCCCCGCCCCCGACCCCTCCAGCCCCCCGGGCCGGGGACGACAGTCAATCTCTGCAGCCTTTCCAATTCCACGAGCATCAAGATAACAGTTATCTCCGTTTAGAACCGTGTCGCTCTCTCGGAGAAGGGAAGGGAGTCGTAAAGAGCGGGGGGGTGGGGGGTTGAGGGGGACGACGACGACGACTATCCGACCGGCTACTTTGCTTACAGTAGACATGCCCCCCCCCCCCTCCCACACACACACACACACACACACACACACAACCGTCCCAGGTCTGCAGAGCTTGTCAGGAGATGGATAACTGTGGATGCAATGAAACCCCCCTCCCTCCGGGGCGTCTTTACGCGCCACGCTCGTCGGAGATCTGAGGCTTCTCACGGAGCGTTTGAGGGGGGGGGGGGGGGGGGGGGGGATAAATAGACATGTGCCGGGCGCCGACTGGCCGTAAGTGTGGGTCCACATGAACGCGTCGCCATGACAGATGCAACGGTGTGAGTGATGGGAGGTGGGGAGGGGGGCGATGAGACGGGTGGCGGTACGGTGGAGCGTGCCCCAACACACACACACACAAACAACACACACACACAAACACACACACAAACATTTTCTCCCCCGTCTTCCAAGTAGCTGCTCATCTCCTGTTTATTCAGCCCCTGTGGAGAAATGCTTGAATGTATACATCAATCACTGGGACTCAAAACAACAAGTGTAGACTCGGGATGTGTCTGTCGTCAGTGAGCGCTTTGAAAAGGACGCGTGTGTGTGTGTGTCGTTTGTGTGTGTGAACGCGAGAGAATGGCGTGTGTGTGTCGTTTGTGTGTGTGTGATCGGGGGAGAATGGCGTGTGTGTGTCGTTTGTGTGTGTGATCGCGGGAGAATGGCGTGTGAAAGACATGTAGTGAGGTTCCCTGTTAAGAATAAACCAGAGAGCAATGGAGCATGCAAAAGACAGGGAAAGAAAGAAAGAGCGAGGGAGAAAGAAAGAAAGAAAGAAAGAAAGAAAGAAAGTAAGACAGAGAGAAATTGAGAATGCTATGTAGAGAGGAAGGAGAGAGAGAAGGTAATTACGCAGCCTGATATGTTACCCCCTTCTCTCTCTCTCTTTCTCTCTCTCTCCTTCCATGCAGCGGCACCCTCTGCAGGACTTTCAATGGCTGCATAGGCTCCTTTGCTTGCCAGCAGCCCCACACACGCAAGCAGAGAAGGACACGGAGACACACAGAGACACCCCTGCCGTCCTTATCAATTAGCCGCACTTAGCTAGCCACACCACTGTGCCTGAGCGGACTACATCTCCCAGTGCTCCGCGGGGCGGATTGTCCTCCCATTATTAATGACCACACTGGGGGGGAGGGGGGTGCAAATGGTGGATTAGCGCCGCAGCTTTGGTTTATTAGGGAAAGGCAGGTCATTGAGTGAATCCGCAAATAAACACACTTGGAGAATCCCTTTGTGAGGTAGTTACAAAGGATTCAGGTGTTTGAATGTGTGTGTGTGTGTGTGTGTGTGTGTGTGTGTCTGTGTGTGTGTGTGTGTGAGAGAGAGAGATAGAGAGAGAGATTCTGTGTGTGTGTGGGTGCGTGTGTGTGAGAGAGAGACTGTGTGTGTGTGTGTGTGTGTGTGTGTGTGTGTGTGTGTGTGAGAGAGAGACTGTGTGTGTGTGTGTGTGTGTGTGTGTGTGTGTGTGTGTGTGTGTGTGTGTGTGTGTGCGTGTGTGTGTGTGTGTGTGAGTGCGTGTGTGACGGGGAGGTGCAGATGAGGGTGAGGGGGCTCTCGTGATCGATGTTCACCCGCTGTTAATTGTTTGACTGAAGGCCTGGTCCTTTGGCATTATTGATCACGTCCCCAGGGCACGGGCCAACGGCCCAGTGTTTCTCCAAGTGGCCCGGCAGCAGTCAACCCCCCCCCCCCCCCATATGAAAGAGGCCACAGCACAGTCTCATGTGCTAATTTCTCTGGATCAGTACAACAGGGTTCTACGTGTGTTGTCTTTTTCCTCGTTTTTTCTTTTTCTTTCTTCGAGGTGCCTGTTTGTAAAAGCGCGCAACATGTGTAAAAGAGAGGGCAAGCCCTATTGATTTGTAGCTGCATTTAGCATTGGCAAACGCTAAACCGTCGGGGAAATCAACAGCGTTCCCTCGGGGGAAAGCCCACTTGACGCTCCCCAACGGGGTCAAGTTACGCAATCGCCTGTGCTCCCCGCGAGAAAAAAAAGAAAAGCGGGTGTCAAGCTATATTACATCCACATTTAAAAAGCACGGGGCGGGATCTCCTATGGCGAAGAGGCCGACTGGGACGATTGCCAATCCCTGGGTCTCTGCATCCAAACGGGGCACCTGCACATCCACCCCCAACCCCCCTTCCCCCACCCCCCCCCCCACCACCCCCCCCCCCCCCCCCACCACCACCACCACTACCACATCCCCCAGCCCATTCATGCTGCTTAACCATGCTGTTCACATGTCTACAAAACACTGGGCCCAATGTCTTTTCCTCTGAGCCCCTCCGCATGCTAATGCCGACCTGGGTTCGAAGATGGCACTCGAGGTATGTGCGGCACGAGGTCTCCGACACTAGCGGAGCACTCTTTTTTTTGGGGAGGGGGTGGGGACTGAATTGCTGACGCATGCTCCAAATAGAAAAGAAAAAAAAAGCGTGCTATCTGGCAGTGGAAACCCCACTTTAGTTAACGACCTCCATCAAATTAACAGCAGCGATAAAACATACTGGTAGAGTATGTTCCTAATGACACCTGCTGCCCTGGAGGGTCCATTTTGGAGGGGATTATAGTAAAATGTTATTGAAGCCATGCAGAAATTGCCCCCAATCAATGGTCCACTCACAGATGTGATCCGACAGCTTACTTGAAATAATACAAAAATAATGGAGTTATTACATAATAACACGTGCAGAGTACGATACCACACTCTATTCGAACGTGGTTTCTGCCTCTCGTCGATGTGTATACTGTTCCGTTGACATTACGCCATAGGCTATTTTTGTTTTTGACAGCAGTGTGTATGTGAAGAAATGGATTCTTGAGGCAAACTACTCGCCGCCTGTTTGTCACGGGATCACTTCGTCTTTCAGCTGGCAGAGGTCAGAGTTCACCCTTCCCAGAGAAACACAAAGTCTTGACATTAAACACCCACGGCAAACGTTCATTTATTGCTAGGGGGGGGGGGGTTTATGTAAATATTCTCAATAATTCCGCTGATGGCAAACACCATGTTTTTTTTAAGGGCCGGTAACTGCAACACGTGTGCCGTGCCACATGCTGTAAAAAAATAAAATATGTGAAGACATCTTTTTACGAGGGCAATACATGGCTCTTCCCGCCGCCATTTTGATATAGATATTGGCACTTGTGCATTCCCCTCGCAATCTCCCACAGGAGAGCAACGGTAGTAAAGTGTGTGCACCAGCTTGTGGACCGTAACAACAACACGCCCATCGCTCAGGCTCCAAACATGCAAGATGGTGGGGAAACCCGGGAGGAACATGAAAAAGAGATGACAAATCGTCCTTGGAAAAGGCAATAAAATAACTTGTGTGGGCCGGTGGGTACATCTCGTCTGTTTGCCTGGGTGGAATCGTGGAGGCCTCCCCCTGGTTCCTGAGGTACAGCTCCCCGCGGAGTCCTCTTGGTCTCCAGCCCCGGACACTCGTACATCTCCCGCTCGCTGGCGCTATCATCGGCCCTTCCATCTTACGCTGGAGTGTGTGTGTGTGTGTGTGTGTGTGTCACTGTTGGCCCGCTAAAACAGATACAGCAACAGATACGTTCTCATAAGAGAGTAGACGTGTACTTATGGTTTCTCCAATGGACGTCTGAGCTTTCAAATTCAACACGGCGCACGGTGCCTTCCCCCCCATTGTCATTTCTTAATCAAAACCTTGTTTTCCGTGCATGCACCCACCAGCATGTGAACTGTATCCGTCTGTACTGTCATTGTAAAACATGCCTATCTTATCTCTGAGGCCTGAAGGGAGTCGTGGTATGTGTTGTCATGCGCAGCATGTTGGATTAACAGGTGAGACAATAGCGGGGGGGAATAAACCGCTGCTCTCCACACTGTGATGTCACCGTGGATGGGAGGCAGGCAGAGAGGATCCAAAGCCAGCCAACGAAGGCCTGCTGGTTTTTGGGTCGGTGTGTCGGCGTCCCATTTTCTGCCTCTTCTGCCCCCCACCCTGTCTTCCCACTCACTGTGGGGGGGGGGGGGGGACAGTTACTGATGGATCAACATGGACAGTGTCAGCGTGTACGCTGTGGCATTCTTCGTAGTGTGCAGTGGGTGGCACGGTAATTCGGCAAACTTAGTGGCTGCCTGAGTGTGTGTGAGTGTGTGTGAGTGTGTGTGAGTGTGTGCACGTGCAGGAAGTGTGTGCGTGTCTTTCTCTACGGAGGGGGAGAACGAGCGAGTAAACTCGCATACATGTTTAACGTCTATGCAAATCTGTGTATGCATACACTTGCCCCATTTAAATATTTATCTATGAATGCCGGTAAGCAAGGTTGCGCCCACACTCCTGCACAGTCATCGATGTGGTTGTGTGTGTGTGTGTGTGTGTGTGTGTGTGTGTGTGTAGGTAGCATGCTGAGTGCATGGACTGGGAGTGTATTTATAGTTGCCTATTGGGGACATCGCTGTGCGATCCTCAGCTGTGTGGCGCTGAGGGGAACATAATGTTCTCATTTGCCAGTATTGCAGTCGCTCATATATAATACATCTCCAACAGTGAATTCAGAAGGGCCCCTCAGCCAAAGAGGGGGGGGAGGGGGCCCTTCCTTGGCCCCGACCGCACTCCTCCGATCGTGGCCTCCGTGCGGCCTCCCGTCTCCCCCCGCCTCCTCCGCGCTCCCCGCCCGGAGGAAGGACTCACCCCTGTGGTGCCTTGTCATCCAAGGGCACGCGGCGCCAGTACTCCCGGCCGTGCTCCCGTTCGTCACGCCACTGCGGTCGGCAGCCACTTCTCTCCCTCTCTCTCTTCGTGGCACCCCACACACACACACACACACACACACACAGACACACACACACACACGCACACGTGTTCGCTGCCACTCGCGTGTTTCCACCCTAATTTATATTTCACAGGTCGAAGGGAGCTCCGGAGCTGCGGATCTTAGAGGCTCAGAGAGTTGTGAACACTGGCTTTTGTGGGATTTTTTTTAAAACGTTTTCTAAAGCGTGTCATGCTAAGTGTTAGCATTCCCCCATGCAACAGAGGGAGAGCGTGAGGCGTAAAGTGCACACATTAACTCGTGTAGAATTAGCGTGCGCTTCCAGGTGCCTAGCAGACAGACCCCCTTCTAAGTAAGGGCATTAAGCGTAAAGTGGCAGGGGATGAAATACGTGTCCCCTACTGGTACAGACTGGAGGATAATGGCTCTTTCACATGGGGATAAATCTCCCCTTTTAGAGGATTAGGTTTGGATGGGGAGTGACATAAATAAAGGCTTAAGTAATGAAATTAATGAGGAAAATAAAAGCCGTCATGCAACACTGAAATATGAGAACGAGTAATAACAACAGCGTCTGTACCAAGCAGCGCTTCATGCGAAGGCTTGTATATTTTTGGGGGGAGAAAGTGCACTTAAAAGAATTCGAAGCAAATATAAGCTGCCCTAAGTTTCCGTGTCAGTTTGGAGAGCATGGGGTGGATTAGAAGAACTGAGTCACCGTTAAAAGAGTTATTACACAAATACTCCCCGCTGTCTTTCGAGCAGAAGAAAGAACAAATAAATATCCGCTGTGACAAAAAACGTCGTCTTTACCTACAGCGCTACCTAAAATGTTTCGGTTAGAGGGTGGACATTTGCGTCACGCGCTTCGGAGATCGCCCTGGACACCGTGTGCCTGGCTTATTATTTTTAGTCATGGATGCAACGTCTAGGTGACGAGGGGAGCAGGCACACAGGGACCGCATGGTCAAACAGGGGAACATCTGAATTCCCTTCTCGCGGTGTGACCCATTTCCTGGTCCGGGCTGTGCTAGATACAGAAGTGGAAGGCCCACTCGTCACGTCTGATATGAAACAACACAGTAGCCTGCTGTGCATGTATCCTTAGTACACAAATAACACCTCATTGGCAAACTTGGATGTTCTATTGGTAAAAATGATCACTTACAGAATTGCCCCATTGACGGCGTAAATCAAATATGGGAGGCAGCAGCACATGTGTTTTCCCTTTGCATGGACGTTTAATGGCGATTTTATTTTTTGAACGCCTGCAAACAGTTGAGGGAGGTTTGGTTTTCACATCCGAGTAAAACGGTTCTTCTGGCACCCCAAGCCATAAACATCAGAACACTGGTGAACGAGCTGAGAGTGTGTCCTTCTAGTAGTTTGCAGAATAGCTTCAGTTATATCCTTCACCTCACGCGTGTATTCCACAAGAACAGAAATACTCGAATGTGGATTCGGTCGGGGTCCGTTTCCGGAGATCCATTTGAATCGGAATGCCATTTAGCAGGCCAATACCGTAGGCACCGGGGAGCTGAACAGAAACCATAATAAGGCTTTTAAATAGATCTATCAGAAACCAATTTGAAAATGTTGACTTAAATGTAATCATGGGACGGCCGTACAGGGATTTACAATTGTAATCAGCTCCCTGCACAATATGGAGATCAATATATTATGCACGTTTCTCTGCCACTATCTCATGGTTTTAAGCACATGTATTGCAAATGACTGCAGTGTGACGAATCGAATTAGGTCTACGTTCATTGATACAATGAAGTTTGCATTGCAGTATTTGATATGCAAAGCCTATGCATACGTTGATTACTCAATTGAAGGGTTAACGCAGAGCTTTATTATATCTGAGCTCAGACCATGGTAAACCATGCATTGTGCTACAACGAAAGGATGTACCAGTGGGATAGCGAGCCAGAACGAGAGTGAGGAACTCTTTGCTCGAGAGTCGCACAGTGTGGCATAAAAGCAACATCTGGTTGGCATGTGTTGTGACCTCTTGACCAGGCTCCCACAAGATGGCGAGACACCCCTAAATAAGAACAGCAATTGATGTCCACAGTATGACCTCTGGCCTTTTCAATAGCTAAAGTAAACATCTCCACAACCACTGACTGTTTGGTGTTCCTTCATGATGTGGAGTGAGAGGCTGCATTTGATCACATGAGCTGGCTGGACCAACCAAGATGAAGGTATTCATTTGCGAGTAACTTAGAATGTAATGCAGGACTTTGACTTATACATTTAACCTTTGAGTCTATGTATTCAATGTGTTGAGTGCCATACTGGTATTGCCTTAATCCTTTAAAAGAAATACATGTATTCAAAATGGGAAAGAACACCATGATCTGGGTCAGTCCGGGCGTTCTTTACTCGGCCAACAAAGTCAACAGAACCAGGAAACAGACCACCTTTCTATCTGTTCCCAGGCCTGTTCCCAGTGAATCCCGCATTTGACATACCTAATATAGACATTCTATATTCTGGGTCCCATAAACCCAGTGGGATGGACATAATTGAATGGCTTTGTCAAAGCGTTTTTTTTTTTTCCTTCAGAACCTCCCTGGGACCTGCTAGCGTTAATTATCTCCCATAACAATATGGCCTAGTTTAATAATTACTGGTCCGTCCAAATATATTATTACCATGGTCCCCCCCCCCCCCCCGTCCGCCCCTTAAGGCCGCTGTTAATTTTACCGTGTGAACCGTATCCACGTAGAATATGTTTATTAACATGTAGGTGTGTTGATTACAGTCACCTGTGGCTTTACCTGAAGTTACGACGGCGGAAAGTTGTCACTGCGTCGATTTATGTCTCTCTCACAGTGGACGTTCTTCTGACAAATGCTTCAATTATGAAGTTATAATTCTTTTTTCTAATATCCAGCGAGCAATTAAGGGGCACGCACTCACCAAGTGTGTCGCTTGACAAAGGGTCAGTGGAGAGCGTGGTGGAGTCTAGCCTCGATGGAGGAGCTCATAAAAGAGGACTTTGGTGGTTGCTAATCTTAAAAAGCCCCTCTTTGATATGGTCCCGTAGCACTTGGCCCTGACTTTTCATGTGTTCAGTCACATCATTTTTCAAACCCTTTGGGGCTCGTTCGTCGTCCCGGACTCGGATGGCCAACTTGAAGAGGGCTGCGGAGGAGGCTGGCCTGTTTAAACCTCTCCTATTCGAGGCTGGGGGTTCATAGGAACCAGAGCGTTCACGCCATGACCTTCCTTTTGAGAACGCCAGTAGCCTAGCCTTGATCTTTCATAGGGGTCATGCCTCCGCCAACAAATTAATTGATAGAAAGCTTGTTTGTTTTGAGTGAATGTTGAGCTTATTGAGTTGTTCAGAGCCAAAAGCGAACAAAATACAGAGACATTAAATAAGCATTTAGTATCTTTCAGGCTTTCTATGGCAAGCAGTCACAGTACTCAGCATTGACATCTGCCTGCTAAAGTGGTTGGCCATGTTGGTCTACTGTACTGAAATCATGCACATTGGGCATTGAGCATTGTAACCATTTATAAAAGAGCCTTTGTCTATATTTGCTAATACCAAACAAATTTGATTAAACAATTCTACCTTGGCACATATGCATTTCCTGAATCAATTGTGAGGTTGATTAAAAAAGAGCAGTTAGATCAGGCACTAATGAAGCCCAAGAACTACAGTAACCACACAATGACACGTGCACGTACACACACACACACACACACACACACACACGCACGCACACTTACTTTCATCTGGGTATTGTAGTCTTCCAGCACACCCTTTTGAAATTCTCTGCCATGTGGAGCCTGTTGCAGGCAGCCTTTCATTTGAATTCCTGTCACTTCTCATTTGAGGCAGGAGGCAGCCTGATCATTTGTCAACTGTGAGTGCCTCTCCGGCAGTGTGTCACCCTGTACTGGGATCAGCAATTATTCACCGTGCCCTACCTTGCCTCGAATATGCCTCCCATCTGACTTGTTTTCAAAGCCATATTTAACGTTGCTAATGAATTTATAGGGGGTTTCGACCTGTTTGCAAATGCTAGAGTAACAGCAGGTTAAAAAGCAATGTCTGCAATGGCTCAGGGAAGTTGCCTCAGCGTCATTAAAAGCTAACAATGATGACTTGTTTATGCTAGCTGCAAACAAATTACCTGATTGCAAAGCTATCACAATGTGGATCAGTGGAATAGGCACTCATCTCCGGAGATGGGAAATGATCATGGGGGTAACGCTTACAAAGGCTGGCTAAATGTTTGACTCGCTCTGTGATATTAATATGTGTGCTATGACTCGGGGCTAAAAACAGAAGGCACTCGCCGCTCGCAGCGCGTTCATTTTTCAACGGCACCGGCCAGTTAATTAAAATGCTGAATGGCACACTTTAGGTTGCAAACACGGGATTCTGTTGTTTGACCTTTTTCTCTTCCATTAGGTGGTAGGCGAGAATATGACGCGTTGATGAATGGATAATGTATTATCATGGCTGACGGCACTCTTTGGGGAAATTAATGAGGACATGGAGAAGGGGTGGGTGGGGAGGGGGGGGGGGTGGGGGGGGGGGGAGTGCACTGTGTACGCGAGCTTTTGGGTGAGTCAGTGGACTTAACTCGATCAAGAATCCCTGGGAGCAGGTTTCTGCTGCTTCCTGTAATGGATCAAGAAGGAGAAAGGGGGATATTGATGAGGTGAGGAAAGAGGGTTATGAGAGTAGGGCGAGGGAGAGACAGAGAGAGACAGAGAAAAGAGAATTGATAGGTCTGACAAATGGCGTTGGAGATGGAGAGGAGACGAAAAAAGCAACAAAAAAAAAAGCAGGCGTACAGCACCACTGGATGATAACGATAGAGGAGATGAAACTGCCGGCGTCGGCCAAGCCCCGCGCCCGTTTTCTTTTTTTTTTTGCCATGTCATAATCTTTCATAGGGGCAGCACGGTGGCTCGGTGGTTAGCACTGTTGCCTCACAGCAAGAAGGTCCTGGGTTCAATCCCCACCTGACCCAAGGGCCTTTCTGTGTGGAGTTTGCATGTTCTCCCCGTGTTCGCGTGGGTTTCCTCCGGGTACTCCGGTTTCCTCCCACAGTCCAAAAACATGCATGTTAATTGGTGACTCTAAATTGCCCGTAGGTGTGATTGTGAGTGTGAGTTGTTGTCTGTCCCTATATGTCGGCCCTGTGATAGACTGGCGACCTGTCCAGGGTGTACCCCGCCTCTCGCCCTGTGTCCGCTGGGATAGGCTCCGGCCCCCCCTGTGACCCTGTACAGGATAAGCGGTAAAGTTAATGGATGGATGGATGGATGGATAATCTTTCATCATGGAGCCATTTGAATAACGGCAGAGCTACAATCAGGGCGCCGCCGATAGCTCCACCTGAAACACGGGTCATCATGGGAGGGCCAGGCAACTGATTCACAGCGGCGGAGAATGCCCATGGTGTCAATTTCTCCCTAATTGGATAGCTCATTATGGCTATAGGGCAAGGAGTATTTGACATTCGGTCAATAAGCTTGCCGTGGTGGTTAGCCGGAACAGAGACAGAAATGTTTTTGAGATGTATCGAAACACTGTCAGCTGTGTGAAGGCGGCACAATCGGGTGATTAGCGTAATCACGCTAAGATCTACCTTGACCTAACACATTGAGATATGGTGTCGGGGAGCAGGGGAGCACATGCTCACGCGGTTGTACTTCTCGAAGTTGGCATACAATTCAAAAGTTTTGTTTGGAAAGCCATGTTTGGGACAGAATGCGTGTGACATTTCACTCCTCTAGATGTATGGATTTTGACATCAGAAGTTGAATGATGTTGTTGCTCTCCGTGTGTGACTCACCATCACCCATCATTATGTAAAACTCACTTTTAAAATATTATCTAATTTGTCAATAAAACTCTAAATCGCTGTAATCTCATTTAATCAAATGCTGATGACAGATGGCATTCTGCGTGAGCGTTGCAAAATAGCATGTTCCTGTAATTGGAAAAGACATTGCTGTCTGATATTGCTGTCTGACGACGACGAGATGGCCCCAATGGCCGAGAAGGTTGAAGGAGGACGAACCGATATAGCAGCATCATGTCATAGAGTTCGACCCCATCATATGTCCACTGGAAGCAAAGTGAGGGAGGAAAGGATTTGAAAGAACGGCGACACTTCAACTCAGACTAACTGAAGGGCGGGTGATGAATGGTAGGCCAGAGGAACGGACCACGGCGTGAATAGCACCGGCCACAGCTCGAGGAAATTGCTCTTTGATAAGTCCTGGCTTTCACAAATTGGCTCTCAAAGAATTGGTCTTCATTCAGATCCGCTTGTTCTGTTCTCCCCGACAAATCCGACTTTAAAAAGGTGTGCTCGCGCTCAATAGGATAAGTGGAGTCGGAATAAGGGTTTCTACGCATTATAAGAGGTTATGGCAAAGTGTACTCCCGTTTAGCCGTTTGAATTAACTTATTGGCTGTTAATAGTAGCTTGTGCATGCCATCGCAGACCCTGTAAAGCCTAGTATCGAGGCTTTGTGTTCGGTGACAGAGAAGCTCTTTGTAACGCTGACCTTGGGATTTACGTTGAATGATTGAATCCTCGGGAACACACACACACAACTGTTGCATTTTCCATCGTTGTGTGACTCAGTGGGAATGGATCACAACGGTGGGTCGAATCCTATTAAATAACAAGTAACCTCAATAGTTTTCATAACTAGTTTTCTGCTGTGCAGAGTGTAATTTGATAGCAGGATTAAAGACAGTGTATACATGTGGACAATATAGAGAGCATGTCGTCTTTCCCTTCTCCCTTTATATCACGGCAAACTTTTACAGCTCCCCTTGCAGGCGAATTTATTGGACAGCAACAAAAGGATTCAATTGAAACCCCATTAACTGGGAGGGGAGCATTGCCGTGTCTGCAATATCAATCATGGTGTTGTCTGTGCAGCATCAATGTTCCTTGGGAGAAATAAAGTTGTTTCTGACTTGATTCTCTCGAAACCGTCGAACATTCGAGAGGCATCTTTGTGTAACGGGGTGGCACGTTATTGATTTGCCATTATTCCGGGTGCATTGTTATGTACTCCGGTGTGTGAGTCCAACATTAAAGAAAGAAAAACGAAAAAAACTTATTCGAAGCCATTACTGTGCAGCCCATTGTGACGGCAGGAGTCGGTGTAGTCGCTCAGCTCGTTCGCTCTTGTGCTGTGTTAAAATGCCTTTTTTGGTGAGGATGTTCTTTGTGTTTTAAACCTAGTTTCAAAAGATCATCTTTTAATTCATTTGCATTTCAGTAATCTTAAAGAGGTATTAATATTGACAATCCCACCTATGACTATCTTTCAAAAAGCATTTCATGTTTTTGTTTTCTCTATCAATTGTACTTTGTTGTGTTCTGAATTGCCTACTATGTATCCTTAACACACTAAATATGATGCAAAATGTGTATACAGTATGCAATTATGTGAAGTCTGAATATGGAAAAAGGTCCCGGATGACATGTTATTTTTGGAAAGATATTGAGCACCCGAGAGGTGTTGCCAGATGATGCTTCAGCCCCCAAAATGCACTGGGCCAACTTCCTCCTGGCTTTGACAGAATCCTTTCAAAATGCATGGGTTTTGGTCACATGTTGGCACCAACCTATATTAGAGACTGCCTCGTTGATTATGTACCTGGCAGGGCCCTTAGATCCTCCAATGCTTCTTTGTTGGTAATACCCAAGGTGAACTATAAGAGGAGCGGAGAAGCATCTTTCAGCTATTTGGCCCCAAAACTGTGGAATTCCATTCCGAGCCATATTCGTGAGGCTGAATCAGTCATTGCTTTTAAAAGGGATCTTAAAACGCACCTTTTCAATAAGGCTTTTAATTAAACATTAAGTATAAATATGCTCAAAGTTAAAGGTAGATGTGTGACAATAAAGATGAATTCTATTCAATACAATTTTATTTCATTACATTTTTTTATTTTTATATTATTATAACAATAATTTTTTTATAAATACTTTGTTATTTTATGCTGTTTTACAATCATAGTTCTACTATTTTCAATCATATTTTTGTATTTGTTTAAATTTAGATTTTTTTTGTATTCTCTGTTATGTGAAGCACATTGAGCTGCACTTGTTGTATGAAATGCGCAATACAAATAAAGATTATTATTATTATTATTATTATTATGTTCCAGTTCAGTATACTAACAATTTACGCGAATCTTAATAAAAAGTATAATACTAGATTTTGTATACAGCATGTACTCAGTGTAGTATATAGTATAAGCATGCGGTTCCGAACATCGCCTCAGCCTCTCCTGTTATTTATCACATTTACATGAGCATTCAATAGAGTCACATCTTATTTAAAACAAACTTTTAATGTCACTTTTACGGGAACATCTTTGACAAAAAAGGGACACAATGTACTTGGCAGAAGCCAACCTTGAAGGCGCAGTTTGCAAAAGCACTTGGACATTCAGCTCACAGAACAAAATAGCAAGGAGAGGCAACAGGCGGCTAAGAGCAAAAAGATTCTTTAACAAGGTCGTCACCATGGCAATGGGTCTGGTAGGTCTAGCCATACATTTTTCTCTCTTGGTGGGATCATTGGCAAGCAACGTTGCCAGAATAGTTTAAGGTGTTCACCCACCATGAACTTAAAAAACCTTTTATCTACTTAAAACTATTTTAAGCACATTATGAGGATACGTTGGCACACGTATACTGTTCCCTTATCAAATGAAAGCCCAACCTGACAGCATTGAGAACTAGCCCATGTGTGGATGGAGCGCAGGTCCTTTCCAAAGCATGGTAGTCCTACTATATACTTGTGCAAACGGCATAAGAGTTCAAACAAGGCTTGGAGTGCGTCAGCACAGTTTTGCGTGCGTTTGGAAACAGCAAGTAGGACATTTCAGTTGCTATGTCATTTGTGTCACCAGGCATATCATCGGATAAGGCTGACTTCCAGAGACACAGATCACTGCTGGTTCATCCATCCCACCCTTCTCTTGCACTAACACACAGAAACACACACACACAAACACACACACACACACACACACACACACACACACCCCTCTCTGATCCGTTTCCTACACACACAGACAGACACACACACACACACAGTCTGAGTCATGCGACAGGGCTCCAACTTTGACGGAGAGACACAAGGAATCCTTCTGTAGGGCGCTGCGGCTTCTCCTCGTCACTCCCTCGCCCCCTGGGAGCTCCTGCTGGTTTCCACGTCGCTTTGTTTTTATGTAGGACAGTCCGCCCTGTCCGGGGGGGGGGGGGGGGGGGGGCGCGATACGACGCTGCCGTGCTTTTGGAAACACCCCCGACTAAGTAGGAGCTATTTTGGAGGTCGACAACGAGTCGACAAACAAGCGATGTGTTAGAGAAGCACAGATGTGTGTATCATGGTGCATTAAGGGGAGAACGGGAGGACGATGCTAAACCTACATTCTGTTTCGGAGTAGAAAACGGCTCCGGATCGCATGTCTTGCACTTGATCCTAATCGGATGTTGGGATGAGACCAATTTTTCCTAATTCCATAGCACAGCTAAGGGGAAAGTGTATGCCCTGAATATGCCTGGTGATTAATATCAATGGTAGAGCAGCCTCTTTTAGATGACTAAGCACTTTTCCTCTCAGAATCATTGGACACGGTCGGGGAATAGATCTTTAAACTACTTAGGGAATTAGCTGCATACACAATTGGCGGAAGGGTGCGGATTATCATTTAGCACTAGGGATTTTAAGACGAACTGTTCCTTAATGTTAGCTTTACCATAGTTATCAGCGCCTCGTACACAATAAGATTCGGCCTACCCTTCAAAAGGTACTAAAAGGCGGCGCCACTAATTACACTATGACTATTAGTAATACAAACATCACAAGTGCATCATTAAAAGTTCCAGCCTAATTGAAAAAGAAACTACAGTGGCCCTGACGAGAACAGAAAGACTTGGAATTCTAACGAGGGCGTTGCGAAACTCAACAGCCTTTCCCATTACGTTCGCGCCATCTTTGCAGAGGTCATCCTTTGTTCTCTTTTCTTTTTGGGTAGGGTGGGGGGATCCTAGGAGGGTTACAAGGACAATCTTTCCCCTTTTGCATCATCTATGTTCATTAAAGAAACCATTAAAGCCTGTGTCACTTTGTCCTCTGTGCCGGGGCCCTGGGTGTGCCTCCGAGTTCGGACGTTATCTAACGTCCTCCCCCAGCTCCAGTGTATTGAACCTCCCTCCCCTCGCCGTCAGTGGCGACGTTCCACCGAGAGAGAGAGAGAGAGAGGGAACGGTACCTCTGCGTTTGCAAGGCCTCGCCGCTCATTAGGGGATGTGCTGAGCTAACGTGGCAATGACAACCCCCCAACCCCCCCTCCCTTTGATGTCCTACTAACGATGTCGAGGCCAATCCGCGTGAGGAGCGTTCGTACCAATGGCGACGACGGGGAGGGGAGCAGTCGACAAGAGCGCCGTTAGCACCCCCCGAAAAAATCTAATAAAAGAGAATTTCATTACAAAACAAATAACTTGAGGTGAAATATCGAAGAGATATCGAAGCCATGGACTTGCCATATTTTCTGTTTAGTGTTAGTGTGTGTGTGTGTCTGTGTGTCTGTCTGTTTGTGTTTGAAATGGTGGCATTTATGGTCTTTTCAGGCCAGAAAGGGAGGGATAGATAAGAATAGCCATATGATCTGGGATTTAGGAGTGAGGATGACTCGAGCAGAGCTGCCACTCCGCTCGTACACTTAGCTGCTGCTTCGCTATTACTCCTGCTGCAGAGAAACTTGACTGGGGGTTGCCATAGAAACTGGAATTACCTAAAGCTTGATAATAACTAAGCAGAGAGCCTTTTTTCCACTTTCTGCCTCTGTGAAGCACAGAATTTCATTTTTGGAGTGCATGAGTGAGAGAGCAAGTGTGTGTGTGTGTGTGTGTGTGAGTGTGTGTGTGAGAGAGAGAGAGAGAGAGAGAGAATGTGTGTGTGTGGGAGTTGCTGTGAAATGAAATGCTCGAAGAGCCAAATCCCCAATATTAGGGTATGTAATTCAATCAGCAAGGCAAGTTGCCTGATCAGCAGAATTCTCTGGTAAAGCAACGAGGAAGCATTTGAGTCTGTGACCCCCTTATGTGTTGTTTAAGCATGTTGCGTTTCCACGGTCAGGAATCCTAGAGAAAGGATCAGAGACGTTGCACAAGAACCTACCAGCACAATCCATCTCTGGGAGTTGCCATTTTGAATGGGCGGGCTAGCCGGGGTCTTGACCCAGAAGGCGGACGGGGACCTGGTGTTACGCTCTGACATATGTAAAACTCTTCAAAAGTCATAAGCACTCTCTGCCATTAGGGTGATTCGACACAAGGAGCTGTTAGCCCAATTAATGTAACTCAGCTCAAATGGCACCTCTCACATAAAAAAAGTACCTCAGCCTATGGTTTAAATTAGATGTTGTCGCCCCCCCCCCCATAACCCCCCCCCCCCCCCCCCCGCTTCTATGTTTTATAAATATTAACTTCATCACACAGTACAGGGCTCTACTGTAACTATTCAAGGTGATTAAACCTTTTCAGGTCTATATATATATATATATATATATATATATACATATGTATCTCTCCATTTTTGTTTCTCTTTTGTAGTAATTGTCATAACATAAAGAGTATCTCTCTTGCCGTGCCCCACTGTGCTACTTATCAATGCTTTGAGGCTGTGCCTCAGAAGGCAGGAACGGCAGATAAGATCTGGGAAGATACTAGAGAGAGAAAGCCCTAATTTGCGGGGGGAACTGTGCGTGTCGGCAGGTAAGACTTTGGGTGGCGAGCCTCCGACTGTGCGCCCAACCGCTAATTACACTAGACTTGACTGCTTAATTGGAGATAGTGCCTAGCCTAGCCCCGGGTGTCAGTCGGGTCATGTAGTGTAGTCAAAAGAGGCAGACAACAAATGAATCATTCAAAATGAGAACGCGCCGCAACCCACTCGCCCGTAGTTGTCGCAAAAGATATTGCCGAGAATCCCCCATCTCCCTCCCTATGCTGATTCGAGGAACGCACCCTTATCTGTATCTGTAGATGGACATCTCCGCCATTTGGATATCACTGCTGGGTAGTGAGGTTGACAACGTGTATGAATCTGTGCTCTCCATCTCGTTTTTTAATTTCTGGAAATTTGAATTTACACCTGTTCATCTGGAGTCCTTGGGACATTGAATTATTCGAAAGGCACAAAAATTACTTTCGCTCCGAATAGGGTACTTAATGAGGTATTACACCTGGGAAAGGCTGGCCTTCTCCCAAACACAACTGTCTATCTTTAAGCATGCTTGTAAGGGAAAAGCAATAAAACATGGGATGTCTGATTCTCTCAGTTTGAAATGGTTTCGTCCCAACAAAAAAAAAACGGTTCTCTCCCCTGTCTCGCCTCACCCACCCTCTCTAATTCTCTCGCGCCACAGTGGCTGTCCTGATTCGTTTTCTTTAAATGGAAGTCCCCCTCGGTGACCGAGGTTCCCATGACGCCCGCTGCAAGAGTAGAGGCCTTTAATACGTGAACCTCATTTCGGCTGGGCCACCGGATTGGACCCCCGAGTCCTAATTTGGATGATTCCCTCCCTTCACATCCCCCACTCTGGGGGCTGCGCTCGCTGTGCTTGCTGTTGAAAGATAGGTTAATTGCCCACGCAATTTGAAATGCAGAAGAGACAGCATATTGACAGTAGAGTAATGTGGTTTAGCTCTATGTGGGTTGTGAGTGAATTTGTGGATTGCGTAGAATCTTTCTGTCATCAGACACTCAAAGTAACTAGTGAGTAGCAATATGTGGGTGGGAATTGAACACAAATGCTCCATCTGACATTGCACTAGAGCTACAAATTACCAATACTTAATTTTTTTCAGGACGTGAGATGCATTTTATGTAACGATGGAGGCTACTTGTGCATCTGGACATGGCTCAGCCAGTTTCCGCATTGCTCAGTGGAGAAACTCCATTTCAGGGTTCACTGGCCTTTCAGATGTCATTGAGCTGGGGCAGCTGGGTAATGTATGCCCTCATAAAAGTTGTCTATTGAATCAATTTCCCTATTTCAATTACCGCCATTATGAAAGTACGGCACTGGGTGTCACACTGGACTTCGCTACATGCGAATGTTTGCCACAGGATGTGATTTTAGCAGGCGGTGAATTCCAAAATGAAAATAAATAAAGCTCATCCTCCCCACACGCACTATCACCCCACAAATCTTAAGCTCACTTTTGTTTTGCACAGTTATATTTGAGGAGGAGTCACATAAAGTGTTAATCCGGGGGACTGCCATCATATCTTTTAGCAGTACAGTGGACCTAAATACAGTGGGTGTACAAAGCGTGAATGACTAAGAAAGTAGGGAAGTAGTTCGGTAAAAAGTTAGAAACAACTAATATGTCTCGTCTGTATACTAATACAGTTCAATGTCTGTTTGGGCAGGAAGAAAATAACAACTGGTATACATATTTACTCTAAGACTTATAGTCTAAGCTTCCGTTAGCAACTGCAGTACCCTGTCTAATTGAATAAGAATGCAGTTGCAATTCTGCCAAACCTTGCCACAGACAGTCACAGGTTTCATAAGCTCCAGTGTGCAGTCTATGGTCTCCACGCTGAAATATCAGTAGTGAAGAGATATTTCTGGTGGCCATCCACCACAGTCAATGACTCAACGGCAACACAAGAGGCGTACTACGTTTCAGTGGTGACTCAGCAGGACCATCTGCAGATTACTACAGTTCCTACCTGCACTAATGCTACGTTAGGGTTTCATGCAAGCTAAAAGTAGGACAAGAGAGGCGCAGTGCATTGCAATGAGACACAAACGATGCGAGAAGCCTGCCATCAATGAAAAGGCCTCCGAAAACCCTCCACAGCTTCCTAAAAGTTTCCCGCCACGGAAAATAGCAACAACGAAAAGAAAAAAACAGTGCCAATGCTAAAGGACAAAAAAAAACCTGTCCAACCAGACCGAAAGAGAAAGGAGAAGAAAACACAAAGCGAAGTCGAATAAACAATCTTTTCAAGATTACAGCTCTAGACGTGGAGAGCGGCATGTCCCCTCCACTCTGCGTTCCTTCACCCTGATCTGCTGTCAAGGCTGGCAGATCCTTATATAACCGCTAGCCAGCTGAAGCCCTGCTGATGGGAACGAGGTGGCTGCCTCTCAGGTTCCACCAATCAAGCTAACGAGCTAACGAGAAGACACCTGCAACGCAGGACGGATGTGGAGGAGAACCACTGCCGCATGCGACTGTCTGTGCGCCGTGCCCAACTCATCACTAAAGCACGTTTTCCATGCGAAATGCAAAAGACGGAACACGCCCCGGCAGAACGTCACAGCGGCCGTTGAATTGAATCAACATTTTACTCCAGCTGCATGAGCTTTGCGTGCGATTACCACAAGCCCTACGTAGATCCAAGTGGTTGCTATTTACTTTGCACATGATTGCGCACGAGACGACCATTTACAACACGAGTGTTATGGCGGCACTCCCCGGAGTGCTTCTAATATATTTAAGTTCGCATTGACCCGGGCTTTTATTACATGTCGCCTCCTCAGGATCTCTCTGTCAATAAAGACACAGTGTTTAGTGTCTTTCTCCCACCAATTCAATTTGTCTGCCCTTTTGCGAGCACTTTTGGAGAAGGGAGAAGACGTATGCTCCGTCAACGGCAAATCTAATCGAGTGCTGCCCTGGGTAGGTCCTGCTCTGTTGGTTTGTATTCAAGATGGCATTGGCGCTCTGCCTCAGTTCGCGGAGAGAGTCGTTAGCTCTGATGTACGGTTGCAGGTCCGTTTACCAATCGAGTTCACTGCGTCGCATTCCTGCAGGAATTTGGAGCAACATGTAATTATCAACGGATTTACACCCCCAAGACACCCAGTCCATTCTGGCCAGTGCCTCAGTCTCTCTCCAAATAATGACTTAAATGAATCTATTTGGAGCCCGGGCACAACACATTGCTCAACAAAGAGCTAGGCACCCTGTAAGGACAATATCATCCATTATTGCAGGTGCTAACTCCATGGGGGAAAGTAATCTGCAAAAAAAATACAAATAAAGCTAGAATTGTTTTTGAAGTAATTTTTGTTTGCAATTATCACAATAACAACGTCTGGGCGATTACTGTGAGCAATCATTTCACATGAATCGCCTTTTTCCAGTGGTTGGACTTTGATCAAAACGAGGTGCACAAGTGTGGTCTTGCCATGCAGACTGGGTTTGTGCTGATCGCGTGGCTTTGACCTCCTTTGTGCTGCTGACACACCAAGCCCCGGCCCGTTTTCCATGACTCAATGCTCGGTGACTCCATCCTTGCCCTTCTACCTGACATTTCTTTGAACCTTGCTCAAGAGTTGGTTTGCCAGTCACAGAGTTGTGCTAAACTGATGTTGATGCAGGGGACTGGTTGTGTCGGCTATGGTTAGCGTTGCTTTCATCTCGGCATCTGTTAAAGAACATTGATCCCAAGAGCCTTCATACACTTGGAATTTTAGCCACGTCTTGTAGGCGAGCTCTGCATAAACACTGCTTGCTTAATAAAAAAAGAAGAAGATCTATCCTCTCTGTATTCATGTTTTCATGAGTAGATATCAGGGCAAGTATGCATCTGAGTGGTACCTTCACAAATAACTGAAAGTGCACGCGCACCGGAGACACACACACTTGCACACTCCCGCGCATCCGAGCACACTTTTGTCTGCCACATGCAAGCCAACATGCAAATAGACGCACACTTATTTCACCCTAGCAACCCAGCCTGCACTGGCACAAAAACGGGAAAGCACAACACGTGAACACGAGTAATTCTTTGGAGGCTGGAAAGGGGGTGGGGTGGGTGCTTCGGTTAAGGATGTAGCCGGCTCCAGATACATAATGAAAAGTGCAAGCGCTGTCATTTCTGTAGATGAAAAGAGTTGTGATGGGAGCCGGAGACAATAGCAGCCCATTAATCTTGCCGACAAGCCGCGGCGCTAAGGCACTCCCTCGCCCATGCTGAAGCCCCCTTCACCGCTAGGCCCTTCCCCGGCACCGCGCCGCTCTGATTCATGCAGGCGCTCTACTTTATCGCTCGACTTGATCCTTGTTTGTCATGGGGAGTGGATATCGGAGAGCAAGGTTTCAATTAGAGTCAGCCGGTGTCCTCACGTTATGTCAAGAACACTTCACCGGGTACAGGGACTTCCTTTTCTTCTTCTTCTTCAGATCTGAGGAAGGTGGGTGTGAAAGGTGGGTTCTTTTGACAGACCCATTTTGTTTTCTATCGAAATGCATCGAAGTGCTCGAGGTGATTTTGTTTTTATTTATTTGTGAATGAGTAGACTTTTTGATTCCTATGTCTTGTTGTTCTTTGGACCTTTTTCCACTTCTAAACCTCTTTAATTTTACCTTAGTTATCCCTTCACACACCATTTAGTCTGCCTTGCCACAATTCTTTATACCTTGCACTGCGTTGTTTGGCACATCTCTTTTTTGAACATCACTCTCTTCCCCAGTAAGGCAAGTGCATCGGTGGCCTCTGTGTGTCTCTGTAACTATCGAGGCGAGGGGGAGCTCGTAAGGAACTCTTAATGCGGCCCTTGACAAGTGCCTCCGTCTCTACTAACGATGACAGAGGAACTTCCCTGCACAAGCAACTGCATCAGTCTCTCTCTGAGCTGGTGTGTGTGTGTGTGTGTGTGTGTGTGTCGGTGTCCGTTGTCTTACGGTGGTTACTGGTCAAGAACAACTATGTAGTGTGTTTGTGTCACAACCCCTGGTAACTGTATCATAGACATATTTACAGTGGCACAATATTTGGTGGCAAAATGTATGGTATAGTCCCTGGAATTCATGTACAAATCTTTGTGTTTAAGAGTGCTGATCCTCTGTTAAAAAATTAAGATTGTATACGACTACCTTAGTTGGTGTTATTGAAAAGGAAGATAAGCTAGAAAAGGGTGTTCATTGAAACCAAACTATCCAACCAATTTGTAGCGATCTCGAAAAAACACATCTAATATATTTTGACCATGAATAGCTTTATAATATTTGAATGGTAGAAAGTAGTCAATGGTATTTAATTAAACTCGACCCTCAGGTCATTCCATTTTCATTCATTTTCACAGCATTTACAAGGCCTTCTTCTGGCCTTTAGAAAATGCACCGCTCCACCAGATTTGTTGGGGTCATAGGTCACATCGTGTCGAATAATATGAACTCTAGCTCAAGTGTAGAACCAGCAACACTAGTGGTAAAAGTCTAGAAAGGTGACTTATTGAATGTGCCAGACTGCATTTACAATACTTACACAAAACACCTCTAATTAAAGTCAACCTCACATCATAATGTTCAATTTATAGTAGTGGACTTAGCAATGCATGCCTATACAGAGACAGTGCTAACACTCCATGGCAATATTAGATGAGAAATGCAGCTAATTTACTGTGGCTGTGAAAAAAAAAAACCTGATATCTGAAGAAAATGAAAGGTTGAGGTTGTTTTAATTTCCTGTTGTAGATTAACCGTTTGTCACAACTGTTTAACAACGTTCACATTTGTTGACATGTAAACAACACTATAAACGTGACCTTTGTTTCTATGACGACTTCACTTTTTTTGGCCCCAGTCACGACACATCGCTAAAGGCCTTCTGGCGTTCTGAAACAATTACTCCAAAGTTTGTTTACACTCGCCGGTGGCTGTCAGATCTTATCATGAACCCCCAAACTTTCATCTGGAAGATCAGCCACAAACAACCCCGTTTCATAACAAGCTCCGTGTGCTTAGTCAGAGCTCGGCTCCCCCCCCCCCCTCATGTAACGAGAACCGCTCCGCGTTTGATCTCATCAAGGGGAATGATGTCAGACTGCAGACCGTTAGACTATCGAAGTGCATACCGGGTGCCCTAGGACTTACTTATCATGCTCTTTCAGGGGGTAGTTCAGAACCTCGTCCACGAGACATGATTGCAAAGCCTTAGTCATCTAAGCAGGATGCCCACACGCAGCATAAAGACACGCGAGGTGACGTTAAAACGGCACGTAGACAGCGACGGAGAAGAAGAGGGCTGAACCGTTTGCATGGGAGAAGGCTGCTGACTTCAAGGAAGCAGCGGAATGCTTTTTCCCCTGGGGACGGAGGCACGTGACGCGACTGTCGCTTCCCCGGGGGCCGGCGAGTTGCACTGTCGCATTTCACCCACTGTCTGTATGCATTTTTGGCAAAGGAAGAGAGATAGAGCACCAAAACGGAGGGAGACATTTTCTAAGTTGCTGCAGTCTTGCATCGACGGGAACTGCTAGGAGTAGTAGACATTCACTGCGCACTGATCTTTCACGTGTGCCCCGACCTGGTCGATTGAATAAGGTGGTTGTCTTGATGTGCATTTTAATGGTGCAGGTTGATTGGCCTTTCAGATTTGAACACAAATAAACAAACAATACGAACTGGTCGTTTAATTTCAGATAGTTACTTAAAGCTGCAGGTAAGTTTAATTTTTCTTTAATACCTCCTGGCAGATATCAATAAATCAAATGCTCTGAGAGACGATCGCTGAGAGCCCCATGCCCTGCATTACACCACTCAAAAAATCTTTGGAAGCCTACAATCACTAACGAATCAGGACAGTTGTAACAAGGAAGCGTCGCTACCTGCATCTCAATCACCTAGCGTGCACACTCCTGGTTAGAAGCATGGCTTTGTCGGAGCAATTTGACCTAGTGTTGTTACCTAGATAATGACACAACATTAGCCTTGCTACCTCGGCCTGGTCCTCTTTGACTTGGCCCTCTACCTTGTGCTCGTTCTCTTGCGGCGGAGGATGAGGATTCTGGAAGGGCGTAGTTAGCATCCGAGCCAACTAGCTAGCAAGCTTAATTGTGAAAATAGCTTACTCTAGTAATTTTGATATGAACACTTTCCTCAAAAATAGGCACATGTTCAATGTTAACGTTGATCTGTGTTTCTTACCTGTGAATCAGACGTCATTGGCAGGTCGTTGAGACTCCAGTTGCGTTTGAATGATAGCAAAAATGTATTACAACACGGACAAACCTTGCTTGCCCACTTAAGTCTTGGGAGTGCACAGACATGTCTAAACACCATTTGAAGGGAGGGGCTTATGGATGGGTCCGAGACTCAGGAAGTTAGCTTTTGGGCTGTTGGGATTTATACTCTTACTCATTTTAGCCCAATTTAGATTGGGCCTACTGCACCTTTAAGTGATTATTGCCTTCCAGATTCACCATTGTGGACTCAAGACTGATTGGTGAAACATCGATGCTTTGCGGAGCACAAGAGACGATCGATAGGGTTTTGATGGAGAGAGGAAAATAACTGAATGCGCTGTCAATCCTTTTATGAGCAGACACAATATTTCCCTCATTATGCGCACAGCGCGTAGGTCACAGCCTTTTATAATGCATTTAATACCAGAGATTTAACTCCTGGGTAATCAATCTGTAATTCAGGGTTATTTATCTAGCACATGGGTCCCCGAAGGAGTCCAGACTCACACTCCAGCATTAAGGGATCAGGATGAAGAGGTAATTACAAGGACACAGAGCGAGCCGGGACAAATAGAAGCAAACTCCAAGGCTGTGCCAGAACACTTTCTTTTGGTTTTGTGTGTGCGTCTATGTGTGTGTGTTTTTTTTTATGTGTCTGTGTGTGAGAGAGAGAGAGAAAAAACGAAATACTGTGTGGCAATGGTGTGAGGAAGTGTAATATTAAAATGGACGGATAATTAATTCTGCTAAGCAGAACAGCGTGATACCTACAGTGTTTTGTCCAAGCAGCCTCAGCAACAACTGGCTCCTGGCTCCCATGCCAGTAACTAGTTAGCAAGTAATTGTTCTCCCCCCCCCAAAAAAATATGTAAGTTGGCACCACCTTACAGAGGCTTTGATGGAGTAGACATGGAACAGATCCCCCCCCCCCCCCCCCCCCCCACCCCGGTTTGCCCCGAGGGACATGAGCAAGACTTTCATGAAGCTCAGCTTTTTCTGTCGACTGTCCTCAAGTCATGTCGTCAGGGACTGGCCTACTTCTTTTTCCCCCTCCGTTCTCGATAATGAGGTGCTGTAATGGCGTCCTTGCGGCTGCAGTGCACACATCTCTTGTCATCTGATGCTGTTGGTCACGGCGGGGCCACGGACGCTCTGACGCGGGTTAGCGGCTCCACGGAGTCACAAAGAAATGGGATTGCAAGGGTGCGAAAGAGACGAGGCCGTCTTTGAAAGGAGACAGCTAAATTTAAACGCTTTGTACCTCTCTCTCTCTCTCTCTCTCTCTGATACTTTTCTAACACTAACAAACCCACACATTTGACAAACACACATCACACAAAGACACGTATCATTTGGATAGGGTTATGAGTCTTTAGTCAATGTAATTATATCCCTTGAGATTATCTGAGACTGAGTATTTGTGTGTGTGTGTGTGTGTGTGTGTGTGTGTGTTTGTGTGAGAGATAGACAGAGGGAGAGGAGGAGGGAGAGGGTGACAGAGAGGGAGGAAGAGAGAAACCTATTGACACGCCACACGCTGTGCAAACACCTGACTAATTCCGAGCCGCCATTGAAATTACCGCTCTCCCTTTGCTCATTTTGTGCTTCCTACATGCCCCCCGCTGTGCGTGCTCCGAAAAGGAGCAGGTCCATGCAAATGAGCCACAGACCTTTTTTTTTTTTAAAGGGACAGGTTACACCCCGGGAGGAGACACCGATTCCGGGGACGTACTTGTGACTTGCCTACAACCCCCCCCCCTCCCCCCCCACCCCTAGGCTTCTGCACTTCTCTAGGTGTTCATTACCGGACGCACTCTGGAGCCACGTGGAGGTGTTCAGCACATTTATTCCCGTTACTCTCATCCATTCGCAGCTCTGCCAAGCAACACCGGGCACTCCATGTTCAAAGACCAGTGGCATGTGACAGCAGTTTTTTTTTGTGTGTGTGTGTGTGCGTGTGTGTGTGTGTGTGTGTGTTCATAACTGCACGTTGAAGTGTGGCAAGAGCGGGGGGGGGGGGGGGGGGGGGGAGGTGTGTTAATTGCTGCGTACAAAACCCGCTCCTGCAGCTGCAAGCACTTGTGCTTTGCCCTGTCAACGCTGGCTCGCCTGGATCACATTAAAAAGCCATCTATCTAATCAAGTCTTTGGCGAGCTCGCCTCAA
This sequence comes from Galaxias olidus, assembly GCA_026901105.3. NCBI lineage: Eukaryota > Metazoa > Chordata > Actinopteri > Galaxiiformes > Galaxiidae > Galaxias > Galaxias olidus. The sequence continues at coordinate 309,221 of JAPMUY010006164.1, read as the reverse complement.
AGTTGGACATGTGACCAAATGTGTGCGAGCGAACCACGAGGCCGCTTCACGTTAAAGTCCCCCCCCCCCCCAGTCATTTTATTATTACATTTTCTTATAATATTTTGCTTAAACGTGTAAATCATTTCTGTTTATGTTTTTCTGCAAAATATGTTCAATTGCCTTGTTGAAGTCCTGAAAACTTACTGTTCTCCTTATGCCTCATTTAAAATTCCTGCATCAGATAAGCCCCCCCCCCCCCCTCGTAGCACATGAAAAACACCACAAGGACGTTAACATTAAAAACTTGATTTTCACCAAAGGGGGTCTTTAACCAGGACGGATGCTTGGAGCGCCAGCCATAACATAGGAAACGAAAATTGATCTGGTTGTCCTCAATGCGTTGATCGAACCCATTTGCCCCCCCTTCCCCCTTGCACTAACCAAACCCCACCATAACCCTTGCCACCTCATGCCAGCGTCTGTTAGGATTGCCAAAACACTAGCACTTCTACACCAAGCCTATTTCAGACAGCGAGGAGACACCACCAGCAAAGTGGTCGGCCACGAAGCCGACCAGCACCGTAGATTAATATTGGCGAGCCCTTTCTTCAGCGGAAGAAAACAAATTATGAATTTACTCCTAATAAAATGTCACTGCTGCAGCTGCTGAGTGGCAGGGACAATAGGCTTGTCCCGGCAAAGGGCCAGGGGCACTGGAACACCCGCAATTTCAAGCTATTGCCTCGCAAGGATGGCGCAGGCTTGACCTGTCAATGATGTTCCTCGCTTTGCCCTGATATGAATGAATCCACAGGCAGGCAAATGACTGTGTAACAGGAAAAGGCTTTGAGTGTAAGGCGGTTAGATGAGGTGTAGAGGGGGGTTGTGTGTAGCTGGAACGTATAATAAGGGACTATTACATCTCCAACTTGGAGTACGCAGTGTCCAGGGGAAAATATGTGTTGCCGGTAAAAGATTGCTCAAGGAAACTCTTCAGGCTCACATTTGCTGTTGTAAAGCCTCCTTGAGCTTTGCAACAAGTTTTTGCTTAAATACTGTATATTCCTTAACTACATCATTAAGTAGCATATTAGTCAAATCTGGTACATTCAGATGTTCTCTGGTCAAATAAGCTTTAGGTCAATGTGTTTGTGTACAAGAAAGATTTTGTCATTTTAGTGCACCTATCAGTACATTTTCTTTACAACAACGAATGTATATACATAGATGGTATGCAATAAACATATACCGCACTTGCCAACCAAATATACAAATGTAGTATGAACTGAAAGTTTTCGCGTGGACGGAGAAGAAACCACTAAATAACTTTCATTCATTTTTTTCCCCTCCTCCACTTTCAACAGACGCAGGGTAAAATATAGTCGAAAAGGTGTGGTTGGGAAACGGACATGATTAAATACTGTAGAAGTCTGAGGTAGGACTCCCTGGGAATGCCAGTTACTTCCTTCTCTTTTGAAAATAAATAAATAAAGCAAAATCTCTTATCTCTGCTGAAAGGAGTCCTACTTGGATTTCTTCGATGGCATTTATGATCACCCTGTACATTTTCGACGTACTGCTAGCCATTAATAAAATATGCATTCCAAGGTGCCAGAGTTAAATGCATCAGGCGGTAGGGACTTTTTCACAAACTGGAGTGAAAAATAATATTTGTATAATAATTTCATATTTTGCATATTTTCGCATTGTCAATGTTTGTCTCCGTCCACAGTAACCTGCTGTAAGTGTATGCAGATGTAACCCTATTGTACAAATGTAATTTAAAACCACTCTCAAACAGCTGCATGTTTCCAAAATTACCTGGATGTTCCATGGATGCTGTTAGAATTAAGGATATTCATGTTGAAGGACTTCCATTTAACATTCAGATAGCATCACTAAGGTTCAAACTTATTCCCATATATAAATATATGAATATAATGTGACTATGGTTTGAATGTGGTCACGTTTGTCTCTTTTCTCCTGTGGTTCTCCTGACTTTGTTGTTAAAACAAGTTCCATTGACACACATGTAAAATGAACGGAATGCATTCATAGGACAATATAACGTATCAGTTCACCGATTCACTATTTCATGTTTTGGGAAAGCAATTGAAACCTCCTTATCCTCCCATCTCCCACCTGGATAAAGGATATCTCATGGTTCAATACGGTTAGCATTGCATCATCTCCCATTATCTGGATTCCATTCCACTGATACTGAATTGTATATACAGTACACTTATATCACTGTTTGCATCATGCTGCATCTTTCCAGAAGCAGAATAATTAATGTGAGCTGAGGCCATTTTGCTCCCAGCCCAGCCCAAGGCAAAAACGAGGAGGTTTGCCAAAAAATACACCCAACCCAAGACAGAAGGGACTTAGTTAACACAGATTGCGTCACGTTACCTTGATCTAAATCTCATGTGGTAACAACCGAAAAAAGAAATGAATTGTCTACATCTGTCAGGCATTCTTTTGGTGTTGCATTGTGGCCTGGAGCCTATTGCTAACCCACTATGTAGCTTAAAGTTCTGACGACTGAAACTTCTCATGAGAGTCGCGCGCGCACAAGAGCAGAGTGCAAGCTTGGGGAAGAGCAAGCTTTGGGTAATTAAATATGCTACCGAGAAAATGTTCAACTGATAATGAGGTAATTGAGGCATTTTGAAGACGTTTCCTAGCAATAAACATTCTCCAAACATCGCAATGACACATGATTCATTCACACGGAATTCAGGGGCACGGTGATGGAGAAACGGGGCGCTACATTGCATCACCTTCTACAGAGAACAACAACACCACTCCCATGGCCTACGTCTTTAAAGTCTGTGCTACTCAAGGACACGGCATGGATAATAGTCTGTTTGTTCGGCGGTGAGCTCGTCAGGACGCCATGTTCTTGTGGAAAGACCGAGCTGTCCAACAAGGGCCTCTTTCCGTCAAAGAAGATGGAGGATAAAAAACAAAAAAAGTACTGTACCAGACAAAAGAAAATTTCACTTCGAGTCGATTGTTAACATCAGTTGGTAACATTCCTATTCTTCATCATGCGTCATCAGTCTTTCTCGATCTTCTGTCCCATACACCTCTCTCAACAATCCTATCTTATCACCGTCACATTCAATCAAGTATTGTCCTCTGGCATTTTAGCCTGTGTAATGTGTTGTCACGCTCCTGGCCTCAGAGACCTGGTGGCTGCTCACCCAGTCACTGCTGGTTGCAGTGAGGCCGCTGCCAGGAGGACATGGAGTAGCCGGTGTCCGGGCTCGGGAGGAGAGCTGTCGGCCAAGCCAAACAATGAGTCCCACTCCCTGTACAGGCGGCCATTGTGTTCCGACTAGCACAGAGGAAATAATACAGGTAGGGAAACGGCCGCCCCGGAATGAGCCAAACCCCCGGTGTCCCCAGAGAGCACTTTTGGGATGGAAAAGAACGTGTGCCAGCCAGGAATGATTTCTTTTGTCTGGTTTTCCAGAGCGGGACAATACAGAGCCATCACACCTGTAGGCACTCCACTCCATCACGCTGTGGCATTTGGGGCCCTGAACATCAACACGGTGTGCACTGCGTTACGGATGGACTTGCTGCTTAAATGCCCTGTCCTGCAGTGCTGGGACGTAGGAAGGTGTGTGTGTGTGCCCCGTCCCCAACTCTCTGCCTCTGACCATAGAAAAAAGAAAGAAGATTGATAACGGCATGGGTAGAGTAAGCCAATAGACAACTGTGACGTCTGTGAACCGCCAATGGATGCCAACCTTCTTGCCCCAACATGTAAGCCTCGGACTAGCATGGTGCTGACCAAACATTTGGTTGGTTTCAATTTTTTTATGAATAAATCCATTAGATTGATCGTATCTTATTTTTAAGCATGCGTCTTTATCCCAAGCGTGTAGACCATTCAATAACTTCCTATCAGTGCATCATGCTACCAGCTAGGTGCAGATGTTATAAAAAACTAAAGACTTGGGCTTTGCTCTTTTGCTCTCAAGGCTGGCATTTTGCATTTTAAAAGGGTTCCTATTATCTGAAATATTATCACTTACTGGGTTTGAGCCCCTTCTTTCTCGCGTTGCCAGTGCACAACCCGGTGTCCTGCAATCAATGCAAACACATTATCTGTGAGCGGCGACTGCGGTATTCAAACGCGCTCCCAACAAAATCTGCAGCGTGCGGAATATCGAAGTATCCAAAAGGGCTGAGCTGACAACTAATTATTAAAACAAAGCTCCAAACTCTTCGTCTGTACTATTGAATGGCTGACTATTCAAAGGTTTAGCTGAGCCAACTGAGTGGTAGTTGAGTCTCTTGAGGGGCCTGAGAGCGCGTCTTGCCAGCTGGCTGTGGGGATGTTGCGCTCGCCCGCGGCCGGTTGCAGGCCTTTGAAAGCGCAGTAATACTCATTTTTATTGCTCCGGGCGAGCATTAATCCATAGCACTATATTCGATTTGAATCTTTGGGAAATATCCTGGGTCAATTCATAATTAAAAGCCCCCCGGAGAGCGTTCCCGGGATGACGGCATGAAGTGCCGTCCCAGCCGTTTCCCATGTCTCCGGGGGACAACCTCCGGTGGGAGCGGGGGGGGGGGGGGGGTGGGGGGTGGGGGGGGGTGGGGGGGGGGGGGGGGGGGGGTGGTATTTTCAGATAACAGGAGGATGTCCTTTACAAGTCAGCAGCGTTCATTTTCTTCCAGGAGGCAATCTCATCATATACCGATCATCTCTCGGTGTAATCAAATGTCAGGGTATGTCCGGGAATAACCCGCGGGGTCGCAAATGAACTGTCCGGGGACCACCCGGCGAATTCCATGACACCTTTGAATGTGATGTCAAAAACAATTAATCGCATTCAGGTTTTTTTTTTTACAGCACTGGAAATCGGAGCCGTTTGGTTGGACGGGTGGTGAATGGGAGAGGAGCTGCTCACTGATGGTGAGTTGGGCCAAGTGTTTCCCGAGACCAGCACCTCAGCTGTCGTGTGCTAGAAGGATGGGATCGACCGCCATTTGCCCTCTGGGGCAAATATGTTCACAGGCCCTGTCTTTGTAACCTACGTAGTGACTCTGACCCAGAACACAATAGACACAGACACACACACACACACACACACAAATGGAAAACACAACTCAACATACTTTATTAGTTTAGTTAGAAAAAAGATGCACCCGCATCGTTGAAACAACCCCCAAAACGCAAGTATACTGTATGTGAAATAGATTAGGTAGCACAGTGTTCCACTTGAGCACTATACCGAATTAGCGAGGTCGCAAACCCCTTCCCGGAAAGTATGTCGGCACTTATTTGCACTACGAGCATTCTGTTGGGCCGTAAGTGCTATACCCTAAGCCTGGGACAGAGTCAGAACGACGGTTGTGAATGTGAGTGCCGATCTGCTGTGTACCGGAGGATTCAAAGGGATTGCTACCGGGGGGGGGGGGGGGACAAGCTGGTCAAATGCTCTGCTTTCACTCAGCAATAATGAATTATCTCTTTCCCCTCTGTGTGTATCTCTGTCTCTCACTGTCTCTCACTCACAAGCTCTGCTTTACAAACACACACACACACACACACACACACACACACACACACACACACCCTGGCCCACTCAAACACTTCATAAACCTACTGTGTCTGGTTGAATCCACCCGTATCTGAGATAATTACATTTTCGGACATCTTCTGTAACGTTTCTAAATCTGCCGGCCTCACACTTATTACCTCACGGTCTTCGAATACACTCTTTTTTCATTCAAGATGAAAGTGGACATGTTTCAATATCCTAATACATGAGACAATACATAAATATGAGAGAGTAAACCGACAGTTAAGATGTGGTTCTCAGAAACTCTTGCATTAGTCCTTCTCAAACGTTCAACCTTATTCTGGGAAAACGTCAAAATATATTATGTCACAACAGCAGAAATGAAATTAATACATTGAACTGAAAATATGCTAAATCAGCCCTTTGCCCGTGATTTGATTTGGTTCTTATCTTTTGAAGGCAATGGCCACTTTAGCGCTGTCCGCAGCCAACTGTCTGAGTTCTGTTCTGTGAATGGATGAGTGGACATGCCAACAAGTCTTTGGTAAGCTGTCACTTAAGCACCAGCAGTGGTCCAAAGCATAGAGTCTGCCCAGTGCATTTGATTAGTATAGCACGCCAAGCAATACACAGTGCTGGCAGAAAAATCCCTGCTTGAAAAAAAGAAATTGGATGGAGAGAAGATTCCCTCTTTTGATTCTGGGAGAGTAATATCTTTTGAAGGAGCAGCTCTGCTCAGTATACTAAGTAAGCACCAACAGCATACTTAAAGAAAGTCTTGGGTTTCTCCCCCTCGTTCACGTGTCAGCACAATGACCTTGATAGAGGAGGGACACAGGAGTTTTCAAAGAGCTTCAGTCGATAGCCAACACAAAGACAATGGCTGCTCTCAAGTATCTGGTCCTGTAATGGAACTCCAATCCTTTTGAATTAAATGGCTCCATTAGCCACACAATATCATCGAACACTTTCTCTAATTTGGTCCCAGTTCGGTGGAATGAAAAAAAGAATCTTGTACGTGCCCTTGGACAACCTCAGATGCCTTTAACTCAATACCCCTTTTTCTTTTCATCCTCCTGTAAAACGATCCAAATACGCACGCTAGAAGCCCAGAACAGAAATAGCCCATTGGGCTATTGGATGTCCAAAGATCACTCCTTGCAATTCTTCCCTCTGAATATAGCAATGCCTCAGGTTTCATTCCCCTTCTCATCCGCCTTTTCCTCGTCTCCCTTTCCGCCCCAACACTTCTTTAATTTCACCCTTTTCACGCGGCCGTCCTTGGGCATGTTCTTTCCCTCCGCGGCGGTGCGTTGGCCGGCGCACAGGCGAGTCCTTGGCTCCCGGCTCGGCTCCCGCGAGCGGCAGAGACGGCCTCGTGTCCGCTCGACGAGGAGGCGCGTCGCTCGGCGGGTCCATTGTGTCCCGTCCGTCTGTGGACTCGCGCCGTGCCGCGGGCCACTGTAGGGCCGCTCGCGCGCCCGTCGTAGCTCCCCGTCCCGCGGTGAAGCCGAGAAGCTCATTGAAAACAAAACGAGCACGTTACCGTGGTGCTTGACGGTGGGCGGCCAAGTCAACGGAGTCAAAGAAGTCACAAAAAAAACTAAACTTAAACTCCTTACTTTGAGAAGGTTCACCGAAACAGCGCTTGAGTAACCTGATCTGTTGATGGAACATAATACATAACAGGAAAAAAAAATATCTCATACATAACATTATAAATAAACACCCACTCCCCGCATGACTCTGTCTTTCTCAATAAGCAGACAGCAAGCGACCACCCACAAAACACAGTCTGCAGTCAATGCTGCAACCGATTTGATGCCGCATAGATCAAGACGCGGTGCTGTTACAGCCGATAGTGTGTGTCTTCCGTTTTAATGACGAGGGGGCGAGGGGAGGTCACGCGGACTGGATCCGCAGGCGGCTCGTCATCGGCTAAATAGGGAGGAAGAAGAGGAGAAGGGGGGGGGGGGGACTTTGGGTGTCCATTCACTGTGTTTACTGAATCCGAGGCGACGGGCCACACAGCAGCCACTGCTCCCTCACCATTCTGACAGGCAGTGCCATCTCTCATTTGGACACCAGTGCCGTCCAATTGGCAGGGTTCAACATTCACTGGCGGCACAGTGCTGACGCCGCACAATGCAAAACTTTTTTTTTTTTCTGTGACTGCTCTGGGATTTCAGCTGAGAGCCTCTAATCGTGCTAATTCTGAATTGGTCAGGAGCATTCCGAAAAGGATGTGTTCATTATGGTGTATTAATCTTTTGCTGAACTGATGTTGAACTCTCGATCAGCAGGGAGAGACGGGTAGCATAATTGCAAGAGAGGCTTGTGGGGTCTCACGGAGACGCAACTTGCTCGGTGAGTGATGGAAAAAAGTCCCATCAATTCTCCTCTTGTCGGTATCTACTCGAGCCAAAAAAACACTGAACTGTAGGCTATACGGTGAAATATCGAAATGTCACTCAATTCATCAGAGATCACAGAATCTTTCTGGCTATAAAGAAGTTGATTGGCCAGCCACAAACTTAACACAGAGGTTGGGAGGCCAAAGGCTGCTTAACCAATTACACAGTCAGCAGGGCTTTGCGAATTGACCTTGTGGTACTATTACTGAAGGATACACAACAAGGTTACTACACACATACATACTTTTTATGGATGTATGGACTTCCATGTGATATTTGATGTTTTGGGTCTTCACAAGACTATTCAGAATTGTTTAATGCAACGTAATAACTTGTATCTACGATGCATTTCCATTGGATTAGATTGTATGAATCCCAAGGGCACATTTTTGTCCAATTTTGCAATTAATAACAAAAAATACTGTTGATATAATTCTAGATAGGCATAATAATGTAATGAGTTACAACATACATTAAACAATAGAATGTCACAAAAACTTGTCAAGAAAGTGTATCATTGCACACTTTACCGGAAAAAGATATTATAAATATTGCACAATGTGTTTACAATGGTTCTTCTTTTCGCTTAGCCTCAGCCATAAAATGGTACAATAGTTTTTCTTTTCTCTAAGCCTTAACCATACAGGATAAAGAAACTTCTCGTTCCCTAGGAACTGTGAAAGCCCAGATGTCTTGCACCTTTTCCTCCATTGTGATTAAAGGAGATGACATGAAAAGGACAGTGATACGCTAATCATCTTGCTCAGTCTGTTGCATTATAAAGAAGTGCATCAGATTGCAAATAATACTGGGGAAAAAAACAATGCTATGGTAGAACAGGAGGCTCATATACTCATTGGTATACAATGATCTAAATAGCCACGGCCTTTTCAATAAAGTGTATGTTTTACTTTCAATTAATAAATAAAAGATAACGAAGCATTGCCCATGCATTTTGAAATATAATCTCTGTTTCAAGTTTTCAAAATAGCGTGCCCTGATACTAGTTGCAGTTGCGGCCCCACTAAACCGCTGAACTTCTGACTCGTGTCTCTGAACGCACCGCACCTATCAGCAAGTTTCCGTTTCGCGGACCCCTTAATGTCGGCCTAACAGTTCATTTGTGCTCAGTAGAAAAAGCGATTTCAAATCAGCAGACAGCGGACGGTTGGCATTAGTCGCTTATTAGCTGGTTACGTTGCTCCAAAGAGCCGTGTTTCGAAGTGGAGTGTCGGGGGGGGGGGGGGTTGAGCATTCTGGGGTAACCTAAATAATTACATGGCTTGTACTCCCCGAGTGATTAATTATCTGTTGAAGGGAGATTTCTTATTTTAGAGTCATCCACAGACAGGGGCTGTGGAAGGAAAGAAGGAAGAAAAAAAATATGAAAGAACAAAACGCAAGCAACAACTTATCAAGCTTTCTTGACAGATTTGGGCTGTACGCATTCTTGCTGCTGGAATTGGTCAGATTAGAAAACCGCACGTCCGCAATAGTAAGCCTACAATGACAAATGAGAATATTATTTAAAGGACTCAAGGTACATTTCAGGTATAATCAGTGACAGCATAATGCTAAGTAGGAGCATAGCAATACAATAGAATTAACATTTTGACAGAATTTTTTATGTGAATGGTTGATTACTCCGTTATGAATTTCTAATGCCAGCCTCTCTTAAAAGGCAAGCAGGAGCTTTTGCTGTAATGTATGCTGGATGATTCCAAATGCGTCTGTAATGTTCAATAATACATCGCCAAAAGTGTTTTAAGCCGAGTAACCAAAGGTCAAGTCGATGGGTCAGCGGGTCCTATCGACGTGGCATGACCACATCAGAATTTCTGCATTGCATAAACCCTCTCCGCATGCTTTTACCCGTATGCAGTGATCGCTTCACAGTCTAGGGATCACCAATGACACGCATCAGTCCGCCCCCAGCCGGTATCTGGAGGATCTGTCAAGGTGTCTCGTCTGCACTCCTTCCCACACCGCGGCTGCGCTGCGAGGTGAAAGTCTCACGCTGTGTGTGGAGGAAAACAACATCCGGCACTAGCTTAAAGTATCAAAGTGTTCAAAGAGCAAAGTTTACGGGAATCCGTTGCGCGTGTTTGAAGTGATGTCGAGTCACTCACGGCTTTTTGCTTGTGACCAGCGCAGCTTGTTGACACATTCTGTCATAGCACCTATGATGCGTTACGAGCGTCATGAGATATGACAGCGAATCGTGCGGCGTGGCCGTTGAGGCTTCATTTACGCTTGCATTTCAACAGGAGCTCCAACGAGTGTAGGCATTCACCAGGTGTGTTTTTTTCAGAAAACTACAAACATTGTCTTCAGAAAACTACAAACAGAAGACTGTTAAAAAGGATATGTCTTAAAGGGAGATATGTAAAGGGAACAAAATGTGTTTTACAAAAACAATATTTTGGTACTTAGACCATCATCAGTATGTAAAACACACACATATCTAAATGTAGATATGAAGATATATGTAAACAGTACCGGTTTTACTATGTAAAGTTGTTGTCATATTGTCTTCTGATATGTCTGCAGGATCAATTGTGTGGATATTATAGTTAACCTTTGTAAAACAGAGTTGTTGTTGTTGTTGTTGTTTTAGTATTATCTCTGTCAGTGCATTTTCTTTGGATATGGGATAGAAAGCTGATGTTCACATAAATCAGCATTTGGGCCTATTTGCATAATTGATTGTCTGCTTTGTACTGGCAATACAGCAAATGTGTCTGTTTGAGTGTGTGTGTGTGTGTGTGTGTGTGTGTGTGTGTGTGTGTGTGTGTGTGTGTGTGTGTGTGTAGCATCTTTCCTTATAATGACGACAGTCTAAAAACTATAATAAAACATATTTTGTGTCGACATGTTGTTGTGTCGCTTTTATTAAACAAGAACATATTTTACATTTTTTTTATATTCTTTAACATTTCACAATATATATCTTTTTATTGGGGGGGACAGTGAGTGAGTTGCAGTCTCTTTGTTGCGCTGTTATCAGATGGGCCCATAGAAGGGGCCTGGGACACACCGATCGGTTTTACATTGACACTAATCCCTGTCATGACTACCCTCCATTGTGTTACGTTGAATTCCTAATACCACGTTCTATCAGCTTAGGTATGCTCATGCACGATTACGAGCAACGTGTCCATACGAACCAAAGCGTGGTTCATATTGGGACGACACACTGGGCCTACATCGTGTGGGTGTCTTTAGGATCTGTGCAGAAAAAGCAGGTTCTCATTGATCAGCTCTGCCTGCAGCGCACGAACCCACTGCGAAGCGTTAGGAGGGCAAATGCTGACCGTGTGCTATACCTCACCCGGGCTCAATCTGATGGCCACAGCAACTGAAAGTATTCCAATAAGAACTGCACCCTTGTCCACACTTCCTGGACTTCAGCGGCCTGTTGTGAAGCACGGTTGTAGCCCACACGTCAATGAATTCCCCTTTGCCTCTTCCCTTCAATAATGACTAACGGACCACATGATTTGAGCAATTACGTGTGTAAATTGGTGACCGGCGACGTTTCAAGCCATTTGTGGAACATGGCACGGCATTGGGAATCATTTCCTGTCCTGGGATTAGGCCAGCGTGTGTTACCTTTGTGCTCTTTGGTGATTAAGAGGGCCTCGTCGTGGGACGTCACCACAGGGTCTGCTTGCACACTCCAACGCTTCGCTTCCCTCGGCCCGGGAAAATGATCCACCGCCGCCCCGTTAGGCGTCCAATAGGAAGGCAAAGCCACAGTGATACGAGGAAACTCTTTCTCAAATATATTGAATACTTCCAGGGAGTGTGGGTGTGGGAAGCAGGGAGGGGGGGTGTGTGTGTGTGTGTGTGTGTGTGTGTGTGTGTGTGTGTGTGTGGGGGGGGGGGGGGGTTGGGACGCCATCTAAGGACTTGGTTCTGGCTGTGGAGAGATAAGAAATGTAGATCTGCCTTGAATGCAGCTAAGCCCCCAGGAGACAGTCTATTGCAGAAGGTTTATGATTTCCCCCCAAAGTGACTGTGAATCACCTTGGTTATCTTAAGGTTATGGAGAAAAACAGTAATAAGGAAATGTATCAGACTTTTATTTTTCTTCAGTTTATAATTATAAATGGTCTGTTGGTAATATCTTTGTCACAAAAATAGAGGTTGGGCTCCTAAACTATTTGAGAGAAATCATGGCAATTCTGGACTTTTTGACTGTCGGATGTTTTGTGGTTGCTCTGATACAAAGTTGGTCTAGCCATTCGCTGCCATCGATATTTTTTTATAAATATACCTGTCCATGAGTTTGATCATTCAGCTCAATGCAGACATGACCTAAACATTTATGGAGGTTAAAGTAAGCATAGTAATTCTAACCAGAGATAAATCATGGCAGCAAGTGGCGGTCCACTTGGTCATATTGAATGAAATAAAGTTACTTACTTAAAATGCCTTCCCTTTCTTTCTTTTTACAGACTGATATGAATGAGCACTAAAGTCTGGGTTTTACAAAGTTGAATTGGCATGCTGCTGCATATAGTAATAGCAGGCTTTTCCCTTTAAACGCATAAACCTCCTAGCTCAGGCCTTGAGAACTTTAAACCAATGTGCTCAGATAATATTGTCCTTAGTGTTACATCCTCACAAAGAATGTAGAGCGGGTGCCGTCTAAAACATCTTGGCGAAAAAAAGCAGTTTGGCACTTTTCTTAGAATGGCTTTTTCTCCACTTATTTGAATTCTTTGCCAATACCTTCAATAGCAAGGGGACTCTTTTAATTCATCAAAGAGGGTTGGGAGGGTGGTGGTGCTGATGGGCGTGTGTGTGTGTGTGTGTGTGTGTGTGTGTGTGTGTGTGTGGTGGGGGTGGGAGGGGAGGGGGGTTGCTGCAGCCTGTTCTGGATCACCGGTCTGACACAGAGAGAGGGAGTGACTGGGTAATTAAAAAAAAAAATCCCCGATGGAGAATAAAGACGCTGCGCAACAATTGCACAAAGACCTCCAACATTTAATTATTGTGTAATTGTGAAGTAGTCAACAACAAAGGGGCCTCCAAGAGATTTATATGTTGGGTGATGGCACTACTGTAAATCAGTTTGCAGCGTGGTCTGTGCTGTAAAATTTTGTTTTCTTAGAAAACAAGGCACTTAAAGGGATAGTTTGACTTTTTGATGAATATGATATGTTCCTACCCCTAGTCAGACGAGATGATCAATATCAATCTTATAATAGGTCCAATAATTAGTTATTTAGGTAAAAAGGCTGGTAAATCTAGCCTAGCTTAGCACAAATACTGTAAGCCATTGGTAAGGGTTAGCATGGCTCCTTCAAAAGTGAAAGAATACGCAGTCTAACCTATTGCTGTGAGGCTGCCACCCAACATGAATTAAAACTATGGTTCCAGCTCGCTTCTCGCTTTTAAATTTATATTTATACATGTGTGAAATACAGAAGGTACAACATGTAATGAATTAATTGAACGCATTTGATATAGCCAGTTAACACAGCTTTTTTACTTTTTGATGAAGCCATACTAGCCCCTGTGCTAACCTAGGCATATACCTGCCTATTTACCTAAATAACTAATTATTGACAGTTCGATCATGAGCTTGATGTTGATCGTCTCGTCTGACTAGGAAAAATATCTTTTGTCCCAAAAAGTTACACTATACCTCTAAGACTCCTGTGAATAACGGAAGGTCACCTTTTATTTCGTCACAGACCTAGATCAATAATGCTATTACACAGAAAGGAAGACGACATAATTCAATTCCCACGATGTATCTAACTTTTGAGTCTTTCTTTATATTACATCTATTTTGAGGTGTGTGGCTTAAACCAGCTGTAGCTTTTAGAAAGAGAAATCACCCCTTTGGAGGAAAACAGTTAAATTCCAACGTGGGCTCTTCACCCCGTGTGGTTTTCATGCAATCACCCCGGCCTAGAATAGCCAGGAAGAAAGCCCATGTGACACTGGGAACGTCAGGGGAATACCGTCAGTGCTTAGAAGTTGAATTCCCGCGCTTCTCTCCCCCATCCACATTGTTCCAGGGGTCAATTTCAGTGGGAACGCTGTGTGACAGGGAATAATCAAACCGCGCTGCGCTTGGCTTCTGATTACAGCCCTCGCCGCGCCTCGCGTCCAAAACAAACAGCTGCTTTGCACTGATTGTGTCTCGTCAAAAGAAAAACAGGGTCTCAAAGCTTTTATAGTTTGTCTATAGTGTGTCCAAACAGACACTATCCAAGCGGACATACAGTGAATTTGCATGGTTTATTTTGAGTCCGAAAATAGGCATGTGATTCATCAACTCGTAATGTATGGAATATGGATACAATTTACAATTTGAGCATTGATAGGTTGTTAATAACGTTATTTATATTGTAATAGCTAGACTCTTATCATATTTCTTCAATGTTGGGTTTTGACATGTTTCCCATTCTGGGTTCGTCATGCTTATTTAATAACCAAGGCAGCCCTTTCGGCAAATTAACATTTCGGCTCCGTTTCGGAGAAGATATTCAAGGGGTCTCCCTTGTTTATCCCAATGTTTGTCACACACGGGAAGGCTCCATATCAATGAAACCCCATCTGAGATCAGTGTCTGTACTCGACACTGACGTAAAGCTCGCGTTTCTCAAGCCTCGTACCATTATGCTAATAGACTCCCCTGAGAAACAGATCATGACGACCCACAGTCAACATGGAGAACAAAAGGCGTGACTCATCATTATCCTCCCCCCACTGGCGACACGCACCAGAAAACGGCTAAATATAATCTGCTGCCTTTTCATATATCCCTGTGAAGCAGCATGGCACATTTTTTGACAAAACAGTATTTATAATTCATCATATCTGTCAAGTAAATGTGTCAGATGCCGGCATCGGGGAGGCTTTAAGATGCGAGTCCAAACTCGGCAGAGAAACCCGATGTGCATTCTTAGGAACACCACCGATAGCCAACCTTAATTGCTCACACTTTATGGGAGCTCTCCTGATGATATATGTATTGGCAAAAAGATTATTTACTTGATGTCATAAAAAAAATAAAATCAAACTAAATAAATCTGCGGGGTATGAGAAGCCGCAGGACTTAGCTGTTGGATTTGGGGAACCATGATGGTGGTCCTACGCCTCCCGCCCAAAGCTCGCTCAAGCTATTAGCCCAGGAACATCAGGTGTTTTATCACATGCATTATCACATGCCATCATATATGAGCCACTCAGCTTGACCACTGTGTCCTGCCGGTATGCGAGGATGAAGAGCATGTGACGGTCCATGAGGAATTTCACAGTCACGTCTCACGAACGTACATGGTTTCCTGACCAAAAGAGAAGACGATTGAATGCATCGGTGTGTACACCACAGAGGCCCGAAGCCCATCCTATGGCTTTGTGGCTTCTCGTTAAGAGCCGGCTTTGACACACACACACACAGAGACAGACAGGACGTGGTGAGGAAGTCCTTTGCAACTCGGCACGGGGGCCGACAGGGTTGTTGTTTCCCGCCTCCATCTCCCCCAACAATTCAAGTCCCGACATCTAACAACCTCAAGTACAAAGGCACCGCTGAGCCCTCCCCTGACCCTCACCAACTCGGCTCTCTTCCCCCACATCTGAAGGAATTATATAGACGGCAGCAATATGGTGCGAGGCGCCCCACCGATCTTAGTGGGCAAAATCCGTTTTTCTAGGGCATGCGGGTCTTTATATCGGTCCAGCGGGCACCGTCCAGGCTGGGCTCTATGTCCAGTCGCGGTTAGAGACACCCGGGCCAGTAAGAGGGCTTCACCTAGGGAAAGTCCCCCGGCCGCCAGCAACCACCAACAGCCACCAACCAAATCCACTGACTGATCTGCTGCCCAGCGGCGGGGGTCCTGCCCAGGCTCTCTTGAACATTTTTCACAAATGCACTGGCCTGCCAGTGTGCCTCGATATGTGGTTTCAACACGAGTTGGACCGAGTGGACTGGATAGTGTTTTTATAAAAAAAAAAAAAAAAAAAAAAAAATGTTTTTACAAGATGTGTGAACGGAGGAGAGTTTTAAATTGGTTTTCCAACCCTGAAGCAGATTCAAGTCGGTCGAATGAGTCGGATTGTGTGAGTTTCACGCACACGCAACGGCCGGCAATTGGAATTTTGCCGAACGCGTTGCCGTCGCTAGCACGGGAAATTGAGTTGCGGAAGAGGGGGGTCTAAGGAACAAAGTTTTCAGTTCATTATCTCCCCCCTCTCCTGGAGGTCACCCTCCCAGTAACCCCTGGCGGTTTGATAAACTAACACTTCCAACTGAGGCCCACTGAAAGACACCCACAACCCATGTAGATTTTGATTTGGATGGAATAGGAAAGACAAATTGATTTGTACACGGTGATAGTCTCATTTGTATTTTTTGAATATACTGTAATTATCTTCACTATTTAAATAGAGGGCAAATGGGTTCTCTAGTGAATCCAGAATCCATTATTTTCTGGCTAATTGGCTTGGCAAGCCTTTTCCCCTCTTGTTCACCGACTCACAGATTGAAATCCAACAGTGATTCTAATTTAAAATGGAAGATTGCACAGAAAAATACATTTTGAAACCCTCAACAAAGGAGAGCTAGGTTTAAACAATGGCCAGCAGGCCACGTGTGTCTGGCAACAGAGGAGAAAGCCACCTAACACAATTATTTGCTGTTCATTTCCCCATGCCGTCAACCAGCGTGAGCCTCCCATTCTCTGAAAACTGGCAAAACCACAACTGGATATACATGTACAGTCACTTGTGCCAAGGAGGCAAAACATATGTTTGCCTTTCCATAAATGCGGTTACCGACATGGTAGCTCTGTTAGAATTGTAAGCTGTAGGAACTGTGAAGATTGTTGCCTGCATGAAAAACATTATCCGAAACCACAATTCCGTACACATAAACCGACATGTGTATCTGGTTATTATTGACAATGTCAGTGGGTAAATCTATGCAGAAATAAATCTCTGTAGAAAAAAAAGCGTTTTCCTGCAGCCAGGCCTTGAATTGATCAAGTATCATTCAACTCTGAATAGCTGAGAGTTTGTTAAGCAGGTACATATTCAAAATATGCCACCCTTCAACCCTGTAGGGCCCTTTCAACGCACATTCCTTACCCGATTTTCTACTACAACTCTTTGAATAAAGGGTTGTTTTTCTCAGATACTAAGTTGGTCTTCCCTCTTTCCAGTGTGTCAAAAAAAAAAAAACTCCATCAGAAATGACAGCTAAAATAGATTCTAAAATATGGCTATATCTAGAGAATTTTCCCGCATGTCAGCAACAAATTTATCCATTCATATAATTAAAGATGTGTGCACGCGTGTGTGTCTGTGTGTGCGTGTGTGTGTGTGTGTGTGTGTGTGTGTGTGTGTGTGTGTGTGTGTGTGTGTGTGTGTGTGTGTGTGTGTGTGTGTGTGTGTGTGTGTGTGTGTGTGTGTGCGTGCGCGCTCAATCCTGAGCATGGGCTATGTCTGCGTGTGCGTGCCGTGCACATGTCTATTTGCCGGCACACCCGCTTGCCTTTATCCCCAATAATCTCTTTCAAACAGTGACCAGCCGACGGTGTGAGTAAACCCCCGTTCCGGCCCGGCGCTTTGTGCCAGCCTAATAATTCAATGCATTCACTCCTTCAAACACGGGGATGCGGTGCAGGAGTGCAGCGTCAGCAGCTTCTTTCATCGTGGCCCCTGGTAAGTTTGCATGTTACCGAATCCACATTTTTTAAATTGCCTCCCCTCGCCTGGCTGGGGTTGAAGAGTGGGAGAGGGAAAACAAAAGGAGGCTCCTCCCTCCGCCTTGTGCAACCTTCCCGGGTCTGGAGTGATCAATCACGGCTGTCAGAACGGCAGCGCGGGCCAGCCTTCAGTGGGGAATCCACTCCGAAGCCGCACATCATTGTAGCTGTGATGAATGCTGAGGACCGGCTTTTGGTGCGCTTGATTAGCGCTCCACCGCGGACAGGGGGATAACATCGCGCCACAGCGGCCCCCTGGAATCCGAGCCGCCCCGAGGAGAATCCACCGAGCAAACGATGCGACCTCCCTTCCCGTAATCTCCAATGTGTGCCGCGCTGATCGATTGAGTTTGGTTAGGCATGCGGAGGCTTGCAGCAGAGAAGTGGAGGTTGCTCAGACTGAGCACTGATCAGATGGACATACATGAAATCATTAGCTAATGAAGTTACATATATTAAGTTTACAGCTGACACTTTAATGAACAATAATGAATACTGATAATGAATGTTGTTTATGTAGCCGTTTGGAAAGAAAAAAAAAAGAAAAAGGTATTCAGTCATTAAATCCCGACACGCAACTCGTGCTCAAGCAAATAATTAGATCTATGGAAATGGTTGACACTGGAATCAAATGTCAACACGCCTTCTGGACAACCACATCGTCGTTTCACGAACGCTCGTGTTCGTTTTATTGTCAGCGATGTGGTGTTTGTAGGATAGGAGTATTTCCTTTTGGCTTTCCATTACAATCCATACTCTGCACTGCACTTGTTGTGAGCACAGATTAATGACATTTTACAGTGCTGTGTTTACAACCCGGCTTTTCACAACAAACAGGCCACGATGGAGAGACACTCTGCATCTAGAGTGCATGTCAATATAATATTGGCATGATGAGGCACTCACACTCCCATGGTATTCCTGCGCATCTTCCCCGAATCATAACAACCGTGTTCGTTTCCTGTCTCAGCAGATTGCAGACGCAGGCGCCGTATTGGCCCTTTCATCGCTATTATCACATACATCGACTTGGACGAGGTTATCAGACGACTTCGGCAAACCATGATTAAAGCAGAACCAGTCCGTGATTGCGGCGCGTGATCGTGGGGCTTGTTGAACTCGGTGGAGCGCGCCGTTCCATTTAAAACCCATTACCTAATTGTCCCTGCCCTGTGTGCGTTGCAGTGCGCTTTAGTTGGTCGACTATCGCGGCAGCACGCGGCGTGGCACGCACGCAATTAACATCTGCAGAGGCCTAGAACACACACGCGTGCTAACCCGGAAGCATGCATCACCAACTATGCACGGTACGTAGCGTGCACACACGGATCAGCAGGATCAATCACAAAACCATTCACACATGTCAATGCACATTCACATATGTACCCCTTAACGTCCCCACTTCCCCACTTATAAACACACACACACACACACACACACACACACACACACACCTACACACTCAAACACACTCCCAGATGTACCCATAAGACCACCTCTCTCCCTACGTTTTGCACATCCAGGCACACGTGAGATTCCACCCCCCTCCCCTCTCGGAGAAACCAAAGGTCACGTGAGGTGCGCTAAAATAAGAGTGACACCGTGGCTCTGATTCTTTTTAGGGGAAGCCAGCAAAGGTATGCTTGCTGCTCGCTGGGGTTTTTATGAGGACATGTTGCGTGCGTCAGCACACTCTACCTTCCCTGGATTTCCAGGCGGCAGCCGCAGCGAAGGAAATGTGCCCCTTTCCGTGCAGGAGCCCTGCTGTTAACGTATTGTTAATGGGATTTAACCAGGCCATAGACTCAAGTGTAAGGTAACTCGTCTCTGTGGCTAGCAGGGCCAACTGTGTGTTGGGATCCGAGGAAGAGCACACGAGAGGGCGTTTGCATTGGCCCGTAATGGAGGACCGGGTGGTAAATCTCTTTAGACACGCCAGCCCTTCTCCCTGCGTTCCCTTTGCTTCTTATTACTGCGGAGGAGGCACTTAAGTGGTTCTCACGTTCACAGACCTAAAGCCAATGCAGGGGGCACTCTCTTTTGTCCGTTCTCCTGCACATGAACAGTGAGCTTGGAGGTGGGGGTTGGTTTTTGGTTACGGACTGCTTTAGCTGACATCATCGCCACACTTATAGCATTCTGCTCTTTATATCTTCACCCACAGTGAAAGAAAATAGTGTCTCACTTCAGTCTAATCACTTTGAAAAGTCCATACATTCCCAGCAGTAGATAATAAGACCAGGGAAGTAGCATTATTAAAAATATGTTTGTTTGTTTTGGTTTTTGGGGGGGTGTCTAGATATCGACCAAGCTCAGTCGAATCACATGGCTCCTAAATGCTTTCTTGCAATGAACTTGTACACCTCCAGTTTTAAAATAAGTTATTGAGGTAGACAGCAACAGGAAGCTGTTTTTTTTTCTCTCATTATTGCAGTGCCCTCTATAGGTTACTTTTCTTCAAGTGCCCCAGCCTCTTATGACAAGTAGCCTGCAATATCCTTCAGAGACCGCTGCTCACACTAACTTGTCCTCTGTTCACATATTCTGACTTGTACAATATTTGGAGTGAATTAATTGTGTTTCTCCTATGCACGTTTCTTTTCTTGTGTTGGCTCCAGGCAGTGTGGCTATGTGATGCATTGGTTACCCCAACTAAAATATCAAGTATCACGAGATAAAACATTGATGGAAAACATGATTTGGCATGACACAGCGAGCTGGGCTGACAGAGAGACATAATATGAGAAAAGCAAATAAAAAAGGGCATAGATGATCCAACGAAGTGTACTGTCCGCTGTTGAAAAAAGGGCATTGGGTAGATCTGGTCCGATATACGAGCCGTGCCACTCGCATCCTTGGTAGAAGGGGATTTGTCTCTCTGCCGTCTGTCTCATCAGTGCGCAGGAGAAAGTCTTAGTTTAAATGCGTGTAATAAGCCCCTTTAAGAAGTTAATTATGTATTTCGAACCTTCGTCGGTTTTTGTCTTTGTGTGAACTTTTTACCTGTATAAAATTCAACGATGAGAGTTCAATTGTTGACGAGCAGAAATACGGGAGCCCTTTTTGCCGCGCTGATCGTCGCGTTACTGGGGTGAGTGAGACAGTTTGTGCAATTCAACGCTTGGTACATGGAGCTAAACACCGTGGAGGCTCGACTTTGAGGATTGTACAGCCGATTGAAAAGACGACAAATCAAGACATTCATGTATTTCGCCGGGATTTAGAAGAGAAAAGGAAACAGCTGTGTTTGTCGGAATGGTTTGGCGTCTACAAGGCTCACCACGGTAAGGAACGCATTTTTTTTTCTCAAGAGGCAGATGCGGCTATTGGTCATGAGAACCGTATGCTTTAGCGTGCCCTGTCCATGGTCCTGAAATGTTCGTTTCTGCAGCTGTATTGATAGATTCAGGTTGATCGACGTAGAAAATATAGAAAAGGGTGTATCTAGCAATCATTTTCCCTATGTCCTGTCTTCCTAGACTTGATCACTATAACTGGAAATTGTTTCGTTCATACTGCTTAACATATATATTCTAAGGGCTGCCTTGCGCAAAATGTTGGCAGCACTAGTGATCAAAACTATAGGCTATTTGAGTGAATCTTTAGACAAGCGGCTTTTTTTTGGTGTGAGTAAGCAGTATGTTGGTGTCGGGTTGATTATTTGAATGCAAAAGCGAGGACCCCTTTAACAGAGACATAGGCCTACAAATTAATTATATGGTCATTGAATTATGTCACCATGGCTGTATGACTGCACGCGGATTTTCTTTATTTAGCATTTTTCTCCACAAACATACAGACTAAATGTGCTTGTGAATGCGCGCGCGCGTATCTGTGCAAAGGGGGAAAGAA
Source organism: Galaxias olidus (assembly GCA_026901105.3). NCBI lineage: Eukaryota > Metazoa > Chordata > Actinopteri > Galaxiiformes > Galaxiidae > Galaxias > Galaxias olidus. The sequence goes on along the minus strand of JAPMUY010006164.1, from coordinate 287,696 downwards.
AGAGAGAGAGAGAGAGAGAGAGAGAGAGAGAGAGAGAGAGAGAGAGAGAGAGAGAGAGAGAGAGAGAGAGAGAGAGATGGAGCGAGAAAAAGAGAGAGAGCTACATATGCCGGATGCGATGGTTACAGAATAGTTGATTAAATAATTATTTATTTTCATATCAAGATTTGTTATTAGAATAAAATCCTGTACAAGATCATTGACACTTGTACGTCCGCCTTTGATCAACTCTCGTCCTTTTTCACCGGAGGGATGAAGGACGGCGACAGTCGCCCTGTAATATTCAGAATGCCCAACGCAGAAAGAGTTTTGCAATGAACATTTACCGATTTTGTTCAGGACTGATTAAGGATTAAACGCATGCAAATATATATTTGGATACCTTTTCCTTATGTTTTTGGATATGTGGTTTAAGAGGAGAATTTAGCAGTTTTTGGACTGTTCAAGTCGTCGGGTATTCAGGGTGAGTGAAATAATCTTCTCGGTTCAGTGCTGAAGTGCTACTCGTCTGTTCAGGGCTATGCCATCATTTTAATTCTAAAAGGATGCCTATACAATGGGAGTAAACCCTCCTATTTTGATCATTTGAAAGGCCTGCATTGTGTGAATAATAAGCTACTTTTCTACAATCCTTAGGGGAACGAATTGGTATGACAACAGTCTTTGCGTGGGTATACCAGTGATGGCGATTTTGAGTTTCATAGATCATTTGGAGTGTAGGCGAGCATTCAAAAATGCGCTATGGCATAGGGATGTGTTTATCATGCTTCAGTAAGCTAAATACATTTTCAAAATGAAATATGAATTATATCATATGTGCATGTATGCATGCACGTTTATAAAGAGGTAATTCGATTTTCCTTTTTTTTCCTGTGCTGAATGTTTCTGTTTAGTAGAAGTTACACTTTGTATTTAAATTTTTTTGCTATTGAGACTATTTCCCCAAAAGTGCTATAAAATGTTACAAATGTAAAACAAGTCACACAAACAGTCATATTACCAGTTTATTTAAAGAGAATTTTTACCTGCCTCTTTTTCTCTAGATGACACCTCACACTGGCTCTACACTTCAGTGAGCTGGGACACCCTCTCCCACGGAAAAAAAAATGCATATCTGGATATCGAAAATAATAGTTCTGCTTGCATCATCTCTCGGCCTGGTCGAGATGTATGACAATTACGGGGAGATATGTAGGAATCTCTGCACCTGCGAGGAGAAGGAAGGCATCCTGACCGTGAGCTGCGAGAACCGGGGCATCGTCAGGCTGACGGAGATCAGCCCCGTGCATTTCTCCGTCTACCACCTTCTGCTGACCGGCAACCTGCTGAAGAAGCTGTCCCCCAACGACTTCATCAACTACACCGGGGTGACCATCCTGCATTTGGGCAACAACGACATCTCGGAGGTGGAGACGGGCGCCTTCAACGGCCTCCAGGGATTAAAGCGATTGCACCTGAACAACAACAAGATGGAGGTGCTGAGGGACGACACGTTTGCGGGGCTCGAGAGCTTGGAATACCTTCAGATTGATTACAATTACATCACCAACGTCGAGCCCAACGCCCTGAGCAAGCTGCACCAGCTGACGGTGATGATTCTGAACGACAACTTGCTCTCCGCCCTGCCCACCAACATTTTCCGGAACGTGCCCCTGACGCACTTGGACCTCCGGGGAAACCGCTTGAAAATGTTCCCTTACGTGGGCCTCCTGGAGCACATGGACAAAGTGGTGGAATTACAACTCGAGGAGAACCCGTGGAACTGCTCGTGCGAGCTCATCTCCCTGAAAGCGTGGCTGGAGAGCATCGCCTACACGGCGCTGGTGGGGGAGGTGGTGTGCGAGACGCCGTTCCGGCTGCACGGCCGGGACCTGGACGAGGTCTCCAAGCAGGAGCTCTGTCCGAGACGGGCCATCTCCGAGTACGAGATGCGCCCGCCGCCCCCTCTCGGCACCAACGGGTACTCTCAGACCACCCCCGCGGCCGTGACGGCCTCGGCCACCTCCTCCGCCGTGCTGCGCTCGTCCTCTCGCCCCACCAAAGGTCCCCGTCAGTTCAACAAAACCAGGACCAAGCCCACGTTGCGCATACCGGGCCTCGCCTACAACTACGGGCCCATCATCGCGTTCCAGACCAAATCTCCTGTGCCTTTGGACTGCCCCACAGCCTGCACGTGCAACCTGCAGATCTCCGATCTTGGCCTCAATGTCAACTGCCAGGAGAGGAAGATTGAGAACATTTCTGACCTTAAACCCAAGCCATACAATCCGAAGAAGATGTACCTCACGGGAAATTACATCCCCGTCGTGCGGCGCTCCGATTTTGTCGAGGCCACTGGATTGGATTTGCTTCACCTCGGAAACAATAGGATAACTCTCATCCAGGACAAGGCGTTTGGGGATTTAACCAATCTACGTAGGCTGTATTTAAATGGTAATCTAATGGAGAGGCTTACCGCTGATATGTTTTTCGGCCTGCAGAACCTGCAGTATCTCTATTTAGAATACAACAAAATCAGAGAGGTAGAGAGTGGCTCGTTCCGCTTCCTACCCAACATCCAGTTGCTGTTCCTCAACAATAACCTTCTGAAAACCTTACCGGTGGGCATCTTCACCGGACTGTCGCTCTCTAGGCTGAACCTCCGCAGCAATCACTTTCAAACCCTGCCCGTGAGCGGCGTGCTGGACCAGCTGAAGCTGCTGGTCCAGATAGACCTCTTTGAGAACCCGTGGGACTGCTCGTGCGACGTGGTCGGCATGAAGCTGTGGCTGGAGCAGCTCAGCGCCGGCACCGTGGTCAATGAGGTCAAATGCGAGACCCCCAGGCGGCACGCGGCCCAGGACATGCGCTCCGTTCAGGCCGAGCTGCTGTGCCCCGACCACTCCGACAGGGTGGTGGTCTCCACGGCGCCCCCGTCCGAGGAGCCCATGGCCGACAGGGCCACCACCGCCACCAAACCACCCCCCAGGTTCAACCCCCCTAGCAGCACCGTCCCCCTCTCCGTCCTCATCCTCAGCCTCCTGCTCGTCTTCATCATGTCCGTCTTCGTGGCCGCCGGCCTCTTTGTGGTGGTGGTGAAGCGGCGCAAGAAGTCCCAGAGCGACCGCACCAGCACCAACAACTCGGACGTCAGCTCGTTCAACCTGCAATACAGCCTGTACAGCAACCGCTCGGTCCCCAAAGTCAAGGCCCCGGCGGGCCACGTCTACGAGTACATCCCCCATCCCATGGGCCACATGTGCAAGAACCCCATCTACAGGTCGAGGGAGGGCAACGCCGTGGAGGACTACCGTGACCTCCACGAGCTGAAGGTCACCTACAGGAGTAACCCCGAGGAGGAGAGGGACGTCACCATGCGGAGCCCCACATACAGCGTTAGCACCATCGAGCCCCGCGAGAACCCTTCCCCCGTGCCGGACGCCGACCACTTCTTCCGGGGAATTCTGGAGCCGGACAAGCAGTCTCCTTCAGGCCCACCCGGCCTCGAATATAAGTACACCGGCCCTGTGTCGTACACGTACAACCCAAACTTTGATGTCAGGCGTCAGTTTTTACACCCGGAAAGGATAAGGGAAACGGTACTCTACGGCACGGCGCCCAGTACTGTTTACGTGGAGCCCAACCGGAACGAGTATTTGGAACTAAAGGCCAAACTGCAATCGGAGCCGGACTACTTGGAGGTTCTGGAGAAACAGACAACATTCAGCCAGTTTTGAGTGTGCGAGGAGCGGCAATGAATGAAGCATTTCCCCCCTTAAAATATTGGCTCAGTTTTTAGGGTGCCTTGGCACAACACAAATCAGCAAGCGAAGCAGTGAACACAGTCGGGGTGTGCCGAACAATCTTATTCTTATTTCTTAAAAAACAACATGACATTACAGGAATGGATAAAGCTTTCTGACAAACAAAATAGATGAACAAATTGCTCTGCATACAACTGACAATGCAAAAATCTATTTTTCTATGGTGGAGATCGAATACACACAAAATCTTAAGTGTACAGGTAATCTTGCCACAACTACATTTTCAGGAATATAACCATACATAAGGTATCTTGTGAATCAGAAAATGTTTATAACTCATCCTCTGATCAAGGAGAAAAAAAAAACACTGTACAGCAGAGCATCAAAACTGTGCAGGACAACTCTCTGCTCTAGTCTGTAAGTAAGTATTTATTGATATACTCTGACATGTCAAGAAACTTTTGATTCTACATCAATATTACCTGTCTCATACTCCATGATTCTCTGTAAAAGCTTATGTTTGTAGTTTCATATCATTTACTGTTGCTCGCATTGTAAAAGTGGCTTTTTTTCAAAGTGGCACACCCCCCAGTGTTCAAGAGAGACTGCGTCATTTGAAGAGAAAAAAAAAGAGTGTCTTTGTATGCTTTCTGCACTTTTTGGAATTGGAAGGCTGGTTAGCCTTCAGATCTATCATAAAACGGAGACTACAATATTAACAATGAATATGGGTATTCATTCTTAATATGTACAACTGATATGTTATCAACTTCATAAAATGATATTTGGAGTAATAACTATGTTGTGTAATACTGATATTTTATTCAATGTAACACCTATTTTTATACAAGCATTCGCAGTTCTCTTTCCCCTTATCAATTTCATTTGTTTTGATTGCTTTGCACTTATTGCACTATATTGACCAAACTATGTTAATGTCATCAATAAATATGATGTCAGGTTCATACACACATGTTCTTGTAAGGGCACGCAAGGCTTCTCCTGGGAACAATATGGTGGGACACCGTTGAGGCACAAAAGGTTCCATGAGTTCCTCAAATGGTTGGTGGCTGGCCAGTATTCCATAGGATTCACTAGGGCCATGAGGCCATTTAACTGTTAATCTCAAATCCTCCAGCTACCACACGAGCTCGAACTGCTGACACATGAAAGACTGGTTCTTTAATGGCTAAGAGACAGGCCCTGGTTAGCGCTCGCTGCATTTCAAAGGAGATCCTAATCAATGCACTTTAATCAATGCGTATTAACCAAGGCTGGCCCACTCATAATTACCGAATTCCAACTGCCTCAACATTAGTGCAGAGTACTATGGTGATTTGGTAATGATTATTATTATTACTATTACAAAACAGAAGATTATTTCAACACTCGTCAAAAGAGAGCAAGAAGCATGAACTTGGTGACATGAACAAAAGACATTTTTGATGTATTGATTATGTTCACGTGTTAGCGCGCTCTCTACGGTTCGTTCTGCACAGCATGCTGCATAGTGTGAAAATGCCACTCAGCACAGCCCAACAATCCATCCCCGCCCCCTCTTGTGAGGTCGGTGGGGCTGATGGGTTAAAAAAAAAGAAAAGAAAAAAGACCTGGATAACAGCGAGGCCTCCTCGGACCCTAATCCGGTCGCTGGTTTCTCCCGGGCCGTCTTGAGTGACAGCAGCAGGAGGCACCGTTTTGGAGATGAAAGGGCCGGGACTTTGTGTAACTGTGGATGTGTCACAGGCGTTGCAGGGGAGAACGTGAATCACAGCCAAGTGCTGAGACGCCGATCGCTGCTTAGGCCTTTCAGAGTGACACAGTGTTTACTGGTTCTGTCACCGCTGCTGGTGGGGTTTTGTTGGGGGGGGGGGGTAATAATGTTTTAGAATAACTTATTCTTGGATCTTATGGTTATGGTATTCAAGCCTCGCGTGTTGCTGCCGTCGGGCCGAGCTTCTAATGACAATAAGACTGTTGGGTGGCTTGTCCCTCATTTGCTAACCGTTTCGCGGAGCGTAGCTGTGTTGTTGTTTTTTTCCTTTGAAGAGAGAGGATGCGGTCTGCCAAAAAATGAAAGAAAATCCCTTTTTTTGGGGTGGATGGGGGGGGACCTTATATAATCATTATGAATCATGAATTCAGACAGCCCATTGAAATGGCTTGTTAATGTGTCAGCGCGTGACTGACGCGGCAACGTGTGTGTGGCCACGTCAAAGCAGCAGCATTCGTATGTGTGTGTGTCTGTGTGCGTGTGTGTGTAGCACTGCTGCTTGCCTGTCAGCTCCGGTGACGTTTTTATCCACACCTCGCGCTATTGGCCCGTAAAACCCCGGTTGGTGTGTTTTTTCCACTGGCTCCTCCCTACCTGCCCCTCGCCAAGGCAGGATTGCCGGCGTGGCTGTGACCCTGAACAGGGGGGCCGACTCAGAGCTAATGGACGGACAAATTACCCGTGTCCCTCAGCAGGGTGCCACTCCACCCCGCAAATAATGCTTTTAATCAGCCAATGGGCTCCGCGGTCTCCATGCAGCAGCAGCAAGGGCACCGTGCTTTAATTCGCCTCCCCTGGATGGCTTCGCTCGACGGGGCAGGTGCACGGCGCGCGGGGCGTGAGCGAGGGAGAGGAGAGGGGCCTCCTCCTCCACCACGCCGTCATGATGATGTGAGCAATTGAGTTCAAGGAGATTTGGGTAATTGAGAGGGCAGAGATGAGATCTGGCAGGCACCAATGAGTCTGATGATTACTTTAATCATGGTGGTTAATGGAATTCCTTCAGGCATGTAAAGCGTGCTCGAATGTTCATCAACACACCCAGTGCGCACGAGCGCACGCACACACACACTCACTCACACACACACACACACACACACACACACACACACACACACCTTATTCCGTATACCTTATTCCAACCACTGTAATTACGGATGTTGCTTAATTCTGTGTTTGCACCAAAATGGGATTTTGTTTACTTTGTTGTTGTGATTGGTGCATACTTCATGTATTGATGATTCTGAAGTTGACGTACGTAGCACTTAAATCTTTTGGCTAGGGGGAGGCCAGAGCTGTGGAGAAAGGATTGTTTGATGGCTGAATTCATTCATTCTAAATGGAAGTCTGGGTTGCTTACCTGCTTAGCATGGTTTTGTAGGTGGTGGTTTTTAGCATTGTCAATGTGGAATTCCAAATCATTTCCGATTGATTAACCTCCAAAGTTAATATCCAAAATATTGTTACCACCTGTCCATGCACTTGTCCTATTACCGTACCCTACGGTTTACAGAGTTTTGAGATCTTTTAGAAAGGCTGCTTCTGTGCTGAGTCAGGTTATAAAACAGATTCATTACCACTTCATCATACCCATTTCAGGGGACATGTACCATACCCCCAATACGGTCAAAATCTTGATGATGTATGCAGTTATTTCGCAAAGCAAACTAGCTGGTTGAATGGCTGACCTTCAAAGCAGTGCTTACAAAATGGACGCCCGTTGTATATATCACATCTCAATAGCCACCCCTCTCTGTGTTTGCCTTTCTGTGTGTGTGTGTGTGTGTGTGTGTGTGTGTGTGTGTGTGTGTGTGTGCGTGCGTATGTCCATACCTGCGTACGTGCACCTGAGTAATTTCTCCTTCTAAGCGGCACGCCCTCCCTCCGGGGCTCGCCGTGTTGAGTCCGTGGTCGTCTGGCGTTTTGTTTTGTTTGTGTTTATAGTGCGGCCTGCACCCATTGATCCGGAGCCGCAGTAGCCCTGTCGTTTGATAAATGGTAGCCATAGCATTACTGACTCCCCAGCCGAGCCCCGTGATGTCTGGCCAAAAAAAACAACAACAGGCTGATGTATCGCCTCCTTCATCGTGTCACGTCTCCTAAGCAGAGCCCATCCCCTACTCTGTGCGTCATGCCGTAGCCATGGGGGAAGAGCGATAAGCGTGTGACCGGCCCAATGGTTGCTTGCAGTGTGCGTGCAGCCTGTGATTTCAGCCGCGGCGTTGTATTGTGTGTGAGGGTGGACGGCGGTTCATTGTGGAGCGGCTGATTGTGTGGGAACTCGTGGTTGAGTCAGTGTCCCTCGCAGCCAGTGAATGGGGCTGTGTTCTCTGCTGAGGAGCCGAGGCCTCAGTTTCCGTTCTGACTCCAAAACCAGCAAGGGAGAAAACAAAATGTACGGAGACAAACTGTGGTTTGATAACAGGGATGTCAGCCGAGGCGTCTATGCAAAACAGCGTCAACTCAGGAGCATGTTGTAAAGTGCCTGCTCTTTGCCGACAAGGTGTCTGAGCTTGAAACGAATAGCAATATGTTGTTGTTCTCCACTCCCACCGACGTGAAAGTGGCCTATTGCTGCCGGCAACGTTGCGTTACAAAGACGCAAAGGGAGAGGTGTATATGTATATGTGTGTGTGCGTGTGCGTGTGCGTGTGCGTGTGTGTGTGTGTGTGTGCGTGTGTGTTTGGGAGTGAGAGAATGTGATTCTGAGGCCCGTTGTCTGCTTATGTCTGTAAATTCTTTTACTTTGATTGAGAGGTAAAATTCCATTTAGGACCCGCCCCCCGCCCCCCCTCACCCCCCCTTATCCTCCCCTCCCCTCCGCCCCGCCTCCCCCACTCTGTTGTCCCCATTTCTCAATCTCTGTGGCTTTCAAAGCACCGAGAGGAGCGTAGCGCGACGCAGAGACGGGGCCTGCTAAAGGAATTAGCACGATGCGCTAGGAGATTGGCCTGATAATGAAATGGTGGGAGGTAGAAAACTCATTTTATCACTTGTGAGGCTGCCATTTTTAATGCGAATATTGAAGTTGCGCAGGCAAGCGCCGGAATGGTGCTGATAAAATTAAAGAGTCCCGCCGTCTAGTTTCCGACAAGCTAAATGGGTATTGCTGCTCCACGTCCAAAACTGTCTCAAAAGAGAGAACGGAAAAGGTATACCGGAAGAACGCAAAACAGTGTCGTTCCTCTTTGTCTTCTTTGTGCAGTGCAATGAGTGGCGCTTTGGACAGGGGCAAAAGGACAGGCCAGGTTGGCAGAGTGTGGGCGGACTTCAAAATTGCTCCTGCGTGGAGGATATCTCGGAGGCGAGTGCAGCATCGACGTCAGCAACTTGTTTGTGTGTGTGTGTCTGTGTGTGCCTGTGTACATTACATGGTAGCTAGTGCCCTAGAACCACCACAAGAGTTCCAATATTAGTAGGTGCAATTTTGTAGCAGACTTAACATGGATAATAGCTTCTCAGTATGCGTCCGTAGGTTGAACTTGGCGGTTCCACACACCGATGCTACAGTACATTGTCAACATTGTTCAGTCAACAAAGTACAACAAAATGAGTCCTCAAATAGTGAATTTGAACGTGAAAGCAGTCTCTCTTTTGTTAATGAGATAATGAAACAAAAATAGGCTTGCGTCATGTCGGCAGAACATACCTGCTTTTAAGCAATGTAACGTTTATGAATTTGTACAATACAGTGTATACATTTATCTGTTTCACATAACTTCATGTTACAGCTACATGCTAAAACTTTAGATGGATGCCACTCTTTTGATGCACATCTGCAAATGAAATACATTCTGGTCATCCAATAACATTTTGATTTTATTTCTGAAGTGCCCCACTTAAAGGTTATACCACACATAGATTTTCTTTCTCAAATTATATATTCATCTGCCTTAATGGAATAAAGAACACACTAGAAGCATATTATAAAGAAAGTATATTATGCCACGTCATGATACAAGTCTAAAACTATGCATCGATAAGTTTGTTTTACAGGGCATATTAAATGCAATGGCAACTGGCCACATCCCTGGTTAGGTTTTAATTACAGTGTTCACTTTGGTTTCGGAAGTACCCAGTGACACCATTTTGGTTATCTCTGTCAATTTTCTTAATTGCATGAATCGGAGTGGAAGGGGAAGAAAGGCCCCATCACTGTTGTGTTATGTGTAATTTGCAGTGTTAAGTGCGTTAACCACACAGAATTAGTGTCAAACGATACCACCAGAGATCCACCGCTCCTGCAAAAAAAAAGGAGGACGTTATTAAGGGCTTTATAGAAATGTGTTAGGCATCTTGGGAGAATGTGGTTATTGAATTATATCGAAATTAGACCATCAGTAGGGGGGAAGAAAAATCAATCTCGCCAGCTGAATGATGCCGTGTAATTGCGAGGGCTATGAAAGTTTGTTACGCCTTTACTCGCTAAAGTTTTAAAGGACACACCCCAACATCTGACCGATATCAACATAGGAGTCTATGCAGACATCATCAGTTCACATTTATATGAAAGTAGGTCCACACAAGCCGTCATATCTAACGGGTGGGTATCCTGATCTACATTGTGCTAGCACGGGCAATCTCACTCTTCTAGGCCTATAGTCAGAGAATGTGTATATTTTTATTATTATTTGCATTACTTGTCGTATCGTTACAATTATTAAAATGAATCCAAAAATAAAGAAGGTTATGGCCTCATCTGAAAGGACTGGTCCGGCTTTGGGCTGATGGCTGACAATGACGTTTCATCCCGGCTTCTTAGACTTACAGGATCAGGCTGTGTGACACTGTCTGTCAGCAGAAGTGCCATGCAACCATCTCAATATAATCCTCTTCTTCATGGTTGGACCCGAATGTGGGACACAATGTCCAGATTCCCACTACCGGCCTTCACATGGCAAGAAATGGACCGACACCCGCAATGTGTGCCACTAACACATACTTCTGGGTGTACCAATATTTGATCCAACATGCCGCTGACATCCCCTGTGACGTTAAAGCAAGAGCCGAGGTATTCACTTTTTCCGTGATGAAACAAACTAAAAAAAGATGAATTCTAGCATTCTAGCCTTGCTACATTGAAAACGTGGCTAAAGAAGAAAAAAAGAATCGGTTTGTTTTGTTCTTGGCTATTGATGTTATAGGAAAGAAAAAGAGAAATGTTCTCGGAAAGAAAAGGAATTCACGTGAATCATAACCCGTTTTCACTTCAGAGCAGAAGTTGGATTCCAAATAATTGCACTGAAATTGAAGCAAGCCTTCAACAATGTTTGGAAATGCATTGGTTTGATCTTACCAAACCATTGATTTCACACAGAAGCATGTTGTTCTTATGATAATGAAATCATAGCCCGCAGGGTGTACAACATATTTAACTTCTAAATAAAATTTAAAAAATGACTACGCCAAGATTAAACTGAATCTGAGAAGGTTACCACACATAGAAGGTATAGGTTACAACCTCCATTAAGAAAAAAGGATGCTTTGATGGAGAATTTTGGTTAATCTGTTTAGATTTCCAATCTTACTGCAATTTATATACTATTGTGAGACCACAAAGGACCTCGTCATTTGATAATTTAAGTGTGTGCACTTATCAGGGCTTTCTTAGGGGAACAAAAGAGAAGGGTGTGATGGGGGGAATACGAGATTGAGAAATTCTTTGTGAGATCATGAGTGCGTGAGAGAGAGAGACCAAAAGGTGAGAGGCATAAATTATAATCAAACATTAACATTCTAATCCTTGCCATGGCCGCTACTGGCATGGTGAAAAGATGCGGTGGTTCAAATCCCCCAAAGATTTCACGGAAAAGTCATTCCCAAGCAGCTTTTTACATTCACCCTTTCACAAGTGCTCAATCGTTTCCTTGCTTGGTAATGAGGATTCGAAAAATGCTCCCCTGACGGTCAAAAGTCTTTCCATTCCCGATGCTGGGGGCTTAGTTCCTACGCGCACAAACTCGGATGAACGAACAAAAATGAGCCATGAAGCAAAACAATTGCCCTGGGGGGGGGGTGAAACCAGACCTTTGGCTCATAAAAGATGAGGTATGGAGAGGAGATAACAATTAGCGGAAGCGAGGTGCGTAGGACTCGTGAGGTGGGCACATTAGTCGGAGGTGAGAGAGCTTCTTTTATGACACTGTTGCGAGCACTGACTCACTGTTTTGTGTCGAATCCGCACCATTACTCCACCTCCGTAGCGCTGCACTGGAGTCTCCGGCCCCAAACAAACTCCTTGGCGGAGCGAGAGATCGATGCCAGCTCCCACCCCCACCTCCCACCCCCCACCCCCACCCTCCCCACACTCTTTTCTTTCATCTAATTACGCTCCCTCCCATTAGTACCCCCCCCCCCCCCCCGTTATCGATGGGTAGATCTTCATTTGGGCCCGGCTGACTGATGTGCACCTGAAGACGGCATCAGAGTCTCTAAGCACTCCACTGATGGGATGGATATCTGTCCACGGTCTGTGCCTCGCTCTCCTCGTTCTGGAGAAAGACTATTTATAGGACGTGCGGAGGGACATGGGGGGCCTTGGATTTGCAGGCGTTCACATATAGTTTTGTCTTGACATAAGCAGATAAGTGCATACATTGCTCTACCATGATCAGCTAGAACAATGTTTGCACATGTATATGAACAAAAATTGCTTTTGTTGCATTATGTGACTACCTATGTCCTCGGGGATGCTGTGTCAACTGTAAGTCACTCTAAAATCCAATCTTTGTTTGCATATTTACATGTCACTGCAATGCTAGGTAAACAGAGACCCAGTGAGAGTTTGATGCTCAAAAGCCTCAGAGCTAAACGCACATAGATAAATACCTACGGTGGTGGCATTGTCCTTGACACAACCTTTCCGAAATAAATTAGCTGGGCTTTAAGAGCAAATAGCCATATTATTCTCCAAAGGAGGGGCTAAGAACACCGTGTGACCCGCGCATGAGAAATGGGAGACCTCTTTTATGGATACTGTCCTGCAGCCTTAATGAACAAACATTCAGCTCGCCAATAAGTCTGGTAATGCAGCGGCGCCAAACTCACCAGCCTGCTAACGGCTTCCAATGTAATATCGAGGATTTGGTATTAAAACAAGCGTCTCTCGGGCAAGAAAGCCTTGGCAGGCTGTTTGGGTAAACAAGGCGTCTGAGTGACTAGTTTACTCTCTCCTTGCAAATCCACTCTTTTCCTCTGCCCCTCTTTCCTCATTCTCTCTCTCTCCATCTCTCTCTCTATCTTCTCAAGCAAAGTGATTGATTTGTCCTCTCTTGTGACTGGTGATAAGCAGCAAACTCATTAGGATGGGGAGCTAGCGCCACGTCCTAATAGCAGGTTGCGTAACGCAAAATCATACACAGCATATCTTCTGCATGCGGCACTCTCCTACTTACTCTGTCAGTTTATGTACATGGGCTTATCAAACTCGAGAAGGCTGCATTCCAAATGGTACTTTTCTTTCATTTGCCAGAGAATTTGATCGTTTCCACTTAATTCCCTATGCAAGCCTTAGCCTTAGCGCCTTGGAGATCTGTCATTCATAAATTGCGTGCGTTAAGGGACATGGGGGTGACGCACACATGGTGATGTAACGTAATTTTGTAGCACCTTACCAAACACCAGCGGTTAGGTGGGTTATGCTAGCACCTTACTGAACGCTAGCGGTTAGGTGGGTTATGCTAGCACCTTACTGAACGCTAGCAGTTAGGTGGGTTATGCTAGCACCTTACTGAACGCTAGCAGTTAGGTGGGTTATGCTAGCATCTTACTGAACGCTAGCAGTTAGGTGGGTTATGCTAGCATCTTACTGAACGCTAGCAGTTAGGTGGGTTATGCTAGCACCTTACTTAAACCAGCAGTTAGGTGGGTTATGCTAGCACCTTACTGAAACCAGCAGTTATGTGGGTTATGCTAGCGCCTTACTGAAACCAGCAGTTAGGTGGGTTATGCTAGCGCCTTACTGAAGACGGGACTGCCACATTAAGTACCGTGCACTACACACTAGGTGTCTTATCAAGTCTCAAGAGCTGTACGCGGAAGTCAGTTATATCAAAATGTCCCATTAAAATGCGACTAATTATGACCTCTCGGATTCGCAGAGAACAGTTTGCCGATAAATGGCTGTTAAGCTTTAATCACACGTTTCAATGAGCAAACCAACGACTTGGCAAACCATACAATGTGGGTCAGGAAAGGGCCATCATTCATGCATTTTTCAAAACCTTCAGCTGTTCATATACCCAGCACTTAGATTTTGAATTGTCACTCATGTGTACATGTCATTCTACCTGACAATCAAGAAATATGGACGTCAAAAGCAAGCTATTTAATAATTATCATTATCCCAATGCAGTACTTTCTAAGTTTACGTATACAGCTGAGTTAAGTTCTTTCCAATCTTCTTTGACAATTTCTCTGGCAAGAGAGCAGATTGGCAAATTTATTCAATTCTTAAATACTCTAAATATTTACTATTTTCTATAATTGCATATATGTCATGTGGACCCATAGGAAAGCAAAATCCAAAAATGAGATCTCATTAGTGTCTCTTTTTTTCTCCTAGACAACAATGAGACAGAATTTTTCCTCTGGGAAGTCTTCAACAGATTTACCCCGAATCCGCCTGTCGTCTTTAAAGTGACAGTGAGATGCCAAATTGTGAACATGTTGTAATGCCGGGGTTGCATAGCCTGACTACTAGCTCGCACTTAGCAAACTGGACATGTGACATCCGCACTCAGGTAACTTTGTCACGTTGTTACAAGTCCAATACTATTAAATATTCAATTTTTATCATTGGTCAAATACCTCCATTGTTCACTGCAATCCCATATTATCAGCTTGGTAGGATAATTTCATGCAAATCCTTAAGAGTGGAGAGCAACACATTCTTGGCATTGAGGTAATTGTTCTCTGTCAATTGACACTGGCCTCAGGTCTAGCTGTTCTCAAGTGCATTCAGTAGAATAGAATTAAAACAAGTGCCTTTTATGAGGGTCAACCTTGCTGGTAAAAATAGTAATGTACAAAACTCTATTGCATGGATTACGCGTATTTATGCATTTTATTGAAAAGGGTGGGGGAGGGTAAATAAAAAAGCACTGGAATAATGGAAAAAAGGGTTTAAATCTAACATTTAACATTAAGTGCATGATTGCATTCACCTATATAATTCTTCTGTTTTATCTTGACATTATGAAAAAAGAATTATAAGCTATCTGGTACTTTGTAAAAAATTCTGGAAAAGATATTCACTGATGTTATCCATAGGTCTGCTTTTTGTTTGGCTAAAATCCATCCTTTATTATTTAAAATGGGGTGGGGAAAAAAAGCTGGGAAAATGTCTCTTTCCAGTGGGCTGGCTAGTCAATGGAGGGAGCAGGGAGTACCAAGGGAGAGGGAGAGAGAGGAGGGAGAGGAGGGAGAGGAGGGAGAGGGGGGGGCAGTTGTGAGGGAGGAAGTGACAGCTGTGGAGGAGCAGATTAAAGCAGTGGGGAGGATGGAGAGGAGAGCCCTGCCAGCAGACAGATCATCCGGAAACTTCTCTATTCCACCCAGCTTCCTCTGCTCCTACGGAAACCCTGGCACCGACCGGTCCGTTTCCAGGACACAGGTACCGCTGGGGCAACCGGGATGTAGGAATTAGATCTGGCATGCACGTGTTTTGCCTGTCTGAGTGTGTGACACAGCAGAGGCAATCTAGGTCCTATTTTGAGAGGAGTTTCAACAGTATTTAGAAAATAAATATATTAGAGCCATTTTTATAGTGACATGTGTGAACTGTATGGGGATCTGCACTTTAATTAGCACCTTTATTCGCTTTGCAAAGATACTTAATTACTCTGTAATTATTTGAATAAGAAATATAAATCGATATTCATGCTTAAAAGGGTTACTCATTTTATTTAGACTGACAAGTCCTACATTGTAATGTCCTGTATCTAGTTAGTGGGGGCCCTTGTTTAAAGGTTTACCAGTCAAAACATTTATTTCGACAAGCTACCAAAATCATATTTTACATTCGCTCAACAATGATTTTCCGCCCGGATGCTGCACCCTGGAGGCAGCACCGAAAGAATAACCCACGAGACATTTGGAACGTTCCTTTACGCAGTTCATTCCCTCGATTCTTCGAGGTAGGATGGCAAGGCATATTACCAAGAGGGAAGGGAATGAGCAAGCAACCGTGGCAGGCTAGAAGCTCCCCACACCCCTGTGTAGTTTTTGCATTGGTTAACAAATTGATAATGGATGACCTCGAAACCCCTTAAGCTGCCGTCACTCAATTCCCATTGTCCACGGCTCAGTGATTATATAGAGTCTCTCTCATATAGGTATGAGTCTGCCAAGTAACTGCTGAACGAAGGCGTTTAAATTCAGGGGGCCGGTGTAATCTCACTCCGGTGGATAGTGAACACTTGGCTAGGTTAATGCGGTCATAGGTGTGCATACGGTGCGTGACTCTATGGGGAAATCTAAAATCCAGGGACTTTGCAACCTCTGCTGCGACTAGGAAGCTACCTTATTGCTGCTGCTAATTAATTTTTTTTTTTGCACTTGTAGCTTGGAGAAAAATGAAGATGGATAATGGGTATAATTTTCTTAATCAATTATTTTGGGCTCCAACCGCCATGTGCAGCATGCATAAAAGGAACGATTAAAAAGGCTCGTGTGGGCTTTAATGATTTGTGTTTTGTGCCGCCCAACATTAATTTAAAATGGCTTCACTACGTAGAGCCATTGTTATGTTGGGGGAAAAAATCGTTATATTATACTTTGTTAAATTTATATAAAAATATATATATTTTTAAGACTTTAGAAAAACTTTTCTGGTGTGTTAGAACCTACACAACAAATCTTGTTTGACAGGTCTGAGGGCCATGAAGCCTGCTCATACCCAATAAAACCATGAAATGTGTCCATGGAGGTGGCAAAACAAAACGGTTCAAACAGCTTTTCATCTGTGAGTGACAGTAAACATGTATTGCCACCCATATATATGTTCACTGTCTGGATCTATGTCGTTGCCTTGTAGGCCAACGCTGCTGTGCGGTTGTCACATTTGCATTGTCTTTACCTGGCATTTTGTGACTTGACATTGTGACGTGTGTTACGGTGACACCCTCACCACATTAAAGCACATCAATTATATTCAAGAAACAGACATCCGCACACATTTGTTTTGTGTCACCCGAAGTCCCCTTTTGCCCCCGCCTAACCCCCTTTGATATAGCTTGATCAAGCAGGCGTCTGCGTCGACTCCGCCATGGGACTAGGGGAGCTGGGGGAGGGGGGTGGGTCCCTGGGGAGGGACGTCAGCACTGCACAGCGGTGACACCGTGCCACTCACGTCCCCCTGAAAGCCCCATAAGGGAATGTGACAGCGACGCACGTCAGTCTGTCCTATCACCGTCAGCAGGGGTGAAAAAAAACTCCCTCAAATCGACTTCCACTGAGTGCAGGTACTTGATAGCAAACGAAACAAACAGGAGCGAACAAATCCCATACTTGTGGCAGATTTGGGCCATTTATTGTTCCCATCAAAGGACTCCAGGGGAGGGTGGGGGGGGCAAAGGTGGACCGAGGAGCCCCTCCATTGGGCCGCGTGCCGTGCCCACCAGTTTAATGATGTCCATGCGGGGAGAGGGCGCACTTGATTTCCACCGCGTCTCCCGCGGACGGTAGTCTATCCTATCAGACGGGCGGGATGATGGATCGCTTAATTAACGTGAAAGACAATGAGTGAGTGCTTTCATTGTGTTTGGTCTCGGTGGATCGTGGCGAGAGAAAAAAAATAGAAATGGATTACTCTTTTTAAAGCGCTTCTCCTTGGGGAAATGTCACCCGTATCACTTAAACACATCTATCTAGTCCTCGTTGAATAGCCGACTCGGGTCCCTGGCAGGGAGATACGTCCATCATCATCGTCATCCCCCTCGGCACGAGGACATCCCTTTTTTTTGGTTGTTGATTTGATCGCCTGCCATTTTATGGAGAGAAATTCAATTATGCCGTTTCCCAAGAAAAGGGCAACCTGAAATATAGGCTTGATTCAATGTTTCCCCACGCCGCACGCATTCCGCTGGGCTGGCGACGAGACGGTGTAAAGTAAAGGATAGCGTTCCAGACGCAGACACAGACGTACGTGTGCACCTTCCCGACACGTTGATTTTCACTCCCCAGCAGACACACACTGACACAAGCCTACCCCCCCCCCCCCCCCACACACACACACACACACACAGTGACAAGCCCACGCGCAGAGCCGCACATAGCCACACACCTCCCCCGCCGGGCCGCTGTCTCGCCGTGGGAAGGCAGTCATTTGGATCCGTCCAGGCTCTTGGGCTTGTCAGACGCTCACCTATTCCCTTTTCAGGGCAGCCCCGGCGGCCTCGGCCTCCATCTCCCCTGTCCCAGCTGACACGGCTGCCTAGCCCTCGCCTGTACCCCTCAATCAGCTCTGTGTGTCGGCAGAGAATCTCCCCACGTGCCTGTGTGCCTGTCCTGCTGGACAGAGACAAAAAAAACACAAGGCCGGGTCTGGAGCACAATAGCCCACCCTGATGTTTAGTCTCTCTGCTTGTTGCTCGATTGGATCGTTTTATATCCACCTCCGCCGCACACACACACACCTTTACCAAGATGCCCGCCCTCCCGTTTCCACAGCGCCCTCAGATCCGGGCCTGTCTCTGCACCTGGGCAGTCTGGGAAGGGAAGGTCACAGCCATGTGCTCTTAAAAAACTAAAGTGTTGTATTTCCCTGAACGGGGCCGACTGTCTTGCCACGCCGAGGAATGTCTCCTTAGCGGGGCCGCTAAATACCCCCCACCGCCCGCCGCCGCCACCCCCCCACCCCCCCTACCTTCCTTTCAAATTTCTCTCCCACCAACCATCTGCTCGCCTCTAAAAGATCTTTTCAAAGAGATAGCTGGGTACATTCACTCCTACAGCTACACGACACGGAGGATGTATCCATTTCTTCGCCGACTCTTTTCACGGATAATGACTGTCACAGTGTGTGTGTTTCGGGGGGGTATGAAAGGGTGCAGATTCTCCGAGCTCTTTTCGGAGGTGGCGTGCGGTTTGCGAAATGCGGGGAGCAGCACATTTTATTTTGGCACACCATGATTATCGAATGAACGAAATGAGATGCTTTAATTACTACGATTAGACAGGCAGATGACAGTGGAACGTTCAAGTGCACACAGCGCAGAGCCCCCCCTTCTCGAACAGCATAGTGTAGCTTGGGGGGGCTCTGGGGGGGCGGGGGGGGGGTCCATTGTCTTGGATAGGTTTCTCACTCAGCCTGGACCCTCGGCTCAGGCTTCCCCTAGTTGCCTGCCCTAGCTACCCCTGGTGCTCGTTCTGCTCGTCCGTCTCCAGAGGGGGGTCTGTGCCCGCTCTCAGCTGCTCCGTTGGGAGTCCTGCCTTAGATCTGCTCCTTACCACTGGACAGGGTCTCCTGCGTGCAGCCGAGACAACAGCAGGTGTGGATTCAACCCAACCTCCGGCCTCGCTCCCTCCTCCCTCCTCCTCTTCTGTCTCCTCCTCGACTCGCTGTTCCTTTCCCCTCTCTCTCTCTCTCTCCTTCCATCTCTCTGCCGTCCTCCACCCAGACGCCTTCTGACGCAATCCTGTTGCCATGTTGTTCTAGTTCGGCAGAATTAGCTCTGGCTCAGTCTGCAGCGCGTGTGCGTGCGTGTCCCCGTGTGACACGGAGAACGAGCGAAGGTGCGGTTTTTGTTTTTTTTCCCCTGTTTCTGTGAGACTGAGTGGGAGTGGGCGCACCGCCGCCGCCACCTCCCAAAGGCTCCGTCTGAGTTCCGCGACATTGCTGTTCACCTCAAGCCTCGCCGACTACCCAGAGTCGAGGAAAAGCGCTGAGTCAGGCTCTTCTTCCTGCTCGGAGAGAACAGAGACCTGCCGGGTGGCAGGCGGCTGGGAAACAGACAGAGACGGAGAGGAAGGGGAAAAGGGAGACGAGGGGGCGGGATAGAGAGAGGGAGAGAGGGAGAGAGAGAGAGATAAACAAGGGGGAACAGGAAAGAAGGAGCTTACCCATACACACCGTGGTGCCATCACCCCCCCCTCCCCCCGGGGCAGGGCGTTCGTCTCTTCCAGGGGGAGAAGAGGGGATGGGGGGTGGGGGGGGAGGTTGACGGTTCCAGTGTATCCCGAGCAGCCAGACACCCCTCGCAGGCAGCCTGGCTAATGAATTACACCTCGGCTCACACAGAGGCTCCATCCACCCAGGGGAGCACAGGAAGGAGGCCGTGGGGGGGGGGGGGGGGTGTCTCATTACACCACATCCTGTGATCTCCGTCAGAACC
Source organism: Galaxias olidus (assembly GCA_026901105.3). Classification (NCBI taxonomy): domain Eukaryota; kingdom Metazoa; phylum Chordata; class Actinopteri; order Galaxiiformes; family Galaxiidae; genus Galaxias; species Galaxias olidus. The sequence goes on along the minus strand of JAPMUY010006164.1, from coordinate 267,846 downwards.
GTGCTGAGTAGGGCTTTGTTGGTGGGGTTGGGGTGGGAGGGGGTTAAGGGGGGAGAGAGAGAGAGTAGAGCGGGGCGTGGAGAGTTCAAGTACGACCAAACAAAAAGGATGGAAAGAAGAAGGATATGAAGGTAGGGGCAGAAAGAGGAGAGTAAAAACATGGGGAAAAAAGGGAGGAGGAGGAGGAGGAGGAGAGACCGGGGGATGAAAGAAAGAGGAAACATGAGCCAGGCTGAGTAGGGAGCTACAGTCAAACTCATAATTTACCTCCCGGTCTTTTTCTCTCTCTCTCTCTCTCTCTTCTTCGTGGAATTGGAAGGTAATCCATCGCGCAGCCTTTGAGGATTTGGGGTTTGAGGGATGAGACGTGATGCTGCCAAAACGAGACGAGGAGAAGAGAAGAAGGGAGGAAAAAAAAAATGTTGTTTGGGAGGTTAGATTGAGCAGGATTCTTCAAAGAGAGTAAAGACACCTCGCGCCTGCTCGGCGTTGGTGGGGGGTTACACCACTCCTTACGATTGCAAACGGGCGAGACCAGACGACGTGACGTGGCACCACCCTCAACCCTGACTGGCTACCATACCGTTTAAACCACGAGTTGGCATGTGACGTCCAACGCAAAAGGGGGGCTACGTTCAGACTAAACCTACAGTCTCGGGGCCATGGGATTGAATTGTGTTTGGTTTTTTGGTAAATGGCTGCTCTGGGGTGGACCGCGCCGCGGCAGTCTGGTCGGCTCTGTTGGCAGGCCTCAACCCCCCCCCCCCCCCGCTCAGTTCCAGAGCTTGCACTTCGGGCTGTCGCCTTGGCAAAAGGCGCGGCAGTTTGTCGCGCTGCCCGGGCTACCTGGAGTCTGTTACAAATGGCTTTCCTGTCACTGCCTTTCCGCGGAGGTCCCTGAAGCCCTCAGCCCGGGTGACAACAGCCTTGTTTTCCGGATGTCATGGAGGAAGACTGTGCGTGTCAGGGTGGTGTGGCAGCACCTCGCGCTGGGGCTTGATGTGGTGGTGATGGTGGTGGTGGGAGACTTTCCAGGGTTCCTTTCTACTGACGGTGGGTGACGGGCCAAACCCTCCTTCTCCAGTCGGCCCTGTAGAATACCAACAAGCCTTGATGCGATGATACACCACGGTCTGACCGTGAGTGAAAAACGCGTGCGCTACCTGAGCTCTGCTGACAGGCAGGTGAGGTACTGTAGGTATGCACGGTACCATTAAGTAAGAGTCTCTGTAACTGATCTTTTTATTGTTGTCGTAAGTGGTATGACCAGTTAGAGGATGAAAAAGGGAGTTGCTGCCTACAGGCACTGTGAAAAGAAGAGAGTAGTATATATTTCCATGAAGAGCCACTTGCCTGCATGACTGAATTCAGAATAGTTGTTCCATGCAAAAGGATTTTTATCAAATGTGAAATACATTTCAACGTGTGTATAGATATTATAATCCTTTCATTTGAAATGGGAAACTGGTCCTACATGCACAACAGAGTTCTCAGAAGTACTGTCTCTCGGCCCAGCCGCAATTGTTTGTGCATCCACCTCAGACACCGTCCACAGTGCGTCAGTGCTACCTTTAATTCCAGGTTGGCCAAAGACTTTCTGTGCTCGCACAGAATGTTCAAACGGTGCCTACAACCGTCATGTAAACCCATATGGGATTAAAATAAGGGGATTCACTTGCTACACCCGCTCCCTAATCTTCTTGACAATGTGCGGCTCTGCGCCGCTGAAATGCCCCCACCACGCTGGTGGATTCAGCCTGCCAACCGTGCCTCTCTGCTCCCTCTCTCCCTCCCTCCCTCTCTCTCTCTCTCTCTCTTGCTCTTTCACTCTCTCCTGCTCTCTTTCTCTCTTCCGTATTATCCCTGTTACTAGGATACCTCTGAACTGCCTGCGTTTACCACCTTAAGAAAAAGAGATTACTCGAACAAAAAGGAGTTCTTGTTCGAACGTTGTGAAAGTAAAGTGGAGCTCGTGATGACTGACAACAGAACGAATGAGCTGTATCATAGGGCCTAATACACAGCCCTCATCAAAGAGATTACATATCAACTTAATCTACTAAACATTTTAACTTCATCTACTGAACTGTAGTTTTTTCAAATTAGCAGTATTATAGGTCCTAATACACAGCCCTCAAAGAAGAGATTACATATCAACCTGATCTACTAAACTGAACTAAACATTTTAATTTCATCTACTAAACTATGTTTTCAAATTATCTGTTATACCTTACACAGCCCTTCTCAATTTCTACTAAACTGAACTTTTTTTTTCCAGTTTTTTTTTCCACACCTCCCCTGTCCTTCAATGGCAGATGTATGCCAATATTACGGGTCTAAAATTTTTATTAGATCACTTATCCTTAAAAATAAATTCCCCGCCGAAATTCCATGCCGATAATTAGGATCCCGTTCACAGTCCTGATTAGAGTCACCTGAGTTTCAGTTGGCTCTGCTTGTGTATTTCGATTTTCTTCCCAGTTCTTTTGAATTTGAGGGGATGAGATGTTACCAGAAGAGCTCGTTTTGAACCGTGGCTTTACCACGAAACACAGGCTCACTGAACTCACAGGGATTCTAAATGTAATATTCATCTTTAATTTAGATTAAGTTGCTTTCTCTGTCTACATATCATTCATTGAAGAAGGCTTGCAGCAGAACTTTTAGCAGCCAACAAGAACCCTTACCATGTGCAACCTTCAAAATGCATTACGTACAGTGGAGGTTTTGTAATCTTGCCATCTGTGTCAGTGTGTCTCTTTGTGTATAAATGCAAGCCAATAGATTTTGTTAGCCAACACAAATCTAATGCATCCTGTCGAGTTATATGCTGTAGATTCCTAGAGTGGGATCCGGGGGACGCCCATGCTGGTCTTACAGCTAGCTCAAGCTCCATAAACTTGCCTCCTTGGGCAAGATTTAAGTTTTTTTATAATATGTGCCCGGTCCACTCTCGTTTTGTTTATGCGGGCCAGGATTGATGCCTCCGGCAAGGCGGCTGATGGCGAAAGTACATTCATTTCCACTGTAGGGAGGGGAAAGAGCATAATCATGATTAATTCAGCTATAGCCAAGCATCCAGCTGGCTAAGCACACTTAATTCTGTATTATTATTAGCCAACACCAACAATGATTGATGTAGCAATGTTCAGCTGTCCATGTATGTGTCAAGCACGATGGATCATGTCACCGTGCACTGCACTCCGGCCCAATTCAATTAGTGGATTACAAAAGCAAAGGCCACATGCAGGCTCCTGCTTTTTCCGTGGATTTGGAGGTCCCATTATTTCCTCGAGTGCCCATGGCTCGTTCATAAATGCCCCGTAGAGTGTCAGAACCATTGTGTGGCACGACCCAGCCGGTGTAATGTGTGCGTCAACCTCAGACACCGTCCACGGTGAGTCGGCGCTACCTTTAATTCCAGGTTGGTGAAAAAACGATCTGCACAAAAAAGGTCCAACCTACCTACCGCCATCATGTAGATGCTACTGACTAAACAGGGCAAAAAGTGGGTTCCCGAGGAATGGCTTTTGAAGATGAGTCTACTTGGGATAAAAACTGAATATATATATATATATATATATATATAAATAAGAAGTGTTCCTTAGAGAAATACAATACTTCAAGAGCACACACTCCTGATGGTTACTTGTACATTAGAATACCTGCAGCATTATCCATGCCGGAAAACTTCACCCATTCCCACGAGAGGGCTGCTCTTTTGTTCTTTGAGAACTGCCTCCTTTACTCGAAGTAGCAGCTAGCAGCATCCCCTATGCAGACACACATTTTCTATTCCCCATCGATCAACTGCAAGTGCGAAAATAAAACGCCTCCAAGCCTTTCGAAGCTCAGCCACTGGGAAAGTGGAATAAGTAAATGCGAAATTAGGTAGAGTAATTGAAGCTACTGTTGTTGTATTGATAACAACGGATGGGCGATACATTCACCTTCGATCTCTTCTTGTGCCAGCAAAATATATTATAAAAGTTGAACTGAATTAAAAGAGCACTATCTTTGTACATAATTTATTGTAAGCAGCCAGTCATAGACATTGCTGATATTACTCTGTCAGGTCAAATTTAAACTATTATCAAAAAAAGGCCTAAATGTTACTCTATTTTACCCGTCTCAATGTTATCTTATAGGATGAATGAAACACAAATATGTATGCATGTCTCAATATTAATTCAAGTACAGTATTAATTCATGTACAGCAAGCCTGATTTGAAATCAAGGAAACCTGCCGTATTGCAGCCATTGGCCATGTAATTTCATCATAGCATCCGCCGATGCAATAAAAAAAATAATCAACACAAATGACATAAAACAGGAACCGGAAATGGGGGCAAGGGTGGGCTTCAAGTGTTGAGCTTAACTGGGCTGGTGATTGTATGGTTACACTCTTACATAAAATGAGTGGGTGACATGTCCTTCGAAAGCAAGTCGGTTCCATGGACACTACTGGTCTGCATACATAGAAGATTACCAGCCCACATAAAAAAAAATACCATTATTGTTCACACAAAATGAATACACTCGGTTAAAAACAAGAGTTCATGGTTTAAAATCATCACAATAGAGTTTTCTGTAAAACATATACAGTACTGTGCGTACGTTTTAGGCAGGGGATGCTGTTTCGAAGGCGAAGGGTGGTCACACCAAATGTTGATTTGATACAGATTTGCTTTTCCCTCACTTTGTATTTTATGAATTGATAAAAAAAATAATAAACAATTAACGTTTATATTTTTATATATATTTTTTATAACTTTAAAGACTTAACACCTGCCTAAAACCTTTGCACAGTACTGTAAGTATATATATATATGTATATATATATATATATATATATATATATGTATATATATATATGTGCATATATATATATATACATATATATATATATATATATATATATATATATACACACAAAGACCGATGCCACTGCCACTAAGGATTAAATATGTCCCAGAGTGGAAAGGAGCCTATGATGAAATGTAAAATTGACAATAGCTGTAAGTGTCTGTAGGTATGTACTCCATTGCTACTGGTGGGGGACCTCCACCTGAGGACCTCACACCCACAGAGGAGCTAGCCTGGAGCTGCAACTGGGAGCGCCCACTAATACAAGGAAAAGACGAGGGGACCTCATCAGACACAGTTCCCCAGGTGCTCAGGAACTACATGCACAAGGTACTGTCTACTACCTTTCCTCAACAGGTGTTAGTCTCTGAAGTGTACAAACTCATGGTAGGCCTGCATCTTTCAGTGAGTGGAGACACTATATGCCCGCTAGTTCCCCCAAGTCAAGATGACCAGATGATGCCTGACCTGTGTGAATAGTCCTTCTGTGAAAACACGTATCACACGTAACATAGCATCGTATGCAATTATACTTTTGCTTTAACAACTGCAGTGTTGTTCTATTGGCAGGGAGATGGCGCCAGCATGTCTAGGGCCCTTGAGTAGGAGACTATTACTGCAGTCACAGAAATGCCAGAGGTAAGGCCAAATGTGAAATGTTTTGGATGGCTCTGCATTCATCAAATTATGTAAAACCATACACCTAGCTGCAGGACATGATCAGAACAATGAGTACTTCAGTAAGGAATGAAGCATTGCTAATACTGTTACCAACTACATAATCAGCTACTCTTTGACACATTATCACAATGAGTGAATAAATAACTTAAACAACTTTGGCACACTTATTTTTTTTTATTATTTTGTAATTATAAAATGATAATTCCAAAGCTTTTAAATAAAAAGGTTCACACCAAAACTAAGGTGACCATGAATCCAATGGGGATTAACTGAAACAGCTACTTTTGGTCTCACACAGTTCTTCTATCTGTGGGTTCCTGAAGGGCTGGGTTATGCTTGTATGAACAAAGGTTAAGCAATATTATTGAATGCAGCCATCTATTAGCAAGGAGCCTGTAGTTCACTCCACACACCATTCTGCGGGACTGCGGGAAATAATAGGGTTCACACAAAAAACAAATGAACTGGGGATTAACTGAAAAAGGTATTGTTGTAAAGGTCCTACACAGTTCTTCTATCTATGGGTTCCTGAAGGGCAATGTCTTCCCATTGCTCCTCCAGCAACATTTTGCTTGGTCTCTCACTGCGTAGGGAGGCAATGTGATATCACAGGCCCTGTCTGGAGTAGCCAAGAGGCTTTGTAGGCACTGAAACATTGATTTCAGTTGGCTCTGGTTATTCTGTGGTTCTTTTGTGTTCTGCTTCTGGCTGCTGGTTCTGGCTCGGGTGTCAGCAAGTACAGCATACAGGGACAGCCTTTGCCCTGAAGCACAACTCCATTAAAACTCTCCTACAGAATAAAAGTGTTGGTTGAATATACATGAGATGCCTTGCTCAAAAGTCTGTGATGATGCTCGAAAAAGTCTTGAATCATGGACATCAGTCAGGCCATTTTGCATCGACGTTGGATGCCAGGCCACTTCCATCGCAGAGTATCTGAGAGCATAGAGAGTGACCTTCAATGGCGTGACACACTTTGCTTGGCAGAGCGTTCATCTAAAATGGCTCAGCATGACTAAGAAGGGTTGACGCAGGGGTGCCTTTACAAGTGAGTAAAACTCCTGTTCAGAATGCTCTGAACATTTGTTTCACGTTTTAGAATAGCATTTTTGAACTTTGGCTCTGGCACTGCGCAAGATTTCAAATGTGTGGCTTTGCATGGCTCTCTGCAGCTAAATGTTAGTGCTACGACATAACCCAAATGCCCAATTTTTTTGGGGGGGTTAACACTTGATGATAGTGGTGGCGAGGCGAAGTGAAACTCTATCTCGGTACAGTACGGTAAGCTTCTTTGTGTAAGGCTGACATTGGAATTGACATTTCTGCGAACAACTGCCAGGGTAACAGGTTTTAAATCCAATGAAGTGTTGACATCAAACCGATGTTGATCTATTATCACAGACATGCACATTTCTTCCCAATCCAATTATTACCATTCTGCCTGACAGTGTATGGACAGCTGCCCCCCAGTGCATACTTGTACATTTAGGCTACGGAAAGATTTCTGATCGACATGGTCTGCCTCCACAGGTCCAGATGGGGCCAAGAGAGGCACATAAGTGCAGTCTATTGCACCTGCAACATTGGGGAAGCCTGAAGAAGAGGATGAAGTTCATACAGAGGCTTGTCAACCTGTAGGCTACTTCACTTTCATTTTAACCGTGACATACCTAGAGCAGCTAAAGACATATCTGTTTAGACAGACATTTGGGTAATGTGTATGTACCAGGGCTACGTTTTATGTATTTTCTGTGCATTTGTTATTGTGTATTTTTAATGTATTGTGTTTTTAGATTTGCTCCTGTAAAGCCCTTTGTGACTTATGGCTCTGAAAAGCGCTATGCAAATAACCTTTCCTTACTTACTTATACCTGCGATTTCATACAACGCCAGCTTGATTCGTTGTGTTCCATGATGACCGGGGAAAGAGATGAACATTTTCGGGTACTACTTTAGAGCAAGCTGTGTCCTTTTGATTTCCCAGCATGCAGTTGCCTTTGCAAGACCTTCTTCGTCGTCAACGCTGTACAAGAATGTCCCACATAGCAGAAACACAAAGCTATACAGACAGACTGAACAGTGGTCAAGGCCTGGCTACGTCGAGTGTGCTTTCCTATGTGGGGTGCCAGCAGACTAATCTGGGCCTATTGAACCTGTACCTCTCCTGTACATCCCTCCTGTACATCCTTTGAGCCACAGTTAAGGAACGGAACTCTCACTTGAATTAGCGAGACTTCATGAAAATAAGCCAGGGTTTTCCTTGATGGAATAGGGGGCCCTGCTGCGGTTCTTTGTGATCACAGGCGCAGCGATGCTACGGCGGCTCTTGATAGTATGTTTCGTCAATTCTCTGTGGGAGCAATTGCACTTTGGACTGTCACAACGTCTTGCCATTCTGACACCGCACAGCGTGTTATGGGACATCAAGGAGTCTGCGGCACATTCCATTTGCTGAGCTTGGCCTAACAATTCAAGAGTGGCTCGTGACGATAAGCTGAAAGGTGGCTGAGGTGTGACTGTAAATATAAACGTTTCTCTCAGCCTCTACTTACACATCCACTCGGATGGGCCGGCTATCAACCTTAACGTGACGGAGGGAAAGGCTCCAGCATACTGTAAATGCCTCATATGGTTTATAGGGGGGTGTAATAGCTATCAAAATGATGTTCCGTGACTTCCCTGTTGCATCACGCTTTATCCAACCAAACATTCTGACTGAAGCCTCAAACCAAACATGAGAAATGATCTTAACTACTAAAACGTTCCATCTTCTGTCCTGTTTGCTATGTTTATCTCATATCTTTGAAATGAAGCGTTAGGCCAAGATTTTAGATGACAAAGTGCCAGTGTTAGATGTACTGTACATATCATTGGAGACAGTATTCTTTCCTATGTGTGACAACAACCGCACAATCTCGACTCTGAATAGCTTTAAAGCTCTCAGTTTTGCCAAGTCGTTTCTTTTCTTTTCCGAACCCAGATAGAGAGACACAATTCTCGATTGAATACACACAGACAGGCACAGTGACCTTGCTTTACAGTCTTGTTTTATAGTAATGCATCCCTCCCATAAGTACATCTTGTCAGTTTGTGGTGTGTCCTCATTTCAATCATTAATCTGGAGCACCCGTTGTTCCCTTAATCCCAACCCAACCTTAACCCACACGCTGGCCCGGCTCCGTCGCCGAAGACAAGATACGCACTGACAATGGAGGAAGGACTATGATGAATAAAAGGAGAATAAAGGGGCTACCAGTTGAAACCTGTCAGCCCACCGTCAAACACGGTCCACATCAAATGGACGTCCGAGGGCTTACTGGGTTTCCAAACCACTGCTCTCGTATCATGACAGTAGCTTTTCTCCAGCAGGATTCTTACAGTATGTCAGACTTGTGATGGGATTACAATGCCTTGCAACTGCAGGGTCTTAAACCACCCAAAAATATTTTTAAGATCAGTCAAAACCGTTCTAAAACAAGGATTTGTGATGGGGGGCGGGGGGGTCAAATAAATGCATTTGCCGATGACGATAACAAGATGTTTAATTGTGATACTTTAAATGCATAATGATGTGTTATTAATCAACAGGACAATTTTATGGACTTATGAACCGCATCCAAAGTCTATGTCATAAATACAGGTCAGGGAGGTTGATGTATTGGGGAATAAAGATTAATCACAAGTTGCATTTTAACAGGACTCTCTGCATGGCTGCGTTTTATTTTGCTTTTATGTGCGGGAGGCTAATCGTGGTGGCCGGGTGTGTGAGAAGACCCAATATACTGCGCAAATAAACACAACAAAACTTATCTACTGCTGTCAATTAACGGCAGTTGCGGAAAGGCCCTTTTTAATAAGGCAGTGAATTGGAAGAAGAAGAAAAAATCTGGTGAGCTCTGCAAGGTTTTGTAATATAAACGCTGTCGTTCACAACCTTAAGAAGGTCAGTCTAGCGATTTCCCCTTTGCAGTCATTAGAGAATGGAAGCCCGATGTTTGCAAAGTGCATGAGCCGATAAGGTTGACTGCAGTCAAGACGGTCAACAGCATTGGAAAAGATGGAGCATGATGGATTAAAATGGCCCTGCAGAACGAGCTTTGAGTGCTCTCCCAGTTCGTACATGGCCTACCTCTCGTACATCAACGCAAGACTCCTCTGTAGGAAATATATTAGCCTTAAACGGATAAAGCTGTACCACATGAAACGTATGTTAAAAAAAAAACTCATGTAGAGACACATTCTTTTGTCTGAGAGGCCTCGAATCCCCTCGAATTAAAAGACCCGACACAGACTAAATGTGAGAATAGAAACGAGGGCGAGAGGAACAATCAAACACCTCTGCCGAGTCACCAGGTCGAAGTAGCTCGTCAGTGTCCTCTTAACTTTGTACCTTCAATCTCTCCTCCCAAGGTTCCAAGGCAGGCCTCATTCCACTGCTTCAACTTCAGTCTAGACCGTATTCAGTATTTTTGTATTATTTCATTTTTTGCCTGGTTTAATCTTCAATTCGCTTCCGCTCTTTTCTAAATTCAATGTCACTCGAGTACACCTCAAGTTTTTTTTCACTGAGGCCTTTTTTTTTGGACGTGAGTCAGCTGGTATCCGGGGCCTGTCCGCTTTGCCATTTTTCAGAGGCTAATGCACAGCCCTGAGTCACGGCAGGGCAGGTCTTTCATTTGAAGCATGCTCCTTTTAAGATTTTTTTTTTCTCCCAAAGCATTGGTGAAAGCGTGACCACCCCAGCATTACAATGGCGCGGTTCAGCCCAGGTCCGGGTGAGATTGCATCTTACCGTCGGCTCTCTCACACACCCGTAACAAGACCACAAATCAAAAGCCTCTTTTGATGTGATGGTATCACATGGGGGCATTTGACCAAAAAAAACATTTTTTTATCAGTAATTCTCTTTTGAGGCTGTATGAAAGACTAGAAGCTCCGAAAACATTTATGTATTTTTTTTTTTTGCATGATGTTTTTCCCAAAATGGCCTACATTATAGCCACTAATATGTCAACTTGGTTTAGAATGGTAACTAAGCCTCTGTGACGTCGGTCACACCAACACACACAGAGATAGAACAACTATCTCTATGTCAACGCACTTGTGGAGCCATCTTGTCATACAAAGAAAAAAGATGGGCACCTGCTCTGCCTCAAACGCTGTCCTCCGCCTTTGATGACAGGCCACAATGTTAGCTTAGCGCCACTGTTCCTCAGGCATGGAGGGCATTAAACATGCAATTTCAGGTTTTACTGTGCATGACATGAAGCTGTCAAATATGCCTCGATTAACTTAATTGCTCAATCAAAACGCAGTGATGAAAGCTCATTAGTGTCTGTAAAGCACAATGGTAGACTGATTAACGGAGTGCTAGAAACCTATGGAAATACTTTTTAGCAAAATCTTGCAAAATGGGGAATTTCACAGATTTTACAATCGACAGTGCGACAAATTAAATACTAGACAAGTTTGTTTTTAACCTCAAATTGAATATGATGTCTAGAGAGCAGAACATAGACACAGCACACGCGCACGCACACACACACACACACACACACACACACACACGTGCACATATTGACTACGCATTTTTCTTTTCACTCTCTCACTGGTTTATTTGAACCATCCCAAACAGATGGGGAGACACAGACAGCCTCACACTGCCTAGGCAGCTGTGGATGTGTGTCGACAAGAAGTAATGAATAATCAAGTGCAACCTCCAACTGTTTCATATTAATAGCAAGGTGTTCTAATTACATTCTCACCACTGGCCTGGTTTTGTGCTATGCACCATTTGAGGCTGTGGTGATTTAGAAATGTTGTCGCAGGATGACAGTGAGCAGGTTGTGCTGGTAGATGTTTGATCTCATTTCGTCAAGCAATCATCCCTTCTACTGTTTATTGAGTAGCGCACCAGATGTAATGTTAAAAACAAAAATTTGAATGAAACATTGGAAATATCTTGTATTATTACAAAGTGTAATAAAACACCTCCGTTCCTCCATCAACAGTCTGTTATTTTTAACATGCTATGGCTAATGCACCGTAAAGGTTTCAACTTCTCAGATGTGTCTGGTGTTTTCCTCTCAAGTCAGTCATATTGAACTATCATAATCTGAGAGTCGATTGCTTATTTTCTCATTCCCAAATGTTAAGCACTTAAGGGGGAGTCACTCAAAGCTACTCTTTCAGTATGCCTCTCTTTGTGCCATCCTCAATATTTAAAATGTCATTATTGTGCGGCCTTCGTGGTTAGGGGACTCCTCATTCAGTGCACTTCTCTTTTTTTTGTGTGGAGGCACAGTGCAATGACATCCCAACGTGGGCCACACATGTCGTTTTAAAGATCCTATGGAAGTCAACTGTCAAAACCCCACACGGGGGGGGTCAGGAGAATGACAAGGGCATTTATCCCAAAAAAATGCATTCGACTTTGATCACAAGGCGAAAAGGACCCCGGCGGCACAGGCTACCTTTGACGGTGTCACTGCCTCGTTCCCCATCTGCCTTTCACTTTCATATCCATATGTATGGAGTTTTAGCCCGCTACGGCGGAGCGCCTTCCCCCCATCGCCTCTGCTGTCACTGGGCAAGCGTCCTCCACAAGAGCACCTTGAGGCGCCCTTCATACAGCGTTCTTCGTAAGGGTAGTGCAATGTCGTGTGTCGCGTTTTCAGTGTTCCGTGTAAGACAGTGATTTTCTACCACCATTTGCCTTGCTATTTCGGTACTACCATCCAAGCATGTGGTATACTTGTAATCACACGGGAATGGCCTCATATGTTTTTCATCTTACAGCCGCGCACGAGCGGCATCGTGTTGGCATGTTCCAACCGTAAGTGAACAGCACATCCTTGTCTTAATGTAAGAAGTGTATGAACCGTCTTGAGCAGAGCTGCAGTCGCTCGACCCAGGCAACATGTCATGAAATAACCATGGAAACACAAACCCCGTCGGCAATCTCTTTGCTTCTGTGTTATTTAATTTCAAAAATACTCCAGGGAGTGCAACTTGGTGAATAACCTCGAGGGAATGTCTGGGTTGTGTTCCTCCCAACGAGCGGTATTGATTTCCGTGCCTTCACCAATATTGTAATTATCCCCCCAGCATCTATACGATGGTATCTATCAACAAGAAAAATAAACCCGAGCCACCATTACCTTGGCTTATTCTCATGAGGGGTTATCCCAGTTATCTCAGTAATCTCAATCACTGTGGATCATAAGTGTTGAAATGGACCAGCCTCCCTGCAATTACTATTTATAGAGATTTGACATGTGCTGTGTACCCGCCCTGGCTTGAACCAGTGTTGAAAATTAGAAAGATGTCAATGTTTGTTTACTCACATACAGTCCGGTGTGCTCAGTGCTCCAGGGAGATGTGAATTGTGAAGTGACTGAGCAAGCTAAGTGGCATAAATGGAATTTCAAAGAACTTTTGCGGAGAGAAATCTGTGAACGAGGCGCCGCGTTGGCAGAGCTACTTCAGGCGGGCGACTCAGACAAAAATCTATTGTCCAAGTCACACCAATCACATAGCGCAATAGTCTCACCACAGTACTGCAGTTCACTACTCTGGCTCCTACAACTACTCCACTGCTCACTGCTGCATACACACTGCCGGCTCTTGCTGCTGCGCACCCACCTCCAACCCAGCCTCCACCCCAGCCTCCACCTACTTTGGGTCTGCTGCTCAGTATCTGTCAGGGGGAATCTGCAGATATCTGCTCCCTACACATGGTTGTACATTGGGTGTTTGAATATGACCTTGGGTGGAAAAGTAATCCAGGGCAGCATACCCCTAACACCAACTTTCAATATATTACCATGTTATTGCATAAACAGTTTTACATATCATAAGTTGTCCTGACTGAAATTAATTTGTGGAAATCTATGCCTGGAGCGATGTTTTACCTCAGTACTATGTGATAGGTGAAAGCCCAATCCAATGTATTTTTTATCTCAGGTTTTAAACAGGTTTTAAAGATAGTACCATGATAAAACTAAAGTAAGTATAAATAGATTTAACAGAATTGTGGGGGTGATCGTCAACTACACCTTATTCATCCAAGTAATACCACTCATTTCAGAAGTTCATTATCATTACGTCTTCATACTATTGTGATTAGTAAAAGAAGCCTAAACAAACAAACACATACATGCTAGCAGTGTGCCTGCAGCTGGTCAAAGAAAAGGTCACAATCGCTAGAACAAGAGGCCTCCTAATCCAACTCAACTCTGCCAAACCGCATTGCCATCCTGAAACACACTAAAACATAAGCAACGAGCCATTTCAATTCATAATTCAGCCTTGCCCCGTTCAAGTCCAATAGAAATGTTGCTTCTATTATTTTATAACTTCTTGTCACGCTCGCGTAGCTTTTAGTTTTACAGCAGTAATAGCAAATCACTACATAACTTCGATAGATAAATTGATAGAGATAGTAGTGTGGATGGAGTGCATTCATTGTTATTGTGTACGGGGAACCTATTGATCCCCCCCCCCCCCCCCCACCCGGTGGGGAAGCAGTTGAGATGAAAGCATATCTTTGAATTACACAGCAGGCTGGAAGACAATACGAATCGTCTCGACGTATCGATTGCAGACGCTGAGAGTAGACCCTGTATTACAAACACGTGGACATCGACGGTTGCTCACCTTCTGTCGGTTAGTGGTCAGATACGCTGCGTGTTGATGCTGTGCATCGCGACCCGGACATTTAATGACTTCTTTGAAGGAAAACCTGAAAAAAATTTATCCTAGCACGTCACATAGAAGACGCAAATCTATGAAAATGTGAAATAAATGCGTGTCTCTTTTTAACAAATACAGTAATATTGGCTCACCTTGTTGGTGTTGTTGGTTTACGTTTCACAACCCTGTTTTACTAGGCATAGCCCCCTTAGGACTGACTGAGCGGATCAGAGGAACGCTGCCACTGTATGGAGCACCAACTTGTTATATGTACGTGGAGGAAATGTCTAACTTATTTCCATATTTTGGAGCAAAATGAAATAATACATTCATTCTGAGATCAACGTTACTTCACAGCCGCACGGTATTACACGTACAATAAAAGGTATATATATGTGGTTAAAAAAGTTGCACGCCAACATGGCTTCAAAACCCCAGTGTAAACATTCACCGAAAAAAGTTTCAGAAAAGGAAGTGCAACTCAAGGAAAAATATACCCTCTGTCGCCTGTTATTATTTTGTCTTTGAGATGTCCTATATCAAGCTTCCTGCCATTGAAAATGAGGATGAGGAGAAGGAGGGGGCAGTAGGAGGGGAAGGGAGGGGAGGGGGGGGCGGTGTCTGTAGCTCAGGAAGAAAACAATCAATCAAACAGAGATAGCAAGTGGATTACCAGACAATGTCTGTGTACATGTGCTCTCAGGTAGAGAAAAGAGAGCACATGGCCAGGCAGTTCTGAAATAGACCAGCAGCCGCAGCAAAAGAGTTTAGGGCTACAATATCTCGAGACCTCAACAATGGCACAAAACAGCTTTGCTGGCTTGGACAAGTGACATTAACTGTGGCAGAGAGCCCACATGCTATCAATAACAGACTCACAGCTAACCGTAAGCGTAAGACTCACAACGCGTACATTTCAGTACCAACTAGCTTATTATAAAGCCTGCCATGTTGTGAAAGGCCATATTAAAAACTAAACCAAACAAAAAGAAAAAGAAAAAAATCACTATAAAATCACCATGTTGTTGGTGATGGTATTTTTTTTTTTTTATCATTTTGTGAAAACAAATGTGTGTGTGAGCTTGTGTGTGTGTGTCAGCGTGCCTGATGCCATGGTATGAAACACAGACATATCACTGACATGCTGATACTCCCTGTGTGTCACCATTAAAACAGTATACGCCAGTAGCCTGCTCAGTATTCAGCTCGCACTTTGGTTCTTAGTCAACCGTTGTTCTGTAGTTCTGATGCAAATATGTCTGTGACAGTGTGTGCGGTGCTGAGAAGAATCTTATCTGCAACAGGATGATTCAAAGAAAAGAGGCTGGACAACACACACACACACACACACATTGAATTAGCATTTAAAACTGAAAACACAATCTTATCGCTTGGTTAATAAGCCACGTTTGCTGCAATCAAAGTCATATTTTTCGTCTGGTGCCTGTTTACTCTGTAGATATAGACGGTCACGGATTAAGTTGCTCAGTCACACAAAACAAACACACACACACACACACACACACACACACACACACACACACACAGCTCAAATACCAACATATGGACACCAATGAACCCACGGAGCCAAACACCAATTCAACCCTTCACAAATTACCCCCCCCTCCCACCCCCTTGCACACACACACGAACACCCCCGTATCACGGCCTTTGTAAAACCAAACATTAGTATCACCGCTAAAGCTATTATCTAATGGCTTTCTATTTGGTCTTTCGACACTTCTTAATAGATACATTTGCAGTAAGTTACTGTAACAATGACAGATAATTGAGCACTGTTACAGGACAAATGCAGAGTTTGGCATTGGCTCCTCCTCTCAGTAGCATGAAAAACACATATTAGATCTGTTCTCCATAATAAGAAAAGCTTACAGATACAAAGACCCATGCACTTATCTATCTCTTTCAAGATATTTTTGAACGTGTCTTTTATTGAAGAGAAATATTTATTTAGATAGTCTGGATGGCCTTGACAGAAAGCATTTGTAATTTAAGCATTATTTTCTCTTTTAACACGATGACTTGCTTCAGTCTACTGTCAAGATCATAACATGTCATCTCAAGCGTAGCAAAAAAAAATCTGCAATTTGCCTATTTTGTCAGGCCTTTATGAATGGAGTCTAAGGTTATTTTCACAAGGAGACAATGATTTCTGCTCTCCTTATTGATGTCAAATGCAAATTGGTTTGCCAGTGTCCTTAGGGCTTTTATTTGAAGGGACTCGACTTCAAATCATCGTCATGAATTGGCAATATCACAAAAAGAGAAGCGTCAAGGTTGGTTGTTTTGAGACTTGCTTGCTATTTAACGGGTAAGTGCACTAAATTCATCCACACACCAGCTGAAAAACTTTCATTGCTAGTTACAAAAAAAAGCATGGTCGAGTAAGTTGACTGACAAGGTCAAACGACCACAAAAAGTAGAATTTTTCAGAACATTTGAATCGGTGGCTTTGTTTTTCCCTTTGTTCCACTTTCACCGAAAAATGTGCACTATGTGAGAGAGAGAAAAATAAAAAAAACCCCGCTTCAATCCTCACTTTTATTTCATTTTGTAGGCTGATAGACATAATATATTTTCTTGGCGATAGTGAAGCAGCAGATAATCAGAAAATGAAGAGTACCTGCACATCCTGTGCGTCTCAGAATGCGTCTCTGTTTATCTCCCAGGTGCTCCCGGGCTCGGCCCGCGTTCTCTCAGACGGTGTCTTAGCTGAATCTTTCACTCCTTTCTGGGTCCTTTCCCTGGCTATGCGTTTGCATTGATTTCCCTCCCTCTCAATCAATAATAATTACCCCCCCCCCCCCCCCCAAAAAAAAAGCATTTTCATTACTTGGTGAACTTCTCACCCCAAATGTGACACAAGGCCATTTTCACCAAGTACCAGATATGCTTATGGACATAATAGTCAAATATGGTC
Organism: Galaxias olidus; assembly: GCA_026901105.3. Classification (NCBI taxonomy): domain Eukaryota; kingdom Metazoa; phylum Chordata; class Actinopteri; order Galaxiiformes; family Galaxiidae; genus Galaxias; species Galaxias olidus. The sequence continues at coordinate 250,664 of JAPMUY010006164.1, read as the reverse complement.
TGAGTTGTATGTTGTATGCGAGAGAAATGGTATCGGTTCGCCATGAATGCGGCAGCTCTGACACATATTCTACACGTGACAAAAAGCTTACCAAGACTTCCAATACTTGAACTAAGTTTGGCATGTCATTCTAAACTTCACCGAACTCACTGGCCAATATTAACCTCCAGCATTGACAATGGGTCATTTGGGAATGTTCCCTGCTTATTACCGACAGCTTTCAAAGGAAATAGAATTGGATGCCAAACTGTTACTACTGGCAGAGTGGAGCGTGTTTACATGGCAATGCCTGTTCCTCTCTAACACACTGATCACCATGTTTGGCAACATTGCTGAGCTGTAATTCCCACACCGTGAAGACTTATTTTTTTCCCCTATGTCAAGAAAATAACACTAATTGCAATTCTCCATTAGATTGTTGACTGACAGGAGACCGAAGAAGCATTCAAAACCAAGTTTTTCAATCGCCAGTGTGTGCTTTTAGTCCCTTTGAGTGGAAATTTGTTATGCTATTGACAAGAAGGCTGCACAGGTGTTTGCCCATTCTCCAAACTAACAGCAGCTGGCATAAGTACACACCATTCTTTCTATCTGACTTATTGCCTCAATACAGATTCCTTTATTTTGTCGGTGTAACAAAGTGTACAACATCCACACACATATAATAATTGACAATTTGTGCTTTTGGACAGCTGGCATAATATTTCGTGTAATCTGTGTTTAAAAGGGAAGATGCTGCATTACAGTTGACAGCGATAGTATAGATGGTGGAACATCCGTGCTGTCTGAAATGGAACACAAGTTTGGTCTGTCATGGCTTCCCTTGGGTGTACATACATATGTGTGTGTATTGAACCATCAACATTTATTTATCTTCTGAAGCCAGTTTGTCCAAGGACGGTTCTGGAAGTGGAAACCAAATATGCTTTTCTCATATTGTCACAGCATGACAGCCATTTTTGAATTTGTGTTAGCGCATCACAGTGTTTTTCAATTAAAAAACCCTGACAGTGCCCCAACCTCGGTTTTTTGACTTTTTATTTCGAGAAGTATTTGAACAATTACCATTGTCACAGAGTGCCTTGTCTTGTTACCAGGAAATCCTGTTACCAAAGTAAAGCCCTGCCTATTCACACACCCTTATTCAAGACACTAAAGGAATGGAAGTCATTTCCCAGGTCACCAACCGTGTGTCTCTGTGTCACTGTTCACAGTCTCATAGTGTTATGAAAGTGGATTCCCAACATGAAAACGCCACAGTGTTCCCCAGACAGAGGCACAAGCTCCTAAAACCCCACTCTGTTACCCAGACAGAATCTATTTTCTGCTGCCTTGCTCTGCCTGACCGTGGCCGTCATATTTCTGGGGCAGAAGTCCAAAGTAGCACAGATGACACAAAGTTGCTTTGCCCCAGATGTTTCAATTTGCACAGCCAGTGAAATGAGGCATATTTTTGGCCAAGCTCAAAGATCAAGCTTTCCCTCCATCTGTTCACAGCTTTTGTAAGAGGAAAGTCTGTGGTGGACATTTGAACGTAAAGCTCACAATGTATTTATTATACGACGTTATGTGGAAAGCGTTTTGAAGTACCTTAAAATATGAGTCGTTCTAAACTAGAAGCCCTGCAGACAGGTTAGGATTAGGCTGAATCGGACATAACACAACAAATAATATGGGGCAGGAACAGCACGAATGGGGTTGCTGTTGTGAAAAAGAAAGGGAAGAAACTTTACGGCGCGTGAAATAGATAGACAATGAAAGACGAAGAAACTCGAGTTAACCTCAATTAACTCGAGTGCAACGGGTCTTTTCAGGCCTCGTCCTGAGAAGAGCGAAAGCAAGACGTGGGGAAGTTACTATGAGTGACATAACAAAACAACGGGCCAGACAACTGGCTGCTCCGTTTAGTTTGAAACCGGCTCCAATTTCTGTTCGCCCGGAAAAAAACAAAGACCTGCATTAATGTCTGCTAAATTCTTTGATGGAATGCAAATCAAACATTTTCATGAATTTGATTAAGCTCTGGGGGGGTGGCAAAGGCCCGCCGTCTAGAACAGTGGGTATCCTTCCAACACTATGTTGTTCTCAGCTATCGCGGCGCGGTGATTCATTGAGTCAACGGGGAGAATCTAAAGAGGCTGTTGCCACTTCTTTCGCTCCCTCTGAACTTCTTGTTATTGCACGGCGGCGCCGTCTCATTTCCGTTATTTTGTGCCGTTTAGAGGGAACAATATGTACGGACGGCACCAAGTAGCCACTTGTGACCGTGATAATTGATCGTTTAGCGGCGATGCGTGAAATGCATTCCTGTTATCGTGATCATGGAAGCAGAATGTGAAATGAGACGACTTATTGAACGTGACATGTGACTTCTGAACCATCGTGTCCCAACGCGGATCATATTTAAGAAACAGAGTCTCTTGCTGCCAATCACATGACGCCATCCACAGGTTTCCATTACATTACATTACATTACATCCCTGGCATTTAAGGTGTCTAGAGTTAAACTCCCAGGTATTATACCTATTCTCTGTCTCTGTCAATGCCGTTATTGTGCTTTTATTATCACTATCGTCCTGTACTGGTAAACATTTTTGGAGCAGAAAGCCTTTTTTTTACATCTCTTAATCCTTTTCCCGCAATAATACATATACAGTGGGTTAGGCCAAACCCCTCCCAATTTCTCGCCTGAGTCTGCCATCGTCCGCCACCCCTCTGGTCAATTATTTATATATTTATCCCTTCACTTTCAGGCAAAAGTAATTTGCGGGAGCCACGTAACAAATGACTTGCACATTTTCAAATCCACATTTTTCTCCAGATTGCTCTCCTAATGGGAAGGGTCTTAGTGGTTCTGCTCTAAAGGGCAGACAATCCCCCTGGTCTGCCGAGGTATGCGGGGGGGGGGGGGGGGGGGGGAAAGCCAGGGACAGGAGCCGTGGTTCAGAGGGGAGAAAAAGCCAGTGTCCGCGCCGCGACACCAGCTGCAGGGATGACGTCGTCTCTGGCTAGTGCTTCCCCTCCACCCTCCCATAAAGCGGACCCCCGTCCCCGTCAAAGACACATGGCGAAACGTGACGGCGGGACCTACTTTGCGGCCCTCACTGTAGCCATTGCAGCGTTGCGGCTCCAATTCTCAGGCATTGGGAAGTATGCCTAGGAGTTTCAAGCACGGAATGGTGACAGACATATGAAGATCAATGAATAGTTTACTTCCATTTTCTGATTGATAGCGTTGTATCGACTGGCCTCTAGCCATTTAAAATGATTGGAATTAGTTTATTTTATTATACAGGCCTATTTATAAATGCTGTCTGATGTCACTCTCCTGGCTCAGTTTGACTGACCGGCCCCTTAGATGAACCCTCTTAAATGGCACGGTTCTATCTCCCTTGAGACTAGACATGTCACAGAGAAACCAGTGCCGTCAATCACACGCGTTCGAAGCAATTAAAGGGGGAGAAAGTTTTGAAGTGGGCCAAATTCATTTTGAACTGTGTGCTAAAAGCCGCTGCTGAGATGAGAAATGCCGCTGGCGAAATTAAAGGCCCATTCAGACCCCGCAACACCCTGGTCAATCAAGGTCAATAGAATCCCAACTGCTGCTCATTGAATCGGTCAGTCGGAGTAATCAATTGCCCTGTGGACCTTTGGAAATAAAGGCAGCTGAGAGAGCGAGGCCATAGCTCTGTCTGCTGTTTTGTGTGGAGCGGAAAATGTCTGCGAGTATCGGCTCCTAAGCCCCCTTTGTACTCTTCATCTGTTTAAACGAGGACTTCAAAAGATCGAATCGATAGTTAATTATATGGAGCATAAACATAAATACAGTTGCCGGGCTCTGCGAGAGGGATTGAACCAGGATTCGACTGCACCACTTTTCAAAGAATTGCATTGTGCGTGCCTGCTTTGTTGGTGGTGCTGGAGCAACAGGCCGGCCGCTTTTCCAGCAACCACTCAAGTTTATACCAGAAGGAGAGGACACGTGCGTGACGCCTCTGTATACACTCAAGCTTCTTACATGCGCGTATATATTTTTTTCTTAGCCGGCAGATTACAGGCACCAACAGGTGCCGGTTTTACAAACACGGGGGGGAATCAAAAAAGACGTGGCGGAGATGAGACGAATCAAAATTAACCCTGTGCTGACTGATCCGCGTGAATCACCAGCTGACACCTCCGCGGGAGCCTGGAGAGGGGCGCCGCGAGCCCCGGCTCATCAGGCACCTGCTCACACGCCGCACTGACGATCCGCGCTCCGTGTTCCTCCCGCTCGTCGGGCACCCCGTCCCTTTTATTGCTTCGCCACCTCAGCTAAGTTCGAAGTTGACACGCGGCTTTGGAGTTGATTTGGAGCTGTGTGGAAAGGCACCCTTAGAAGGGTTTTTGCTTTTACGTTGTTCTTTTTGGTTCCGTCAACAATTGTTGAGTGGTTAGCCTCTGCTGGTGGGGGAGGAACATTGCGTTTATCAATGGCACAGTGGCCAGGTAAATGTTTGGTTTCTCCAGACACCATGACATGTAGGCCTATGTGTTCTTAATTTTTCAAATGTCTATCTTGAAAGATGCCATTCTCTGAAGCTCTTATTGAACAGTTTTGGTATATCTCAACAATAAAGACAGATTTCGATGCATACAATGCTGCTTACTTTTTATATAGTAAAGTGAAAGTGGCACAAAAAGCAACTTCATTTTGAGGAAATAAAAATAGATTGAAAGTAACCTAAAACAAATTTGAATGTGTTTCATCATTTTAGTCCATAGTGGGCTAATTTAACATGAGTGAAAATAGATTGAATATTCAATCATTTAAAATGTGTCATGCTATTACCGTTGAACAAAGCAATGGTAGAAGATAGATTGTTCAGGCTTTGGCATTGTTATGGAACATCCAGCATTCAGTTTACCATAGTTGATCTAAATGAGAGAGGGGTTTACAATGCCAAAACTCACAATTTAGACATAATTAAGAAACCCTGGCAGAAAATAGCAAATGAATAAAGAATGTTTGTTTCAAACATAAATCCATTGACCGATCTCCAATTGCTCAAGATAAAGAGTTTGTGTAGCGTAGCTTAAATAGCCATGTCGTGCTATAAAGCATAGTCCTACTTCTGTTCTGTACTGTTGTTTCAAAGTTCGTGCATAGCCCTTTTTTTTATTAATTTATGCAATTCCCATTTACAAGTGTGTAAACATTTTGCAATATGAATCTCCAGAAAAATTCCATAGCATAGTTTATCGGTGCAATAACAGGCCTACCGAATTTTGCCTTGCCTCAGTTACACGATGAACAATCTGATCTTTTGTCCTTCTTTTTGGGGGGGAGGGGGAAGTAAACTTTGTCGCCTTGAGAACGCCTTTAGATGTCAGCTGACGGTGAGTCTGCGTCTGCGGGCTCAGCACAGCCTCCATAAACATGAGCTTGGCCCTGCCTTGACGTTTTTTTGGGGGGGGCAGCCTCGTCAGTATCCCTCTCTTCCTTTCCTCTTCTCGGGGTAACCATCTGCCCTCGGAGCCGAGGCTGCCTCCCCTGTCGCTCCAGTCTTCTCAGCGTGACGCCGAGCCCCTGCTGGCTGCGCCCTGGATACAACATCCGTGACTTTATTAGGGGACACGGAACTAAATCCACCTTTTGTACCCTTTCCTCTCTCCCCCTCCCGCATAACTTTCCCGGATCCAAGCCTCCGTGTGCTTTTGCTGGCGTGATGACTCAAGTCTGTTGCCGTGACACCGGCAGACAGGAGTTTGCATGTTAAACAGATCAAGGGATGAGGGGGGAGGGTGGAAAAGGTGTTTCAAAGAGTTTAGGGCTGCGGCGTTTTTCCAGAGGTGTTGTAACCACGTTTAAGTGGTGTTGACTTCTTCTGTGGATTGGCTGTTTTGGATGTCAGCCAAGTTTAAGAGCACCAGACTGCTGTCATTAGGCAGCTGATGCACCTCGCGCACCTCGCGCTCCGTGTTTGGGCTGCTCGGATCTTTGGGGGATTGACTCAGTCTGCCTATTTAAACTAAAGACTGACCCATCTGTCATTTTAATTGCGGCACTCTTATCTAATTAGCCGAGAAAAAGAAATGGACGGCGTCGGGTCTATGTTGCCATGGGCACCCGGGTTCGTACGCGCCTGCTTTGGGTGAGCGGCGTGCCCGCGAGGGCTCTATGGCTTGTTTTGTCTGTTTTCATTGTTTTTCACCTGTCCTCGTCAGTGCCATTGACTCAAACCCGTTTCTCTGGTTTTTATTGGTTCTTCTGTGTTTTAGTTCATTTATTTTAGCCTCGTACTGTCTGTTTAAACTCGTCCAGTCATTGGGCATGGACTTTGCAGGCGTTTGTGCTTTCTTGTGTTCTTGTGATAAAGTTTTTATTTACCAGATACTTGCCATACCTGTGTTTGGTCGCTGCCTTCCTACGCCAGAATCGACGATTCCTTAAGGAGCACAATAGATTATTTGGTTTCCTTCACTGGTTAAGAGAAATAAATAAAGCATTTCATTTCAAATGATTCCGATTGATTTCAAACTTCCATATGTCCAGGCACACTCTTTGTATTTCGGTTTCTTCCGATCAGGTCCAATGAGCCCTTGGGTGACTGCATGGGACCTGAATTTCACAATCATCTTTACTCTGTGACCTTACGAAATGTCATCCGGTCGGGCCTTCCATGGCAGTTCACTCCCAGTCTTTCACCGGGGTTTCTTGAGTCTGTTATATCTTTCTGGATAGCTCAAAGCGCACAAGGTTCATGTTTTCTAATGTTAGGTTTTTAGCATGAAAAGAATACTTTACAGAGAATGGGCTCACTAACGTTTACCCATGCAAATATACTGTCTAGACGATGGTATAAAGGTATAATTAGAGGGGATTGACTCCCCTTAGATCCTTTAATATGCAAAGTAGATCATTTGAAATTATGCTGAGACCACGCGGTATGATTTTAATGGGTCTTTCTAGTCAAAAAGTAAATGCATTTGTTATCCACTTTAAACAGATACTGCACAATTAGCACTCGTTGGTCAGAGTTTCCACTTTGATGGACTATTTTAAAAAATAAGGTTTAATGTCAAAATCACATGTCTCAACATCCCTGCAATATGAACAATATTATGACGTTTAACAGATGTTACCATGGTAAATGTTTTAAGAGGCAAAAGAAACAGCATGCTCTGAGGACATGTAGTTCATTTTTTTTTTTTCTTGGGTGATGGGTCTTTTCCCCGCTCAAGTTCTTTTGCTTTCCAATGGCTTCAGTCCCGCTTTTAGCTCTACACATAACAGTTCTTTTCTGTGAACGGGTGAGCAGAAGAGTGACAGAAGAGAAAATGGAGGCAGACAGAGGACCGAGAGATGCCACGGGGCAAATGGATCATACACTATTTACTCCCCAAGACCGGGTGAAACAAACGCATTATCCAACATGCATGTCAGTCATCGACAAAGTGACTGACGCACGTAGAAGACATTTACCAGCTACTGTTCAGTCTTTGATCTGACTTAATTAGCAGCTTCGCCGAAAGCTCAGCATTTCTCAGATTCGCTTTATTGTTTGATATGAGAGAAAGAAAAAAAAACAACCTGCCAAAGCAAGCGTTGACTAAGTAATCAGAATGACTCATCACCGGGATATGAAAAAGGGAAAAACCTCTCCTATAGTTTGAAATTACTTCTCTGACCTACTGCTCTCTTTCTCTCACACAAATATGCACGTACAAATACTGGTATGTGCCTTTCATCGCGAAAGTAGGGGGGAATATTTGGTAGCATTTTAGGGGTTAAAGCTTTGGCCAGGGGGTGACTTCTTGTTAATTAGGCCAGGGTATAAATAGCGATGCCTTGAGGTTAGGAGAAGGGCAGGCGGCACAGTGTTAACGCAGCATGGGGAGACACCAGCTTCATCTCACACCAAGAGCCTCGCTGCCTTGTCCTAACACACCAGGACATGACCTTTGACATGGAATGGAGGGTTTTCTTCACACTAGCCGACGAGGGTTGGGAAAGCGGCCTCCCATCCCCAAAGTATACTGTAACCAATGTGGCATTGTTGGGTTTTTTTTCTCTCTTTTTGGTCGTGGACAGGGACCATTGCTCTAATGTCGAGTAATGATTTTGTAGACTCAAGCAAGCTAGGCATCTGCAAAGAACATTGCTCCCCACCAAACACCAGCCACTGAGCCAAACACCAAGTTTTGTCGACTTCTTTTTCTCCCTCCCCCCCCAAGTTCTTACAGTCACAAAATGAAATATAATCAAACACTGGAAACCATTCAGGAATCTGCTGGCAGGGAAGAGGCAATCTTTCCCCCCGCCACAACAGTAAAATTATAAATCGTCTCCCCGCAGACAAAATTTCATGCTTGATGGGTGAACAACACCAACATCTGGTAGGGTTCCTCCGATGAGGTACGCTCCAAGTTTGCCTCTCGTTTCCCCAGGGCTGTGCTCGCGCCGGGCAGCCTCCTGCCAAGGCAACGCATGTGGAGCGGAAACGATAAGCCACAAACACGCACACACACACACACACACACACACACACACACACACGCACATCCCCGCTCCACCCCAACAAAATAAATCAAAACCGATACTTTGAAAAGGCGTCGTCCCCACTGTGTGACTTCACACGGACGCGTGCGATTTCTCTGCTCCGGAGGTGTGTCGGCCACACGTATACTTTTTTTTCTCCTTTACACACACAACGCCGACCCATGGACCAAGTCGACCCCCTGTGTCTAGAACAAAAATCTCAGCGAGGAAGAGCTCGGGCTCTCCGTGTATCTTCGATTCCATCCACAAGACTGACGGGGCCTGCAGCACCAGGCCCCCGCCTTTCCCCTAGTCCGGGTCGAAGTGCTATCGCAGCCGAGTAGCAGAACGTCGACCTGGGCTATTTAAAACACATCAAGAAGAAGAACGCACATATACTTGCGTCAGCGGCGAACCGGCATCGCGGCAAAACAACATGAAAGGTGAATGACAGGATATGGAGTGCTATGTGAATAGCAATGAACATGGCAACATTTCCATAAATGGTAGATGCAAAGGCAGAGGGTGTTCGCTTCGCGCCGCTATTTAAGGGGAGCTCGTTAAAGAGCCCTCGTTCAAGGGAGAGGCTTCTGCAATGCAGGAGAAATGGACTTGCAGTGAGAACTCCTCCCAGGCAAAAAACCCCACACGGGCTAAATTACTCATGTTGAGTTACGCTGCCCAAAATATGAACATAAAATAAATGCAGCATGCGTTTGTGCTCTTTCTTTCGCCGTTATTTCAGCGTCGAGCAGAAGCCTGGGAGGTTAGTTTCAGGCTGAACATTTAAAAATGGCTCCGCACGGTAAACAGTATAAAGAGACAAGTATCTACTGTTTTCAAAGCAGCTGGCAATTCCGTTGTTAAATCATCACGTAGTTTGCCTTTGTTCAGAAACCAGCAAACATTTAAATATGGACGGTAACTCTGTGACCCCAAACAAGACAGCACGTACTCTGCAAACACTTTGAAGTGGCTGCCAAGCCACTGTCCAGATGCCTGCCCATGCGGAAAAGACACGCTCGTGACAACAGGTAAACAAGCCCTCAAAGTAGCAACTTTGCCATGGCCATATGCTACCCCACCAAGAAGACGACGGGCTCCAGAAGCCGGGGCACATGGCGGAGGCTGTGCACGACGACGCCGCTGTGTCACCTTGCAAAGCCACCTGTAGACCAGAGTGACCACCGTCGTGAGGGGGAGACGACCCATTAGACATACTGTTTGTTGTGCGTGGGCCATATGTTAAAGCGCTTGACCTTTTTGGTGTCCGACGACAGGCCCCCCGCTCCGGAGCCAACGCCAGGGAACCGTGAAGAGCAAAAGCGTAGGGGTCAAAGGCGCCAGGGCTTTTGAAAAGAAAACACACACACACACACACACACACACACACACACACAAGCCCGCCTGCTCGTCCTCCCTCCGTGCCCTCCTCTCTTTCTTCCCTGCTTTTTTTTTCTTTCGGATGCCGCTCACGTCCCTGCGAGCGACAGCGATTTGCATGATGTGATCGGGCCCCTGGTTTCCTGCAGCTCCTTTGAAACAGCGGGCAGACTGCCAGGGTCTGCTCCAGGGGACAAAATAGGTATTTGGCCCTGTAGATATCTCAAAGTGCAATCAGGGAAATATAGCAAGCTTAATATATGTGACAGAAAAATGAAGAAAAGAAAAGATTTGTATCCTTTATTCTGTCTAGGATGTGTGTGTGTGTGTCTGGCCATGTGTCTTCATGTTGCAAAGAGAAGTTGGCAGGGTGCTTCTTAAAGTGACCTATTAGATAAATATTTAATCGCGAGCGGACTTTTCAGCTTCGACAATAAGGATTTCGTTGTGCCGTCTTTCTCCACGCTGAATGTGTAAGAAATGAAAACCAAGGCCACGTTAGTCGGGCCAATTACTTGAGGGGTCGAAAAATGCGCACAAAAGCACACAAAGCTACAGTGCTAAAATAATGAGTACGACATGTACCAAAAAGAGCAGGGAGTGTGGGGAAGATCCAAGCGTTGGGGGTTGTTCTGGTGCTTATAAAGACGTCTTTTTTGGTTCAAGCCGCAGAAACTTTCCAGGCGGCACCATTATTCTTCTGGTGCGGTCTCGGTTAATAAACTCAAAGCTAATGGAATGCAATTTACTTGTGGTCAAAAGCTACAAGCTTGACTAATGCCGGGTGAACTCATGTTTGACAACGGCAGTTGAGATAACGTGCATCGTCGGGGAATCAAGATTCATGAGCAATCGTAGGGGACTTTACATTAATATTGATTGGAATGCAAATTAATATCCATCTTGTCGCCCCACTCTGGCAAAAGGGCCATCGCTCAAACGTGGCTGTTTTGCATGGGATGGACCCTTCCAGCCCAAGTTCGTCCATGTCTCTCGAAGTCATCCTTCATCCTAAGCGACTTTCCATGTCGGAGCGCTCCATTCTGAGCTGGAAGACACAGATGAACACATTGTTCTGGAAGGGCCCCGTGTCCCTTTCTCTTTGTCACATTGGCCCGTACAGTATAAATATTACAACCACAGGCAGTCAGGAGCGGCAGGGGCACGGGGAGGACAGCGGAAGTCATGGCGCCGAGGGCCCCGTCCCGGGGTCGCGCGCGCGAGGGGTTGGGGGGGTCATCGCGGTGGCGCGAGGTCGTCGGCAGCACGTGGCCGCAGCACGCTTGTCAGGGGACTGCGGGGGCCGTGCTCCCAGGAACTCTCGCTCAGAACGTCCAGGTTGGCACTCCAACTGAGAGGCAGTGCCACGGAGGGTCAGGCCCCTGGACGGTTGCTCTGCTTCTGGCTGAGGAGCGGAGGAAAACCAGCCAGCTCTCAGCTCTCCCAAGGATGGGCTTTTTACAATGTGCATCGAACCAGATGGACTCTGTAATAGTTTTCTCTCTCTCTCTCTCTCTCTCTCTCTCTCTCTTTCTCTCTCTCTCGGCCTGGAGAACTTTCTCCCTGTCAACATGGGGCCAAGGCATTGTCACAGGAGGATTTCACTTTGCAGCATATCATGTTGAACAAATATGTTACACACATCCAAAGTTGGGTAATTCCCTTGTTATTTTTTGTGGCATAATCCAAGAGGTTTCTGTTGAGGCGTGCATCCACTATGGTGACGAAAGGACCATTTACTAAAAACATTCAGATTCAGAATTTCCGGAAGAACTGAATCTGAACTTTTCCGAATTCAGATTCACAATGGCCAGATTTGAACCCTTTGCCTGCTGTTCTGCCCTTGCCATCCATATGGTCCACCAGTGCCAAGCAGTATTGATTGATTCCCTCTTTGTTTGTGTAATCCCATTCATTGACATGGTTTGTCAGCGACTCCTGTCCCGTTTGCTTTGCTAATCCTCACGTTTTTTTTGCCTCTCAAGGGCTGGATCCTGTTTGCCAAGAATGCGTATCTTTTTTATTTATTTATGTAAACTATCTGTGTTATACTTGTTTGTTCATTCAGGCTTTAAATCGGTTAGCGAAGATCCCTCAGGGCGTAAAATATGAGTTGAGTACTTCATCCGTAATTGAATCTTTATTGAAGGATAATTATTTGCCTACAAATGCCTCACATACCTGTACCTATGTTAATTTGCTGTTTTTTTAAAAGAGACACATGCAGTAAGAGTTTGGGATTCCTGACGAAAGGAAAAAAGACGGATTGAATGAATGCGTGGCCAACAAACTGCGATTGACATGGGATCGAGTCAAGACACACGGAGGTACAGCCATTCTTTGTAGGTGATTTGTGCTGACTGCAAAGGTCACATCTGAATTTCACACTGGAGTGTGACAACTGTTGCCACCTGCACAACAGATCACAGACAATTCTGAAAGGTTGCGTCAAATAAGATTTGAGTTTACTCATAAGAAATGAAGAATGTGCAGAAGTAGGTTAAGCAAAACAGGGGGGGTGGGGGGGGGGGGGTGCGCTGACAGTTATTCATAACATAATAATAGTGGATTTATGTATTCTATTTTATGGATTTATTTTTTTAAGATAAGTACATCCCCACTAATGAGAATTACCTTACATAGAATGAATAGAATGAATGCATGGGCACAACACTGGTCCATGGTTGCAAACCTTAACTTTTTCTGTAGGACACATTCAAGCAACACCAATTTCAGGTAACGCTAGGTCAAGGACCAAGATCCCAAATACAAGCAGAGATAATCAACAATGTATGTGTACCGCCATTGGTTATTTTGTGTATTTTCTCTAAGCTATGTTTTTTTTTTTTAACTATGCATTTCTCACCAGTATTACACTATACGGAAATAAACGAAACATATTAACATTCAGTACATCATCACCAGACTATGATATCGATACAAAAATAATAGATATGCCAAAAAACACTGGGAAGACCACATGGAATAGCACACAGATCAAAACTGCAAATCTCTTAAATCTCCTAACTTGGCATGTAAATAAAATATACTCTGATGTGGAGGATGAGAAGAGAGCAGCATACAGTTAAAGCCGCATAAATGTCACAGGACTTTGAGGGAGACTTTTATCTTGCATCATGTTACATGATTTCCGGATTTGGGGGACTTTGGATGTGTTGACAAAATACTTGATAAGGGTGATTAGAAAGCAGAGCAGACACTTATACCATGTAAACGCAGAGCATTATTGTTATTAAACTAATTAGCAATGAGAAGACAGTCGCTCGGCTGGTCCTATTTAGGGGTCGGAGAACTGAAAGAGATGAGAATGGAAATAGCCGCTATTATTGATGAGGTAATTATTGTCTCTCTGAGCACAATCAGGGTAACCCATTTGAAACCTCTTCTTTGACAATTTCCAGGTGAAAATGAATGCAATTTGCCTTTACTTCTTCCGGCCTTGTTCCATTGCCCTTCATCATGATAATTATGAAGCACTGGTAGTTATTACAATCATGCAAATAATCCTCACTCCTGTCTGCAGCTAAAGCGGGTTCAAAATGTCTGAATGATTATATCTAAATATGGATTTGGTCTCTGTGGTATGGTGATCGGGACAGCACCTGTCTGTACATTCTGGGCAAAGGTGTTTAAACATTGTAATTCCTTTAGGTTGTGCACCGAGAAAGCAGGATAGGATTTTATAGAATTAGAATTATGTATTGCCTTTTTGTTTTAACTAAACAATATGCCCGTGTCACCATAGAACATGCAAAAACAAACAAAAAGAGAGTAAAGTACATCATTTATTTCAAATTAATCACACATTCCTATCTTCCATATTACAAAATATATTACTGTAAACAAGGTGGCAGGTATATAGCCACTCCTCTGTGCTGAACCTCATTATCATGATGACTTTTGAACACACAGGGTTTCACCTGAGGTTGCCCGGACGCGCATGCCGAGTTAAAGCACTGGCGCAAGCTTGGCGTATAACAAATGAACTCCTGTAAATGACCGTGTGGATATCATTCGGCTGTCATCAGTCAACCAGGTCACAGTCTTTCTCTGATTCAGTTTAAGCACACACGAGGGTTGACGAACTCCGACATAAGGAAAGGAGGTAATTCTGGACGGACCCAGAAGTTACTACCACAACTACTACCACTGTGCAGCACTGTGTGCGACATGTTAGTTTCGCAAAGTACAGTTTGCATAGACACACCAACTTGAGCACCGGCTGACCTGTGCACAGTATGTGAGCATGTAATTCTAATGAAGTAGGATTGATTTAAACCTTTCGTGTCAGACGTCACGTGACTTTTTGATGTTTTCTATGATTGCAACCCGGACCCAGACATGATTACGAAACACCCTAGGATATTGCAAGTCTTTCGCACGCAAAGCAAAACTTAAATGAATGGAAACGATGCACCCAATGCGCCCATTGTCTCCTGCCAAGGTTTTATCTTTTTTTGTCTAAGGATCTGAGAATGTGCCTTGTAACTTTGAACGGAATCACAACTCATGGAATCATTTTTTTTCTCATACCGACTTGTAAAGGCATATTTTCCATTATGATGGAGTTTATATAATGTAGAAGACTGCTTTGAAAAGTAGAATATATAGAGTTATGGTCATAGGTGCGAAATTAGATAGACGGAGGACAACACACAGACTCTAGGACCAACAGAAAGAAGGGTGTTTGTGAGCATAGACAGAGAATACGTTTAAGACAATTAGTGATTTCATAAGACTTTCGAAACATAGCAGGAGTCTATACAAAGTCTGAGTAACATTTTGTCACAGAATGATCATGACGGCCTTCAACATAAGATTGCCCAGCGGCTTACATTCAACGACTCAATAAAAATCGCCAAACAAAAGCCACCCATGCTTGCCATTCACTTCGAACGTTAAACCCACACCTGTACCGAGGAGCGTTGCTCCAAAGGGCACTGACGATAACAGCGGTTGGTTGCCCTCGCGAAACGCGTGACGAATGTGAAGCCCCGCTGAGAGGCAGTCGTGAAGATGGAGAGTGCTTACCACGTGGAGTGCAATCTCTGGTCCCACAATCACCTATTTAAGCGGTGGTTGGTAACAAGCGGAGCAGGCAGGTGGGTGTTGAAATCAATAGGGCGACTGTGGCATTATTTATCACCTGCAGCACTCTTACACGTGAGTCACGACAGCGGGACCCCCTTTGGCTCGGTGCGAGTGAATCACTCATTCACGCTCAAAGGTTTGGCGCGAGTCGCCTGTTCTGTGCAGAGCGGGAACACGTCTTTCAAGATAGTTTGACACTGCAACGCCATGGCTGTCCAACCTTCAGAAGGACTGATGAAAGAGCAACTCTCACTCTCTCTGTCTCTTTCTCTCTCTGTTGCGTGCTCTTTCTCGCTCTCTCTCTCTCTCTCAACTGTTATCATTTCACACACACACACACACACACTCATAATCGATAGCTTGTGCAAAGAAAAAAAAATCTAACAAAGGTTCTATATTTGTTTTGCATTTTCCAAGGTCGTCCTATGTATGAACAATAAACTCTTGGCAAATACAAGACATTCATGAGTGGCTTTGTGACACTCAAAAAGTCTATGACTGAAATGGGATGACCCTCTCCTTCCCCCCCTCCCTCCCTCCCAAACACACACACGCACGCACACACACACACACGGCGCACAAAGAAATTAACCCTCCAATCCAATACATGTGCTTCCGTCTCTCAATTCAGCAGAGGATGTCAAAACCCCAAAAGGAACGAGGGCCGTTAGCACCCTCCCTACTTTTCCCCTTCTTGGCATGGTGACTTTGCAACGCAGGGACGCAGCGCTTTCCTTCTACTGCCGCGCAGCAGGGCCTCGAACGTGGGGCTGAGGAGGGAAAGCGGTGCGGCCCCCCGTTCAGCGTTCCCCCCGTCTCCCCCCGCTTCCCCTTCTCATGGCGTGCAGATGAGGGTCGGCGACCCCGCCGAAACCCTGCCATCCTCAACATCGCTGCTCTCGCTGCTAATGTCATGTGCTAAGTGAGTTAGAAGCCGCTCCGTTTGGCAATCTTAAAAAGAGAAAAGAAAATGCCACGCCACAGGAGTTTCTTTCGCCGTTCCTTGGAAGGGCTTAACCCTTTCACGTCCGGATCGGCACACTTTACGTCAAGCTTGCGACAGCGCGAGGAAACGATCCCCATCGAAAACAGGGTACGGAAGTCAAGAACGCGTCTGGAAATAATAACGCCAGGGATTAGGTGAAGTTCAAGTTTTGAAATGTAGGCCAGGGAACTGTTTATTGGAAGGCGTTCAAAACCATAACCACTTTTGTTCTGCTGCTATCAGACGTGCAGACGGAATCAAGGAACAAGGGGGGGGGGGGCTGCTATTTTTTGTCAAGAGTTTGGCAATCGTCAACCCTCCAGACAAACATAATGCGCGTGGCAGCTTAGGAACCTGGCCTTATCTGAGTAACTCAGCGTCTCGGAGGCTGTGTAACCCTGCGCGTGCAAAAGTCTACATGTAATTCCATTAACAGCCGTGCCTTTAAAGAGAAGGGGGGGGGGGGGGATTCTGGGCATACTGGATTTCAAATTAATGAGCAGCTAAGAATAAAGTGTTAAAACGCAATGTAAAATTACATATATTTACTTAAATGAATGCGTGCGGTTCAACATGTTGCTTACATAGAGCATTGGCACAGAACAAATGGGCAGAAAAAGGGACACAGCGCTCGCTCCTCAGTGTGACTGAGTTTTACTTCGACAACCAGCAAGTCCAAATGACTGCGTAGCCACGCACTATGTTGAGGAAGACCCCGCTTCTTTTCAATTCAAGCTCGAACATTATAAAAGCCGACATTGTGCTGCTTACTTACACTTTGTTGCACCTGACATAAAAACTGACTTGAAGATATCATATTGCGGGTTAAAATAGAACACTTGCATAACAGGTGATTTCAGCCTCAGTCTAATTCGAGCTGTATTGATGGGTTCTTGTATACGACGTCCGTGTCATTTCGCACGCTCTTTGGCCTGTGGGAATTCTTTTTCTTTTTTTGGATGAACCATTATTTTCTTTCTGCTGTGTGCGCCGCAGATATTCGTTTTGTAATTCAGAAGAGCGTGTGGACGTCATTGCACTTCCGCCACAGCAGCAGTTGTCCCCCCCCCCCCGCATCCCCCCCCCTTCCCCCCCCCCCCGCGCACAACGACCGCCACCACGACAGGCCCTTTCCCTAAGCCTTATCTGAGATCTCTCATTCTGTCCACACTGCCGTGCAGCGTTAGAGCCTATTTTCTCCTCCTCCCCAACACTGCCTCCTCTGCACTCATCCATGATCTGTCCTCTGGAGAAGGCTGAAGTCGGAGCGCTCCTTCATTTCCGCTCCTCGGTTATGCTGCTTTGCCCCCTCGCCTCGGCTCTGGTAACTCCACTCCCGCCCTGCGGGACCCCCATCTAGTCCACAATCTTAGGCCTGGTAATGCGGTCCTGTGCCCATGATGATAGCTCTTATTACATGTGGGAGGCTATTGTCTGCCTGGCTGATAAGCCAGCAGGGTAGACAATGTGAGTGTGATGTGCGAGTGCGATGGGTTTCGTGGGTCTGCCTGTGACTGTTGGGTTTACCCTGCGTGTGTCTTTCCTGAGCCTCACCATTGTATTTGGTTTCTCCCTTGCGCGGGATTCTTCTGTGTGGCGGAGTGAGTCATTCCGTGAGGGAGTCTGTGCCTCTCCAAACAATGGAGTTGGACTCTTCCCCGAGAGTCCGTGAGTCAGAGCGGCATGAGAGCATTATTGAAACCTTCCAAATTGGAAAGCTGTTTGCTGTGTGTGTGTGTGTGTGTGTGTGCGTGTGTGTGCGTGATTAGTGTGCTTCATCTTCCAGATACAAATGGGAAGAGTGCCAAAATAAAATAAAAATTATTACATTTATATTTATTGCGCTGTGCTGCATTACACAATTTCTTGTTTGTATTTTTTGTTGCATGTTCCACTATTGATGATTGAGTGATCTAGGTGCAGATAGATATGTTACATTGGAGAGCTTCAAGGTCAAACGACAGCATGCCAATGCCAAATTAGAATTTTGGCAGCGAATCTTGTTCCAGACCTTTGACCTTAATTTTGATTTCTCAGGAAAAGCTCCGTAGCGTCGCCTAGCTTCGAGGTGTTGCACAGAGAGTGATTCGGAGAACGAGGTGATCCGGATATGCACACGCCCCTTCTCTGTCTCCCTTCATTTCCTCTCTCTCTCTCTCTCTCTCCTCTTTCCTAATTGCCGAGTGTTGACGTTCCACCCCCACTCAGCCGCTTCCTGTGTCGTGCGTGGCGCGCGAGTGCCGTTCCAAGTCGCCGTGACAGCTTCCTCCCCCCGCCCGGTGCCTGGGGGCCCTCTGAGCTGAGGGAAAACTGACAGCCTAAATTATGCTGAGGAGTCACGAAACAGATGTTAATTAGCCTTCATTTGCCTTTTGTTGTGCCAGTGCCAACCAGCGGTTCTGTCGTGTTATTTGTTGTCGTATTTTTTTTTGGGGGGGGGGGGGGTTGTCTTTTTTGTCTCAGATGTTTTAGTCCTACTTCCAAGCGCTGCGTGTTGTACTCATTTTGGTAGGAACAAGATGTGGACGCTGTAGTGTACTGCTGTTTTCCTTCACTGTTCAACCACTTCTAAATATGCGATATGTTTTTGCAGGTAAGTGCTTTTGTCGTTAACCTTCTAGCAAATGCTTGTGTATGTCGATCATTGCTGGTCGTCTTGATGACCAGTCGCCTCGTTGTATCAACGGAACGGTTAAACTGTACGAGTCATGTTGACATCTCCACATCTGAAAAGATCTTTGATGACCAGTCGCCTCGTTGTATCAACGGAACGGTTAAACTGTACGAGTCATGTTGACATCTCCACATCTGAAAAGATCTTTGGATCAATAAGAATCCCCAGAGGTGATACAAACAACATCAGCTCGAAAGATCAATTCCTCGCACCTTCACCAACACTTAGATAACTGTTTATGGAGACAAACCCAAGATGGCCATGGACTCATTTGCTTCAACATATCTCCTTTTAAGTTTACTTAACGCACGTCCTTTTCGAAAGTTGAATAAAATAAGATTTTTAGTTCAACAAACAAAACATTTGCATTCAGAAAGAGGTTGAAAAAGGCCAAGCAACCAGACGTACTCCGATACCCCATGGACAACCGTGACCCGCTCTCCTCAAATACATTCATAGACAAAGAATAATCAAACGCCTTTCCCCGGAGGATCCTCGAAGGGCCCATGAACCATCCACACACACACACCATGGAGGGGAAAAGAACATCCTCACACACACACACATCATGGAGGGCATAGTGTGTGTTTAGGTCATGTGCTTTCCTCAGCAAGTGGACTCTTCCGCCAGAACATATCACCATCATCACCACTCAAGGAAGTTGGCACCCTACACCTAAACTAAGGTCTTTTTAGTCTCCTACAGCACCTCTAACTCATATGTAGCTTTTGAAAAAAAGCAATTGAAGATATTTGTTGTTGGCCACGCATGCATCGTAGGTTCTCAGGCGATGGATGTGATCGGATCTGCCCGGTCGAAAGTATAATCCAATACGCTTTAAAATGTTTTCCATATTAGTGAGCGATAATGATTATGATGATGATGATTTCATTTTTCCCCATGTCGATGTAATGGAATTAGAATGACATAGCTGTGCTGAGATGAACTGCATGCTCTAGTATTTTAGGAATAGTTTGATTACAAAAGGGATGTTTCTCCCTTGGGATGGTGTATTAGGCTCCGTTTCATTTGTGTTCTTTCATTTTTATGAACTGTGTGTTCCTGATTATCGGTCGTTATCGCGGTAATAAAAAACAATGAACCGTTGCTGATCTGAGGAATGGGGAAAAGTTGCATGTTCCAAAACATGCTCCGAGGCAAGAATTAACGAGATCTATACTGCATTGTGATGATGCCAAACACAAAACGCTCCGCTGAGAATAGACGCTCACAACAGACGAAAAAAAGTGGAAGGAGAAAGATAGAACGAGAAAGAGACGGAAAGAAAGAGAGAGAGAGAGAGAGAGAGAGAGAGAGGGCCAAACCGTCAACGAGCGGCACTGCGAAAAAAAACAAAAAAACAAACAAAGGCAAATCAGCGACGTTTCTTGTAATGCTTTTTCTTTTCCTGAGAATTTCACGGTGATTAACTGCCATCAGCATCAAAGCAGAAGGCAGGAGGGGAAAAAATAATCTGTCACGTCAAAACTTGCAGGGTAATTTTGCCGTAGAGATACTGAGAACTACAGAGGCATGGAAGGCTTTGAACATGGTGGATTGTAATCATTAACAACACATTGTGTTGCTCCCCCGGCCCCCCCCCCCCCCCCCCCCCATCGACGGAAAATGTTCTCATTTGAATCAGAGCCGCACCACTCTGATGTGGCCCCTGTCATTCAATGCGTCGATATTATCGGCCGAGGTTTGCGGGTAAAACGTGCTCACCGTCCACGGGTATGCGTTTGCGAACGCGCGGTGTGTAAGCCCGTCATATAAAAAGCAGGTGAATATCCCAGCTCTTGACCTTAGCCCCCTGAACGCTTTGCCGCTTTTCCACTCCATCGGGCCCCTCAACCTCCCCTTACCCCATTCTGCCCCTCCACTCTCCAAAGGATGACGAAGAAAGGAAACAAAAAACGAATGGAGTCCCCTTAAGTAGAAAGCATCTCTTGGAGAAAGAGGTTGGCTTGCAGATAAGTCACACAAATAATAGTGTGGTTAAGCGTTATGGAAAAAGCAGGGCTTAGAGTGCTTTGTGCGCTTACAAGGCCCCCCCCCACCCCCTCTCTCTCTGCTTGACTGCCCTTTGGAGGATTACGCCGCAAAGCTCCGTCGATGGGCCCGGCCACTCCAGTCCTCCTTCCACCGGCCGCCGGCTGCACACCGCGCTCGGCCAGGGGAGACGGAGAGAAGGACTCGGGTGGGGGGGGGGGGTTCCCCGTTTTTTGTACTTCTTATTTCTCTCCTAAATCTCCATCCCTTTTAGCCGCGTTGACAATGGGTCAGTGAGGTGAGGGGTGGGTCAGGCTGTGATTGGTTTAGGATTACTGGGATTATCCCCCCCTCCCCCCCCCCCCAAAAAGGGGGTTTATTTTATTTTTGAAGGAAGTGAATTTGTTTGTGGTATGGGTCGCGTGTGCACGGTTTGTAGACGACATGGCTTTCCAGTCAAACTCGAGAAGCCCGTTCTCTACCTGACAGAACGTTATGTGTTGATCAAAGTGACGCGATGTGTGTCGCGAGGTCGGCATTGGTTCAGCAAATAGCATCAAGGTGTTCGTTTTCACACCACACATGTCATGCTAATTTAAGGGTTAGGATGAATAACAGTTTTCAAGGTTGACTTGGATATGATTTCACAGTTACCCCCCAGGTGTGCATGGGAATTCAGTGGGAGTGGCTGCTTAACCATCCCCGAAGTCCTTCCTCGGTTTGTACCTGGATATGTGTCGGGGGTCAAGGTTTTTCTGTACATTGTTTCCAAACCTACGCACCTTCAAAACATATGTGATGTGACAGCATTTCTGTTTGACACCCTATCTCTCTGAGACGCCAAAATATGCTCATGGCAGCGACAGTCAAATGGATTCCTTCCGTTAATATTTAGAAATGTTCTATATTTACCACCTTCCAAAGCAGACGCTATACTGTCATTCCTAGGTTCAGAGTCAGGTCATATCTCCCCCTTCCGAGAGAACACCAACAAACACCACATGCATCTCTACCAGGGTTTTAGTTGGACTACTTTCTACAAAGATATTCCCGTAGTCAGCAAATCTAAAGTTCAGCCGCTTTCCGTCGGAACAAGCTCATCTAGGGAGCGGTGATTAGTGGCAACAATGAGACATTCCACAGGAAAACCCCTTTTGATTTCCTTGGGGGTTAAGAAGACAGAGGACCATTAAATTAAATTATACCTAATTGCCAGCGCAGTCGATACCAAATTGAGCTGATATGCATTCTTCATGACTTAACTAGATATCAGATATACGGAGGGGGGGTAGCAAGGCAGCGCAACACAAACTGATCCTTTGAACTGATAGCGAGGTATGGCGAGGGTAAAAGATACAGTGGGAGTCTCGTATTATCTGATTTGTCAAGGTTGCAGTCGAGGGAGGCTGGCTGCTCTCCAAAAAAGGAGATGAGGAGACACAAGGGAAGGTTGCGTTTATTGTCAGGAGTATCATACCTTGTTGAAACTGTCATGGAGCCAATATAAGGCGGCCCGGGACGCCGCCTGAATGTCATTCTTTAATTGGAAAATAAACTAGAAGTGGCACCGCCCGTGGCTAGGATTCGGCCCTATCTGTAGACCGGCATCTACGCCGCGGTTATTGTTTATGAACTGGAACAGTGCAATCCTAGACGGATTTTAGGGGAGGCAACATAGTAGATCACCTCTATCAAAATAGGCCCTCAAGAGATGCAACGGCATTGGAACACCTCGGAGAAAGAAAGAGAAAAGAGACGTTGTTCTATGTGTGTTTTGTTGTGTTGCCATCAGCCAGCTCCCATAACTTACAACCGACTACGTCTGTCCTGTGGTTAGTGAACCTCATGACTTTATTTTGCAAGGGATCGCAATACAGTCGTCGTATCCTTTCTGTGTATTACACATTCAAATGTATTCCAAGTGTAGGTCGCGCCGGGTGAATCCCTCGTCGCCCCGCCTTAACCTTTCCACTAATGCCTCACTGCTAATTGTGGAGCTGTGTACTCTCACCCCGACACTTTGGGGTCGGTGGCCTGCCCGTCAAGAGACTGAAACGGCCCAGTCACGCAACCGCAATCTGCCAGACCCCAGTGCCCAGTAGAAAGCCTCTTTTCTCTTCATGTACTCTATCCAAAACAGCTCAGTGTGGTGCAGGTGGGCCGACACCGATGGCAAGCCAAACAGCTTATGAAAACAAAACTCGCCCCAGCGATTCGGTTTGATGTGCGCGGCGGCTCTCCTCGCGGGCGCAGTAAAAAAGCCACCGGGTGCTATTTTTAATGATTGTTTATTGAGATTAATCCGCTACCTTGATCAAAGAGACCTTTGCAATCTGTGTGTCTGGCACTTTTTCTGTTTATGCTGCTGGCTATTTTGGTGGAAGTCTCAAAAAGCCTGGTTCAGCCCGACGTGGTTCTTTTCCATCACTTATGGACAGGGCCGCTGTTGGGAAGTCGAAAACTGAGAGCCGAGGCTCCTTGAACGCCCTTCAATCATTCCATCAATCACCTCTGTCCAATCCGGATGGCTCACAATGCGGTGCTGCTATTACTTAAAAAGGTCCCATGTCGCCCTTCCCTGATGTTGCCATTTGTCTTCCGTACACCCAGGCTTTCAACCACCACCACCACCACCCCAGCGCCACCTACCGCTCATCCATGTAGAGGCCCAGGTTCCAGTGGCGGGGGCCGGCTGGAAGCCCGCCTGCCAGGCAGGCTGGCAGGCTCTGGGCAAAGCAGGTACCTCGCTGGCTGGGCCCGCGCCAAAAAAAGGGATCCAAACATCTACATCATCATCGATTCTGCTTCTTCACATCATTACTAGACAAATTCATTTCTGTTAGGTCATCACGGTTCATTGTATCGCCATCCAATTCTTGTATTACATATTGCTTTTCTTACATCACTGGTGAAGCCTCTCTGCGTGGATTCGATTTCCATCAGATGTCTGAAAATTTACTTTTTATTCTACAAAGTTGATATCCTTTAGCAAATGTCAGAGGGTTGAGGTGAGAGTCAAAAATAAATACAAAAGAGCATAAGAATGGAGACTTTTGGTTTATTAACTGTCAAGTTAGAAGAAGAATAAAAAAAACTGTTTGGATGAACTGTCTGTTCAAGGCGTTTTGACACCGATGAGATTCACAAAACATTGTTAGTCTAATAACACTGAGAGAACGCCCTGGTATCCACGCTGTGACTGTGGAGTGATGGATTCCTTGTGCCGAGAGCTGTGTGAATCACTGGGACGTGTTTGCAACACAAGCACAACACCGTATCGGTCTCTGTCTCTGCATTGCTCGAGAAAGTCAAAGCTAGCAAACACTTGTAACCATCCTTGGCTCTAAAACTCCTCCACTTTCAGTCCTTATTTTTTTCTTCTTCAAGAAGTACAACGGCTCTGTCCTTGGTCGGGTCGCTAATGAATCATGCATCGGACCACAAAAAAAAAAAAAAGCCGCCTCACAGGACCAAAATGTCTGCTGTCCTCACCCACCTGCTGCCCGGCGTCACTAACCGCAGGCTGCTTCGTGTCCAAGGGTGTCATGGTGGCGCCTGCCCCGCGAGACAGGACCCTGCGGAGGGGACTTTTATTTAGGTCTCTCCACAGCGACTCTCCTCCTCACTCCGCTGCCTTCGCAGCTGCTGCTTGTTGGCGTCCATCTGCTGAGGGTATCGCTCATGCGTTTAGTGATCCCGAACTCATTACCGTCACCCACCTCCTATACCCTGTAGTTCTCCTCGCTAACTCAGAAGGCTCTGGTACAATCTGTCAGGGTGGGTTTCGACAGGAGGGGGTGGGGGTGGGGGGACCGGAAGTGACTGGAGAGGCAGTGTTGTAATTTTTTTTTTCCTGCCGCTTGTCTGAAGTGTGGAGACAGCCGGTACCCGGGCGGAGTGCTTCGTTGCTGAATTGTCGGTGCGTCGAGTCCACAAAGTTGAAGGGCACCGTGCCCCGGGACCCAATGTTATTGCCTGCTGTAACATGACAATGCAATCACAGTCTGCCCGGAGCGGAGAGCGTTCTGCAAAGAGGGCCAGTTCTTCTAAGTGCTCCGGCATGTCACCTGAGATACGGCGTGTGTGCTATTTTTTTTTATCAGTAACGAAAAAATTGACTTATGTTTTTTTTCTCTCTCTAAACCGGATGTATGACTGGGCTGTTCGACGGATGAGCAAGCTGTGTGTGTCTGCACTGACAACTGAATCCAGTTAAGTCCAGCTTGATAGATATCGGCTCAATTAGTCGGGGTGACACTAATCAACTCAAATTGATTTGATTATCAGAAAGTTAACGGTGCCACATTGATCAGTCAATCTATACTGCAGCCTGTTTCATTGGCAAAGTGCCACTTCTATCAATGGTGTGGATGCAGTGGTTCTTTCAGCTGTCCCCTGAAGAGAAAGTGACTTCAGGTTTTCATTTAATAGACTCAGCTTTTATGCGCCTGCTTTTGAAAAAGGGAACTGCTAAGGTAGGGAAATCAACCAATTATTCGTCCATCAGGGTGCTGTCCACAAACATAGGTCCCCAGTGTTAAGGCCCTGTTGTACAGCCAACAGAGGCTCTTAGAGCAAATTGCCTCCGTAAATACCACACCTATATAAACAAGTCATATTTAAAAAATTCCGACAAAGCCAAGTCAACGTTGATAGATGTGTCTGTCCGCGAAGGCCAATGAATAATGTAAATCAAACCTAATTCTTCCAGACCCGCCGTGGAGCTAAAAGGCATTTATATGCCTGGCGCCGGAGAGATGTGGAGATTCTCATTACGGCAAGGGGAACCAATCTGGGCTTTTAATAATAGAGGAACGCTTCCCGGCTCTCCGTTTGTGTCCCACAGCAGACGGCTCTCAGAGGTGCGGTTTGTCCTGCTCATCCCAGGGTCTGTATTAAAGGCACCCCCATCGCTCACTTAAAAGATTGTATCCTGGTGTAATCATTGCACATCTATTATCAAAGTCATGCAAATAGTAAATACTATTTAACATACCATGATAGGGTTCTGTGAAGCGAGGGCCTTTATTAACATTGACTACAGATATAAAATGACTTATCACCTTCCATTGATGTGTATCTTTTAATTGTATCCCCCTAACAAGAGGTGTGCAACTGCATAGTTGTCCATAGTTTACACTTTAAAAGTTGTTCATACTTACAATGAAACACGGGAGGATGGGCATGTTGCAATATTAACAATCAGAACAAAATGTTTAGAACAGATCTTCTTACATCTACATGCTGTTCAATTTACCACCACATTTTTATCATATATTTTCATTACCATGAAGAAAACACCTGTGGCTTCCAATAAGATCAAAAACGAAGGCATCTGTTTTGTCTGATGTTCATATCATTTTTCTTTTGAGAGTACAGCAGAGCCAAAGCCTGAGTATGAAGTGTACTAATGGCTACTCTTATTTCACACTTGTTATCCAACTGTTTTAGGGCCCTTTTGTTTTATCGCTATGACAAATTGAAAAGTCCTGTGCTGCAGATATTCCTACTCTTCTTAGATTAAAAAGTGCTGAACCATGAATATCTATTAGATTTTTACATTCCTTAAAAAACGCTCCCAGATAAATCTTCATTGGTGAAGGGATGTCCCACCTTCACAGAGGAGGAACATGTAATGAAAGTCATGTTAACAGTAGACTGGCCAAGACTGACGGACTAATATGTTCCCAGCACCCCCCCCCCCCCCCCCCCCCCCCGCTCCAGTCCAGGCCCTACACTGCCGTGCCTTAGGATGTGCCTACTCACACGAATCCCTCTGATGTTAAATGCATGCGGTTCCAGAGTGCCTCGTTTTTCACTCGCTTTCGCGCCGTGATCGATACTTGGAATAGTTGATTTCTTTATTCATCTACGCTGGCAGTCCTCCACTGCACTACACAAGCTGCTTGGAGAGAAAATTGAGCTTAGGTTACAAGCACTTGATAGCGTCTCTGCGATTATTGCTTGTGACCAACAAAGTAATGGGAATGGAAAACAGAGCAGTACAAAGACACACGATTCCAAAGTAGTCATAATGAATTCTCTTTTTGCGATTTGTCGTTTTCAAATTTGATGTGGCTAACTTGCTTAGCCTAAGGAGGGGTATGCACACCTCTTTGAGATCAAACAGAGGCATTCCAATGGTAAGAGTGAGGCCTGTTCATAACACAAACCTATGATATGTGACCTATCATCTTCAGCAAGCGATTTGATGTACTGCACATACAAAAACTCAACTGGCACACACCTTTGGTGGCTGTTAAACTAACAAGGCTAATCTAGCCCCGGCCTTGTCCTATTTTGCCGAACACGTGAAAAAAAATCACAACTCACCTTGTAAGTCGATGAAAGTATATGCCCTGCCTGTCAGCTCTCATCTCCAACATCTCACTCAGCCATTGTCTAATGGCTCACGGCAACATTAATGAGTTTCCAAACGGGCGTAAAATATTACCATGCGCTAATTCGAAGGCTGGAAATCAATTTAGCGCCGGTGGCGTCTCGCGATCCCAGTGTCTCTCGCCACTCCCGTGCGCCGGGACTTGCGGTGTGTGTGTGTGTGGGGGGGGACCTAATTCAACTATCACTCTAGAAGATTCTATTACATCTCGGTGGGCACCACTGTGAAAGTGGTGTGTCAAAATGAAGTGCTGCCCGTGCTGCATGGCGCGGGGGCACGGGCGGAGCGCCTTGTCCGCCGAGGTACGAACGCCGCTCACGTCGGTGAACTTTGGCCGTGCGTCCGTCACACGCGTGCGTCGCGCCGCTTCCCGCGGAATTATGGCCGCCGCTTGGCGTTCCCCTGCAGCCTTGGCTGTGGCGGAGCACACTGTAATGTCAGGGGGATACGTCGCTCTGGAGATTAGACACGGCGACCGGGACAGCACGTATGCACACACACCCCCCCACATTATCCGCGCACACTTTGCACACACACACACACACACACACATACACTATGCACACACACACAAGGGCATGCACCTATATTAGCTAATGCACACACACTGACCTATACACAAACAGACACATATAAACCCGACACTGCATAATGTTGCCTCTTTCTCTCTCTCTCACACACACAGACACACACACACACACACACACACACACACACTCACAATCCCAAGGTCATACACAGCTGCAAGTCCCAGCTGAGCCACAGTTTGTTCTGACTTTCTTTCATGTGTCAATGTGAGGGAGACAGTTTAATATGGATGTCATCATTAGTTAGGTGCGAGTGATTTAAAGTGTGTGAATGACAGATAATAGCTGGAGAACGATGTCTTCTGCTGAAGCGGTTGGGAGACGGTTATCAGTTCTGTTGGGAGTACAGAATTGTGACTACGGTTCCTGGCACTTATGGGAAGGACCGCCAGCAGAAACAGCATTGAACGTGTCTCGTTTGAAATGGCTTAACAAAGGCACGGCTCGGACTTATAGGCCTACTGACAATGGCAACATCCCCGAGTGTTACTTTGACGGTGAAATAGCGAACTCCAAATTGGACCGGGACCCACGGCTCTCTCCGACCTCAACAGAGTTGCCGAATCAGACTGCAGACGGCGACGTGTTCCTTTCGAATAATTGCTGGCTAGCGGTTTGCGTTGTTTCCATGGGCTGATAATGTACGTTGGATCAAGGCCATCTGGAAATAGTCAACAATATGAGCCAACCAACACGTTTGAGAGCGTGAGCGGAAGATTCTTCATTCTTGGATCAAGTCAAGATATTTGAAGAACCGGGACATGTGTCAGGTATTTCAAATGAATCTACGTGCAAAAACAAATATGCCACGAGCGACATTTCAGCCGCTTTTCTTCTGATGACAACTGAAAATAACACAAGAGAGAGCTTTAGCAAGTCAGACCAAATGTTAGCACCGCCAATGATCTGAAAATATATATGCCTAGGTAAGTCTTTGATGTCCAACAGTATCAGGCGTTGCATACTACCCAGACCAGTTGAAAACTCCAAGTGATACGGTTCAGGTCACTATATGCCCTACAATTATGGTCTACATGTAGCCAATTCCCTCTGACGTGTAAGACTCTGTCCGTGAGTCAGCAATGTTTCTCGCCTACTTAGAATACGCATACAACCTCCACGTCAGAGGTGACAGCCGCTGGTTTGGGATCAGCCCCGGTGGAGCGAGACACCATGACGCAGCACTTTCAGCGCTGCCTGTGGTTCTGCATTGGCCCTGTGTGTGTTCCCTGATAAACCCACGCACATCTACAAAAATAGTACATGAAATTGGCAAACGCATCTTTTAATAAGGGAATTACGAGATAGCTTATCTTGCCACCTAATTGGACCGATTGTAAATGCAGGAGTGCAGAGGAAAACATCTCAGTTTTTGTGGCCCACATATGAATACCAGACCCAAAAACAGGCCGACTCTCCCCCCAGAAATAGCATGTTGTAATTGCAAGGGGGCCTGTCACTAGATGAATGAATATTCCTTTTGATCAATATTTAAAATGGGTAAAAAAAAACAACCTTGTTTTTGTTTTGTGGCACCCGTGTGGTTCAACTAGTTTCACGCGGGAGACAAAACCAATTTGTCAGCATGCCTTGAGTTCAATATTATGTCATCGAGATTGAACACACATTTTACAAAGAGCCCTCAAGCCCACAGGTTGAAACCATATCGAGTCTCCCTGATGAAATAAATGGTATGAAATGAGAGATATATATTAGGTTCTTCAGAATTGCGGAAAAGTTGTGTGATTTGATGGAATTTATCAGGAGATGAGAACAATCATTGTTTTGCTGTCGGCAAAAAAAAAAGAAGGAAAAAAAAGAAAACACACTACAAACCATTCTCAAATCTGCCAAATCCATGGCATGTAGTTCGTGAAGACACAACAGTCTATTATCTGAAATGATAGGATTTTGTTCTTTTATTTCAGCGTATCTCATTTCAGCAAACGGCTTGCAGTCATTTTAAGTGGAGGCTAAACTTCGAGGCTTGTTCGACATGCAACTGTATAATCAGGAGAGATGGGTTTCTACCGTTTGAGGCCACGACATCTTTTGACTGATAGAAAAATAATCAATATCGTGATTCATACGCCTTAACTCTGCCTCATCGCTTCGGAAGACAATCTATAGCACCCACAACAATTCTGTGTCGTTTGCACAATGGCCACTGTAGAACATCGGTTCCGTTAATGCGGCTAGTTTGTTCGTTCCCATTGATTTTAAAAAGTAGACCGTCAGGGTCCCTTGGCCTTATTCTCTGTGTTTTATTTGTGGCCTATGAAGGACGACAGAGCAACCTAATGCCACTGTTCTTTACCGATTGTTCCAGCCCGACTCCATGTAAGTGCACCACCTAATTTCTACTGCCTTTCAGAGGCCATTACGTCTCCTAACCCAATAACATAATTGACTCTCTGCACTGGGCTTCAGGGAATAGAGCTGCTTTCAATTTCCTATTGGGTTAGGAATGGGTGGGGGGGCTCAGAAATACCAACAGTGTCCGCCTAAATTGAGTTGGCAGGACGAAACTGATTGTGTCTTTTTTAGCGTGGCTGTTTTGTGAAAGCACTTTTTTTTATGCTGGAGGACTTGTTGGCAGGTTGTTCGGCAGTAATGGGAGTTTATCAATCAGGCGTCTTTTGTCTGTCTTTCATCAGGAGACATTCATTCCAGTAGTTTGAACGGAAGACTTCTTTAAATTTCTGCCTGTTTTCTAAAAGGATAACACATGACTAGATCAGCAGCAGCAAAAACCAAAAAGAAGAAATCCCGTAAGATATGCTCACATTAAAAGATGCATAAAAATGCTTACACAATTAGAAGAAGAGTATTCAAACATCCATGAGAAAAATACTTTAAATAAATGCAACAATAAATGAAGCATGATACAGAATGCCACAGAAATGTAATACAAACCATATTAAATATCAATCTTCACTCTTTACACCAGAATGATAGGGTGTTCCAACACGTCCCCAGTAGAACTCCAAAGATGATCAGACATTTGTTTGTATACTTTCTGTATTTCCTTTTCCACAAGGGGCACTCTATTTATATTGTTTCCTGGCAAGGCATCACTGAGGAAGGCCTCCTGTTGTGACAACCCTAATAAGCTGTTTTAGTTGATTTGTCAACGGGGGACACACAATTTATGCTGGGATGGATAGCACTTAAATTGATGGACAGTCAATTTGAGAACTTTATATTAGCCAATATTAATACAAGGCTGTGAGAGGGTCAAAGGTGCTTTTGAAAGAGGACGTTCCGTGGCTGTTGTGTCGGCAGTTGCACAAGCACACTGCAGAGAGTAAAATACTGTGTAAAAAACATGCATTCCTTAATGGACAGGGGAATTTCCACAATATTTATTTTCTAAGCAGAAGGTACATACTGTACCATACTTGACAGTGCACCTTGCTATCTACACGCTCATACTGTAGACCAAATGAAAGGAAAACCAATGTGGGTGTCGTTTTGGGGGTGCAACATTGTGTTGTTTTGTGGTCCATAACATTGTTGAGCTGGTAGCTTCCAAATAGTAATATACAGTCAGTGGTTTGCTGAGCTGAATGCAGGATGCCTTTGTCTTGACGGCTTTTGTCCTTGAAGCCGCTGCCTTAAACCGGTGGGTTGGTGTTGGCACATCCAACACGCTGTTGATTGGTCCCCCGCGGTGTCTTTCACGGGACAAATCCCCCCTCGTCACTCCTCCCTCGCCCAGTCACACCGCAATCCCACCATCGGAGCGTAACAAATGTCTCGGAGCCAAAGCCCACATATCTTCCCGTGACCCGAAGATCATTCTTAACGGAAAGTCAGCTGATCCTATTTTTTTTACTCCCTCTCCCGTCCCCATTTACTTTCTCCTGTCCGCGAAAAGGGATTCGAACACTGGCAACTCCATAACCGCGGCTATATACCTCCGTACGGAACGAATGCAGCGCGAGGACACCTCTTGCTCTCTCCCTCTGGAGACGGATGACAGCGTCTGAGAGCTGTCTGAGGCGGGGGGGTGGGGCGTTTTGGGGGATGGAGGAGGAGAAGGAGGAGGAGGGGAGGGAGAGTGATTGCGCATGGACGGCGGTGGCACAAGATGTCCTCTGTGGAGTGATTAATTCCAGGCCCGACGTGATTTATGGCCCCACCATGCCTGTTTGGTAGGTCACTTTGGTGCCATATCAGTCAAGCTGTGCAAACACCACTCTGATATCAGTGTTGTCGAACAATAAGGTGGGGACAGACAGATAGACAGTTGGCGGTGGGAATCAAAATGGCAACTCGTTTCTATCTGCATTGTGGGTAATTACCGTATAAGTCAGGCTGTCTTTCGATTCCCTTGAAAGTTGCAGGATAAACTAGGTACCCCACAAAAAGATTGCATTATTTCCTATCTTGATATGGCACATATTTATTTTAAAACAATGACACGAAGCAACCGCCAATTACACCTGAATTGTCTCACTTCGTTGACCGAGAGGAAGAGAATGAATCGTGTGCCACCCATAAGGACTTCTGATGGTCTGAAGTGACTGAAAAAAGAAAAAAAAGGTCCCAGATCGGAACTCTAAATAACGGTTGCCAGGCAACATCATCCCTGACAGCCATTTCTTCAATTACTCTGTTCATGTTAATCCCGTTTTTCCATTGTGGTGTCAGGACTGCTAATGCTAATTTAAAATAAGAAGCATATTCGAAATAGAATCTGAGTAATAACTCAGAGGCTGGTGACGTCCCAATTATCACTCAAACAAGTGTGCTGCTGCCGTCCTCGTGTCATCCCTGTGTGGTATGTGTGGGTAAAATGTTGAAGCAGAACCGTCATTATTTGCTCTAATTGGAAATTCACCATCATAAGACATAGTTAGTGTATCACAGCGATTCTCCAAGACTGCCACTGCATAAGGAACAAGTGGATATTCATTGGTGAGGTGCACTCAGCAAGGCTTCATTTTCTAAAACACTTCAATCCACAATTCTGTGTGTGTGTATTTGTGTGTGTGTGTGTGTGTGTGTGTGTGTGTTTGTGTGTGCACAACTGTCTGTGTGCGCTTAGGTTGCAAGGCTGTGCAATACCATGAAATTAACATTAATTTGGAACATTTTCTACACCTTACCCAAAACATTTTTTTTCTCAGATATTTAAAACACTGTGCAATCTGAAATGCAATAAGAAAATTGGCAAAACAGTATGACCATCTGGAAGATTAAACAGTGTGCAGAACTAGTTTATTTGTCTAAAAGGGAGATATAAATATTCATAAAGCCTGATTATCGTCACTACTCTGAAACCGACACTCACACACGCACACACACACATGCACACACACACATGCACACACACACCTACGCACACACACGCACACACACACACACACAGAGACAAGGAAAAAAGAAGAAATAAAAAAGAACATGGTGCCCTTCTGACCAAGCTGTGTTGTTTACATAATTAGTATGAAAATTAGAGTTCTGAACTTCTTACATTATTGTCAAACTGCAAACAATTTGAGTGAAAATATAATTTTTCAGATAAGTTAAAGAAGCATGCCTCTAGTGCAGGGATGACTTACACAAAACATACTATTGTGTAACTTGTGTAACCAGCAATCTACCGTACCCATGAAGAAATGTCAAAATGAGTAGCAACATGTGATATTCATGTCAAGTTTTCTGATAAGAGAGACAAAGTGAAAAACGATAGACTATGGTCAGAAGGTATTAAGCTAGAGGAAATGTGCCTGATTTCCTGTATTCCACTGTTTGTTGTCGCAGTGACACATCCTTCTCGCCAACCTGGGAAGGAGCCGTTCATTTTAATGAGCCACTCCAACTTGTTGAAATAAATGTGAGCAATCTTCAAGCCGGTGACTAATGGCATTACATGAAGTAGGCTTACTTGGGAGAGCAGCAACTTGAAGGTCCTTCCGTGTGTCGCGGGGCTGCAGTCAACAAAACCTTCCTGTGACACAGCCTTTCTTTTGCCTTTTCAAAGCAAGAGGTTCGATTAAAGACTGCATTTTGACATAAAAGGTATAGAAAAAGGTGGACGCTACATGCAATGGCCTAAGCTATACCACGGATGCAAAATGCATTAGGGTATTATGCATTATACATTTTTTTGTTTACTGGAAATCAAAGTAACTCACTTTTAACACTTGTTGGCACGTAGAAGCTTGTGTCAGGATTGCCATTCTACATCCGCTAAACCTTAGCCTTGTCTGGTGGATGGGGAAACATTCAACTTTAAACCGTCAAAAAACGGCTAGCAACCGAAGCCAAGGTTACTACCCCCGTGAGCTTCTGAATGGGCATTAAATAGCCTATGCTCAACACTTTAACCCCATCTTCTGTGACAGCTGAGTGAAAAATACCAACAGCAGACAAAACGAGGTGAGGGTGCAGCACTAATGACAATTTGGAATAAGGTTATGTTAACCTCATTAGGTTAACATGGTCCTATGATTATCTTAATTGAACCCAGATTACATGTGCCTATCTTCAAGGCTATTATGTAAATGAGGTCAAACAGGTTAGTAAAATGACTCCCAGTCCATAGATAATTGAGTTCACTCCCCTCAATGCATATTTCAGATGCATTAGTTCCTTGGATGCAAATGGCCCCATAAGACACAGAGGAACACATGGGTTACCTTCACCAAAAGGACGATACCAACGTACGTGATACGTGTCAGAACGATTGATTGATGAAACCATCTTCTAAATACAGTGTGATTATGTAACTAGTAAAACTGTTTTTCATAATTGCAGAAATACTTTCTCTATCATAAACTTGATCAAGATTGACCTAAATAATATACATTTACAGCAATCAGGAGGATTTATTTTACATGCATTTCCACATCCATTAAAGTTTTGCATACATTACGTTAAATGTAATGCATTAAAGTTTTGCATATTTCATAATAAAACTAAAACGCAAAGTAATACCTCTTTGAAAATCATCGGTTTGTACGTTTTTTCAAAAAGGTGAACAATGTGTGTCTGATGATGACTCAGCTTTTCTTCAGACTGGGATATTGTAGTCGTACGTGCACTCAACATTCGCTGGGCAAAAGCACACGTTTATTATCTGTATGGGCATATGGGAAAATTAACATAGGCTTTGACAGTCAGTTGTGTACATGCTGTCCACATGGGAGGTGTGCATCAATGAAATTATGGCGTTGCACGCCTTGCATGTTTAATTCTTGTTGTGTCTGAAATTCTTAATTAAGCTATTTCTTTCTTTCCTTTTCACTGTGAAATTATTCATAATTCACCAAGCTAGAGAAAGTGTGAGGTCAGAATTTGAACCAGAAAGTAGCAGATGCTCAAGCAAGCCTCACTGCTCTTTCCGTGGGCCAAATGTGTAATTGGTCTGACAACACAAGCCTACAATATCCCTATTACAAAACACAGAAATAAATCAATATTCAAGACATTTCATTCAGTATTTTTGTAAAAACACTTATATGACTGTTTAAAAACAACTTATGTTCTCGGTCGGGCAAAGATAAACTATTAATTTAGGCATTTGAGTGGACTGAAAATGTACCAGTTCAAATATGGTGGGCAAACAAATTGTGTGACCTATTTTAAGTGAGACTGAGGAGGAGGAGACAATGAGTGTTGCTATGGGCAACTTGTAACTCGGTGCTCCGGAGATATCCGGGAAGGCAAAGATGGTGTGTGTGTGTTCTCAATTTATCTTGCGAGCGAGGATCTGGAGGGCAACCGTGTGGTGAGCGATGATCCTGCCATTCCGGGCCTCGTCCTTCTCATTTGCAGAGCGCTAATTAAATCATAAGGCAAAGAGTTTGATTTGGAGCCCGAGGGCTGGGCGTTTTTTTAAAGATACAAACAGGTGAAAAATGCATCCAGCGTCGACACGTCCTCCCGACTGTTACGTGCGGGTGAGAGCCTATCCAAGGTCATCCAGGGGATATAACAACATCCCCTCAGTATGGAGACCGCAGTACACTGCATCCAAGAAACAAAGATGTTTTTCTCCCGCCACCTGTCCTCGAACAAGAATGTCACTTTTGAGCAAAAAAAAAAGTGAAATTTCTTTCCCACAATACAGCGCGAGTGATTGACCTGATCTTAAGAGTATGTTTGAAGAGTAGTGTGGAGAATATATGTGGAAGAACTACATCCACACATTATAGGTTACACCTTTGTTATTTCCTAGCCTACTGTATGTGATTAAACACATTATTTCAACCATATTCACAAAACAGATGCATTTTTTTTTGTTTCAGAGCGTTCAAACTATAAACAGCAAGTGAGCGCAACAAATCCATTCCATAACATTTCCTATGAGGAGAAGCCAACCTACACATACAATTCTGTGGGATTTGCCACTTGGAATGCATCCGGCTTTTGGGGAGACATCAGTCAGCTCGGTGGTCCAGTAGAGCTGTCGTCCCTCCTGGACATAACAGGATTCTCCCTTTCCTCTCCCTAATCCTCCCGTCTGGGCAGTCACTCACCTGGACTCCCTGAACGGTTTATCCATGGCTAGGGCAAGTTAGGAGATCCCTGGATGTGAGTCTCATTAAAGGGTAAAGATAAGAAGTGAAACTGCCACAGGGGCAAATAGAGCACAGCCCTGTAATTCTGAACGAAGGCTCCAGCGTGTGGTCCTACAGTTCCTACATGTTGGTATGAAGAAATACTGAGTCATCAGGAAGAAAACGTACTGAGTGGTTTAAAGCAATTATCGTTGATCGACTGTTTTTTTTTTATACAAATTACAATGTGAATTATGTGTTTAGAACTGTCATAAGATATTTGGTTATGTCATGGGAGCCCGTCCGCTTGCTCTACCAGGGCTGCCAGGCAACCTGCTAGTCAGCTAATCCATCTCACCTCTCGTCAGGATCATTAGCTTCACCTGTTGTGTCTATAATGGCTTTCACCTGTGTTTCCCTGGATGTGACCCCTGTTTTCTCATTGTCTTTTGGTTAGTCATTCAATCCCCTCGGTTGAACTAAAGGTATTTGGCTGTGTTCGGTATCGCCTACTATGCATCCATAACATACTAAATATGATGGAAAATGTGTATGCAGTATGCCTAGGGTACATCGAATATGAAATTTGAGTATAGAAAAAGATTCCGGATGACATACTAAAAGGTAATTTACCTACTTGAATCCCTATGCACATATGAATGTAGTTGAACTAGAGGGCTCTACTGTAAAATGTAGTTAAACTACTAGTTTAATTGCATGTAGTTCACTACTCTCAAACCTACTGTTGCACCGGAGTGGCAGTGTTTATCCGCTGACCATCATGGCTACCAGCATGCTTTGCAGGCCCCCTAAAAAGGGACAGTTCACAAGTGTTGTTCCTGTTGTTCATTACTGTTGTATGGTGATCTGGATTATGTACAGGTTGATGCGAGTGCTGCTGTTTAGTTTGGGTTGTTGTATGACACCTGAACCGTGTGTGTGGCGTGTATGTATATGTCGTCACTGCGTTATTATATAGTTCAACACGTTTTCTCCCTTGGTTTTGCTACCTGCCAAGTGCCAAACTAATCTGTTGTCTTTCCCACTCACTGGTTTGCCACATTACATGTCTATTCATGTTCCCCCTAAATGTACCAGTATACCACTCAATAGTATGTGGCACATTGCTGCCACAAATGTTTTTTTTTATTTGTTTTTAATTATCTTGTTATAAAGCAATGACATCACGCTATACCCGAAAAAACTCACGTTTATAACTAAAGAAATCATTATCTCCTTATAACGAGATAGGATCACGTTATTAGGAGATGACATCACATTATTACAAAACAAGTTATTTACTTGTTATAACAATATTCTTTTGTTTTCAAAGTGGATCTACCAGTAACTGCTACTTTGACTAAGTTGTTTAAGTGAATAAATTTACTTCAGTATTGGTAAACATTGGGAAATGCTGCTGTGCTTGAGGTATGTAGATTTAATTTGTGTTAGTTTACATACACTGCAGAGAATTACAGAAATCGTAACGGCTGTAATGATGCAAGAACACACCAGTCTGATCTCTATGATTTTTATGTACCAACTCGAGCAACATTGGATGCTGCATCTTATCTTGTAAACTCAGAGTAACGTCTATTGTATTAATGCTAATGGTGTCATGTGGTGATTTGTTTTGAACTGCGGACAATACATTCATAGTGAATTAAAGTTTCATATCAAACAATCGGTTGGATGACACCACCGGTTCATGAATGTTTAATGTGATACTGCTCCATCAGCCAGACAGCGAGCTTCGATAAGTTCAGTTAGCAAGCTAACATAACAGCCTGGAACATTGCTATCTGGGTAGCTAGCGAGCTGTGAGGAGGCCACTTGCCAAGTCACTTATTCATCTAAATTATGATTATTATGAATTATAAGTTATTCCCCTTGGCTAACACAATTGCATTCAGTAGTCAATCCAAGTAGACTTCATGTGAGTGTGTTCTGAGTAGTTGAGTGTGAGAGTGGTTGTAGTGGTGAATGTGAAAGGCAAGTATCAATTTTGGCCTAATCTCCAATTCGGAGGTCAGAGTTGTCTGCAATCTTTCTTGAGTGGGTTCTTATATTCATGTGCAACATGGTAAGGTCACTGAGGCTATAGAACGGTTAACCCGTGACATTACTTGATTGCCCTCCAATTAGTTCTGAATAGCTGATGTACTGGCCTGTATTTTGAAGATTTTCTGTCTTTTTATCTCGTGGATCTGATTTATACCCTAATCATCTGTGAGCTTTACAAGTGGTTTCCCTACTTATTTGTTTATTTGAAAATATGAAATCCTTAAAATAAAAAGTATAGAATTTAGTTTCACGATTAATGTTTTAAACCCATCTGTCTATGTAATAAGAATAGGTTTTTTATTACATGTTTGTCATCCTTCCTTACTCCCACACTTCAGACTGACCCCAACAAAATTGGTGCGTGTGCATCACTATAAAGTAGTTACAGGCTTCAATAAATCACAATGAAGCTTATTTGGAAGTCAGTTTCTTGCAATAATCAAAGGTTTGCAGTGACAGTAACACATTTGGTAAATAATGAGGATAACAAGCTTTGCATTGCCTGAAACCACAGCCATAAAAAAAGCTAGTGGACCCACAAATTAACTCGATTTCTAATAGATTGGTCTACCACGAGCGAGCGTGCCTGTCTTTTACCATGCCATTTTAGCAAACCAGAAATTCTAAAATGAATCTTGTGTGCCGAGGAGATTTTCTTTTACCAAGAAATATCTTTTTGGTTTTCAGTGTCAGGCAAGGCAAGCAGAAACCTACTGCGGGGCAGAATAACTTATTTTATCACATAAACAAAGAGCTAATACACTCAGATATCATCTAAAAGTGATATCTTGGCCGCATCGAAACTTCCGTAGGGCAGTCCTTGCCGATTTTTCTACCTGTAATTTATAGTCGGCCAGCCGCGGCCGCAGAGAGAAGTCCAACACGCTGCCCCTTTAACCTGGCAAGGTGTTGAGTTATTGATGCCTTTCCTCTCTCGCTCCCTCCGTACAGTAAAGGTTATGCGGAGTCTTTTGTATTCTGGCTCTGTCAGTTCGTCTGGCGCGTAATGTGTTTGTCAGGCATGGAGGCCCCTGAGGCTGCCAGCCTGAACTCCAGCCATACGTCTTTTCCTTTCATTACTTTGTCATAGGAATCCAGTGGCCTCGAACCGGGCCTATTAATCTAGGGTCAGCACGCCGCCCCTGACTGGCGTGCATGTCAAGTCACAGTCGAAGGGAGACGAGATTCCCCAAAAAGTACCTCTCTGCAAACCAAATGGGAACCACAAAGCAGAGAGGAACAATGGGATTAGGGCAGAACCATGCGAGGGAAACTGGTGGATGTTTCATCTTTTTATTTTTATACAATAATGTGTATTGGGGACTGAACATCAACAAAGGGTTATGAATTAGCATCTTGTACAAAGAGGGAATGATCACTGAGGCCTGCAATAACTGTATGCAATAATGCAGGTTCAGTTGGATTGCTAGATCTGTATGCTGATGTGAATTTCACCATCAAGAAATCATTATCAATCATATCTATTATTTTATTAACACGCAACAACTCACTGGTTAGTGTACAGTGCAACACACGAGTGATTGCATTGTGAAGTCAACCATATCTACTCTGTCCTGTGTAATTTGATGGCAAAACATTAAGGGTGTCGGGCAAAATGAATAATAAATCCACCCGATCTCCATTAAATGCTTGTTACCATTACTTGACAGTAATAAATGTACACTTACCGATTCACTGACAAACAGAGGGAGATAGAGAGAGAGAGAAAGGGGGATACACAGATAGAGGGAGAGACAGAAATGAGAGTGAACTGAAAGCGACTCGCATGACAAATAC
This sequence comes from Galaxias olidus, assembly GCA_026901105.3. Taxonomy (NCBI): domain Eukaryota; kingdom Metazoa; phylum Chordata; class Actinopteri; order Galaxiiformes; family Galaxiidae; genus Galaxias; species Galaxias olidus. The sequence continues at coordinate 210,642 of JAPMUY010006164.1, read as the reverse complement.
CTCGCCTGCAATTGAAAGTGCTTGCTAACATTATCAATCTAATTGCTTTTAGAAAATGATAATTGTGCCGGGGAAAATTGGGCCAACGTCTGTGCTGGCCAGTTGCCATTGCATTGAAATTATTTTTCATGATCGTTAATTCTCAACACGTTTCGCAATTAACCAGCCGATCTAAATGTTTATTGTGGCACTAGATATATGTCGTGCCAGTTCTAAAAGCGTGCAAGTTGATTCAGTGTGGCAGTACAGTGATTAGAGAGACACCTTTAGAGTAGAGGAGTACATGATATGAAACGTGCACTGTCCTTTGAGAGAAAGAGGAGCGCCAGTGTTGACTATTGGGATAATCTTTGTTTACAGGATTGCCAACCTCTACAATTAATCTCCCTTTATCCCTTTGTCACTCTAGACGATGACGCAACCATTTGTAACTCGAGTTAATTTGAGTCGAGGGGCACAAGTTTGCGCGTGGATAAGGATTTGCTTGAATGCCCTTCACTTTTTCTTCATGTAGAGCCACAAAGGAGAGGCACACTTCAGTTGGTCTACTGTGTTTTCATGCATAACAATGTGCGGAAGTCTGCCAATCGATGGCATCTTTTAATGAATGTAGATTCAAGCTTTTAAATTCAGCCATATCCATGCCCTCTTCACCCCCCGTGCTAGCTCTGTGTAATAGTTGGGTCGTCATATGTTTCAGTTTAATTGAAGCGTTTTGCTCAGGACAACTTGGCTCAACGCATCTCTTCCCCCGTCAAGCCACAAAGGCATGGAATAGTTTAGGTTGTAGTGCCATTACTCACTGAACGAATGTTTAATCATCCCTCCCCCAGCTATTGATTTGCCATTAGACGGCAACTATTTAAAGAAAACCTTGAAAAGGATTCCTCCGATTCGTCGTGCTCCCGGCGCCTCTTAATCACGATGGCGAAACGGATGACCTTGGATTGTTTGTGGTATCACAACAGCCCATCAAGTCTCACTGACGCCCGGCCCGTGAACCTTCCTGAGACCATATATCACGGGCCAGCGCCGGAAGGCACTCTTGATTGTGCATTTGAGTGCACATAAGGGATTCATGAGGTAACATAAAATAAACATGGAGGCGAGCCACTAACAACACAAGGCGAGCCGTAGTCCCAGGTTGACACTTACCAGGAAACTTTGTTTTATTCTAGGAAGAAGTAGAGGAAGCGCTTACGAACCCTGATGTTGATAAAGAGAAATATTATGCAGGTTCTTCGAGTAAAACATGCATCCTCATAAGTTATGAAACACTCTCGACCCTAATGATATGGAATGGACAATGGGTAAGTTGTAGTATCATTATTTGGCCATCAAACAATATATAAAAAAAAAAACCCTAATTCATAAACAAAATTCATAAAAACTCTAATTAAATTAAGCGAAAGGCGAAACAGTTATTGAGTCGCTATCTGGGAAGCGCCTCCATCGTATGTCAAAGTTAATATGCACAAAACCGAACATGTATCAATGCCATTAAACTGACAACACCTGTGTCATCTTCAGTAGAGAGACGTTTCTAATGTTCTGACACGTTATGTTCTGCACTGCGTTGCACATTTATCAGCTCCTAAAGCACTAAAGCGTTCCCCATCAGCACTCTGTCTGTCAAAGTTTCGAAAGACACTTAGCTCCTGTTGGGGGTTGATTTAGGCAAATTGGTTTCTGGTAAAGAAGTGTGTGTGTTTGATGAATCGTGACTGTATGAATCAAACAAATGAGGTGGGTTTGTTCTGCAGTGATGCAAAAGTCTTGCTGACTCGAGCGAAAGGTGTTGCCGAAAAGTGATTCAGCTTTTTTTAAGTGACTCAAATAAATCCCAAACTGTTGGTAAAATAGCATAAACTAAAAATCGGCACACTAACAGCAGGATTGTAACTTCAATCGAGGAAGCGAAAAGTTCTGTCATTTGCATGATACGGTAATCAGTCCCAAATCCATCAGTCTGTCAATGCTCAAATCCATCAGTCAATTCATAGGCCAAAAGCGGAACCTTTACGCCTTCACTATACGTTTTCACTCTTCATGTAATCTGCTGGTTGTTAGTCAAACTGGGAAGCTTGTTGTTTGTATGGTCTGTAAATCTACTTATAATGTGTAGTTTTTAATAGGAAAATGTTTTGTTTGCAATATTTGTACAGTTGTACATTTCTTTGTACAACTGCTGTTTCCAGAAATAACTGAGAAGAAGCTTCCACAATGTTGGGAATACATTTTAATACAACATGGTAACATTTGGAAATGTATTTTATAGGCACTGGTTTTGATTTCAAGGAGTTGAACATATTTGCAAATGTTTTTGGCATTGTTTTCGTAGGGAGATATTTTAAGGCTGTGCCCTAGACAGCACAGCCTTTTTCATGTCAAGCTAAACTGTCAATTCAGTAAATTAAAATTAGACGGAGATTGTTTCGGATGGCTACAGAGCCATAAGTACTCCTAACTTGAAAAAGCCTGCCTAAGAACAAAATCCTTGAAAGTGGATACCTAAGATTGTTTAATAGTAACTCGACTCAAGGTTTTTTTGTTGTGATTTATCAGCTTCTTCCATTATGCTGGAATAACAAAACAGGAGTGCAGGCCTAGTAATGTATCAGAAGAGAAAGGAATTTCACACTTCTTTAATCCTTGAATTTTTTTAAATTTGACCAGGGCATGAATGTGTTGGCTACAGAGAAGTTAACAACATACCTACCAAGGCTCATTTGGTTTTAAACCTATGTGAAATGTAAAAGCCAGGCTGAAAAGTGTATATACATTTTAGTTTGGATTTTGAAAACCTATCTTTCAGGATTCAGCTCATTTGTGTGTATTTTATGACTACGTCTGCAAATTATTCCAGCGCGATAACCCTCTAGATACAGTTTAACCAGCAGAACCTTTAATGGTCACCTGGGGACAAACCCTATTCATTTCAACACTTCACTGTATTAGGATCGAGCACAACTGTGTGAATTCTTCTTTTCCTGCCGCGTCAGCAAATTCGTCCTGCATTACAACTTTCTAAATATAGTTTGAAATGCTCGACGGTCAACTGGGGGAAAGACAGCTAACCAACTGTTATGATAACACCTCCTCTGGTTTGGGATATCAATCAGCGTGTGACACTGGGCCACCTGTGCCCCTGATGTAAAAGGAACCCTTCGCTCTCACTAAGAGGGAGACAGTGCAGCTATTTACTGTCCCAGCTGTGTCTGCCGAGGTGTATAAGTTGCAGCTGGTACAGTTGATGAAGCCACCGTGTCGTTATGCAACGTTTTTCTTTTTCAATTTAGACAAATTGTTACTATGCACGTGTGGAATTCTTCCCCGTACTTTGATGTTAAGTATGCCTGTTTAGGCTGGTTATTTATTATGCTCCTAATTACAAGTATGGTTCAATTAACTGTCCATACATTACTTTCCAGTTGAAGGTGGAAAAATACTTTGTGCATTTTACTCCTCTCTTATTAGGGATGACATGGCGTTCTGTGCAAACGTTTTATGCAGGTGTGAAGTCTTTAAAGTTAGAAAAAACATTTAATATAAAAATATAAATGTTAATAGTCCTTTTGTTTTTTTATCAATTCATAAAATACAAAATGAGGGGAAAAGCAAATCTGTATCAAATCAACATTTGGTGTGACCACCCTCCGCCTTGAAAACCGCACCCCCTGCCTGAAACTTATGCACAGTACTGTATTTCACAGATACTTCAAAAGTGTTCCAAAAATATGATTCCTTTGCGCTGCCAATACATTGAAGCAAAGCCGGGGATCCCGATTTCATACAAATTAACCTTTCATATGCGGCAGACATGGAAGACAGCAGGCGTGGGCGAGCCTCAGAGAGGCGATAACAAGCAGGCAGGTCTTTTTTTTTTGATCACGTAGGGTGACTATGGGGGAAGATTGGCACGCTGAAACTCGGGACCCATTTCCGCCCAAAGCTAACCTCGTCCTTTCCCCAACTCGACACGTTAAGGGCCTCGGCGGTGAGATGAGAGGGTGTTCCTTCTTTTTTCTTCTCTCCCCTCGCTGAAAGATTACATAAGTGCATCAACCAATTTGGAAGCCGTGGAGGCGGAGGATCCTGAGCGCAGCCGGCAGAGGGGTATAATGTATAGCGCGGACGAAATTGTAGCTGGCACACCATGCATCATAGCGTGAGACAAATGCAACATCTGCTTGGTGAGGGGGATTTGAGACCATCTGTCATTCTGTATACCCTAGCTTTACGTCGCAAGCTCGTGGGACAGGGGTGTTACACCACGTTATGTGTTAGTAGCTCTCAGCCACTGCAATATTTATAGGGATCCTCTGGAATGGCGCAGGAAGCCGCAGTCATTGGGTGGAATTGCCCATCTGCGTTTGGGAATATTCAACCGAACTTTTTGGCGGTTGACAAAGGGAGTTTTCTTTGAGATGTGCTTCCCCCCCCATCCCCCTCAGGTCCAGTTGAGGTTTATTAATGGTAATGACGGCCACTGACAGGAATTAAAAACCCTGGGATGATTGTAGATGCCGCCGACGCGCGCCTGGAAGTTGCTGGGTCAGGGGGAGTCTGTCAGGAACCATCTGGGGGGAATTCCACTGACATCCATGCCTCTCCCGGACGCGTGCGTGGTGTGGGATTGCACACCTACCAAGGAGAACCGCCTGATGAAGAGGCACTTTTGAGCGAGACTTTCTAAAAGACTGTAGTCATCACTGACAAAGTTGAGGCAACACATAAGATTTTCCTATACAGGCACATTGTCAAGGGAAACTTGTTAGAGGCAGATCAAGGCAATGGGCTTATTTAGCATTTGCATACATTATCATGTTGTGGTTGTCAAGGTGAAAGCTGTCTTGCGGCACGGAGTGCACCAAGGTTTGAGGCTCTATCCCGTGCACATTAGATTGGGAAATAGGACAGAGCCAGTCGTGATGGGAGAAATGTGTTTTCCGACCTCGCAAATTAGGGAAATTTCCCCACAGCTCTTTGAAAGTGTTAGGGCATGTAGTGTGCGTGTGTGTATGTGTATTATTTTTAATAAAGCCCAACATTGTCTGAGTGGTTTTTTACCTTCTCTTGTTGACGGCACCATTTTCGTAAGTCTCTTTGGATAAAAGCGTCTGCTAAATGATTGTACGTAATGTAATGATACATATTCACTAATAGGTCTTGCCGGGTAAATGGGGCATGAAGCCATGGCTGGCTTTTCCTGATTGACCATGGCTGGTGCTACAAAGTGATAAGAAATGTATGATTGTACACAGTTGCTTTGTTTGGAAAGAGGGTAGGGTCTGTGGCTCAACATGCCTTTCTGAAAAGGACATAAAATGGACTCAGATGCAGCTTTGTGTGGAATTTGCATAAAGCTTTCTTCTTTCAACCTGCAAGCGACTCTGTATGTGGCCAAAGCTTTTAGACTGTCAGTTGCAAAGTAAGGCTCCCATGGTACATAAAACAGCTTGCTTTTGTGACCCAGGGAAATTGAGTGTCAATTAAACTTTCCGTACACTTCAAAGTTTGACAGGCACAGGGGAGAAAATAATTTTTCCACGTTTGATGAATCTAAAGGGTGTCAAGTTGATACCAAAGTGAGGCGAAACGCGTGTCCTGTGGTGAGCTGTTCTTCATTGGCAGTCCTGTTTTGTTTGGGAAGATTGTCAGGAAGCAAATAATTCAGTTCACCAAACCTCCAGAGCCATGGCAAGCAAAGTCGTAATTTAATTATACTAGTAGCATCCATACCCTTTATACGTTGGAGAGATGTCCTGAATTTAGCTAAAGGGAATCTCTTTTCAAACAACTTTCGTTTCCTGCCCCCCTGGAGTGCCTTCCTTTTCATCCTGCTTTGATTCCGACCGCCTTGTCTGTTTTTATTTTCTCCTTCTGCTACCATGAGTACTTGTGGTCTTTTGATATTGTCCTCATCGTTTCAGGGTCTTCTGAATGGATAATGTCCTGTTTATTTATTATTGTCCTATTCTTTTTTGGACCGGTTTCATTCCGGTTAGGAGTTGACTCATACCTCCTTACCTAGACGGTTTGAAGAATCTCACTTCAAAAACAGAATCAATAAGCTGTCATGTTTGAATGACGAATGCGTTGTCATGAAATTCAGATTTCAACCATGAGATTATTTGCTTAAAGAAAAAAAACTGTATTTGTAGTGTTGTGTTGCTGTATTCAAGGACTGTGACAATTCTATGACCAAAAACATATTTTTTCCTATTCATTTAATTTTTTTTGGTTCATGCATTGATTATTCATAATATAAAGACGCAAATGCATTAGGTTCACATTGAAGCACCAAGGTGCGGTAATGGCTGACTCCCTCAATCAAAAGAGAGGAGATATGCATGGAGAGGTTCACACTCACCCTGATTGGTGGGTCAGAGGTAAACAAATGTAAGGTGGCCTGCCATAGCCGAACAAAATGCTCTTTGTGATTATACTTCCTGTCTTCGACCAATGGACCCATGAATATTGGACCAGGTAATTACAATTATGTTTGTGCCCTCAGACCTAAAAATTTGCCACTTCAATATAGAATCAAAAATTCATTTATGTGTTTGCCCATGGATGACATCAATTAATTAATCAGTGAAGGCAGGAGGCATAAGTTGAGTGTCTGAGAAATTAAATTGAATAGTAATAAGTTTAATCATATTGAACTGACTGTATAGGCAAGGAAAACCTGTATGTCCGCATAGCCAGAGGGAATATAGACGCTTGACGCCAATACTTACCCTATGCAAACACAGGTAACGAAACGCAAACTTAAAGACAAAAATGTCATTTTTCGACACAACAAACCCGCGGTCGAGCGTCCGGCACTTCCAATTGTAACTGCGCGCATTAACGCAGTCCAGTCAGTTGGAGAGCGAGCAATCTGTGGCCATCCATTAGTGATGCGCTGATAGGCTCTGACGTTCTCCGAATCCACACGTAGGCCTACTCATAAGCTGTTGGCTATGTTCTGAATCGCCTGCTATGCATCCTCAACATACAACCTTTGATGGAAAATGTGTATGCTGTAGGCCCAACGGTACATAGTATGTGAAATTGGAGTATGAAACAAGTTCCCAGATCACATACTATCTTTGAAAAATAGTACCGGAGAGAAGCTAGACAATGCTTCATGGCCCCAAATGCAATGCGCCAGCTTCATTCTGGCCTTGACAGGATTTGAAAAATGGTCACATTTTCCATTTAAGTACACTAACAATTTAAGCAAATCTTAATGTAGTGTAGTAGATTTCAGTATACAGTGTGTGCTCTGAGTATATAGTAGATAGGCTATGTTCAGAACCACGTGCTTAAATACTATGAAAAAAAAAAAGCTATTGCCTGAGGAAATATGCGTCATTCCAAAGGATTTAATGGCAACGGCATTGAAACGCTACAATTCCATCTATATATATAATAAAGAAGTTCTCCATGTAACGCATTATACTGTAAGGTCAGTCAAAAGGTCAAAACAAACAACCAGCTAATATCTCCCACTGCCTTTAATGCATTCTGCTTCAGTGCTAATAGCTCACTGAATGACCATGAATGCCATCTTAGATAAGATAGATAGATGCTAACATGCATAGTGTGCAGTGCTTTTGGAAGATCTACTGTAGTATGTGCGTGTTGCTAAGGCTTTCTTCAATCGTTGCTAGGGGGTTTCTTCTATCTTGGCATACGTTTTCAGTTCTAATGGAACACATGCTCCTCTGAAGCGGTTTTGGCAAGAGGTCTATATTGTGCTCAAAGTTGTTGTTTTTGATTTAAATGGAAAGCGCTTGCTTGCAGCTACAGCAAACAAATGCACATGTATGATCTTAATTTCAATTGGTTTGTTTATTTGAAAATAGCAATTATGGCTGACAGCCGTGCTTTGTGGAATTCAAAGAGATGCATCCGTTTGCCTAGCGCGCCGCGCGCCATGGTTAGACTGAATCAAAATATGACCACTGTGTAAATAATGTCTACTGGCTGATCAACCATAATTGGCAATTAGCATGGTCAGTTTTCCACCAGACAACAATTGCTTCTGGTATTTGAGGAATTGGGAGTGAGCGCCTCCCAAATAACGGCCTCCTTCAGCATTCTGCTCGTTTACCAAGCGTGTCCTCGAGGACCCCTACAATTAAAATCTGACTTGCTAATAAGCACCGCGCAAATGCGCACTGATTTTAAGGCCTTCTTTATTTAGCCTGACGAGTGCAGACTTAATTCCTCCTCCGATGAGAAGGTGTGAACTATTAGGGACGTGGCGCGCTGCAGATTTGTAATAATTTTTTTTTAAACAATGAACACAACTCACAACACAAGTGTTCTATGTTCTTCTGATGTGAGCACGTAACTTGTTCTATGTTATCGGAGAGCATCCTGAGTGCTTTTCATTCATCGTTGATAGAAAACCCTGGTTTTGTTTTTCTGGGACATAGCCAATTGACTACAATATGACCCATTTAAAATGTTTTTAAACCGACTAAATGACCACATCACAGTTTTTTTTTACGAAATGTCCAACACTAAAGGAATTTATGTAGGCTATTTAGGCATGCAACCATATAGGTAACTCTGGCAGCGTGATACCCAAATCATGTATTTGTAATAAACTTTAAGTGGCATTTCACTTCATATTGAATCATGCATATTAAATCATAAGCAACTACAATAAGAGTACTCTGTTTATCTAACGTCTTTAAAGAATATAATTCAATGACAACAAAGCAATTTTAATCCTATGGCCATCGGAGGTCAGGGATCTTGAAGTGTCACTATCTTCGTTGATGAAAATGCTGGTACTGACTTGATGTCCACTGCATGACGGCGTCAAGTTAACAGCTTCTCTTTTCCCCCCTTTTTATTGGATCTCCCTCCCGGGGTCTTCTGAGGAGCCTTTGTCACGCCGTCTTTACATTGGAACCTTTCCTTTAAGTTTAATCCCCCCCCTCTTGTGATGGCCAGACGCTGCTCAAAGACCCTGACGCCACCAAGCACAGGTGGTCTTTCAGTTCCGAATCGCTCTGTCGACGGGGGCCACTCGAGCGAGCGCGCCGCCACATTACACTTCCTTCAGCCGCTCTTGAATAACTGCTGATTTCTATCTCGTGGCAACAAATCACTTTGCCCCGTGGTCTGTTTGGAAACAAGTATCTCATCACAGCCTGTGCTGAGAAAGAGGAAAAAAAGGGGGGGGGGGGGGGGGGGGGGGGGGGGAGAGAGAGAGAGAGAGAGAGAGCATTGCACTGCCTGCTAAGTTTGAGGAGACTCTCGATGGAGGCCTTTCTACACTTTCTACTATTTGCTCTGTTCCCTCGCACGTCCCCCTTTTGACCTCTGATTCAATTCAGAGAGGGATCCAATTTAATAAGTAGAGGATTGTTATGAGAAAGAGTGGATGAAATTAATAGGATAGAACAGAATAGGTTGTCATTGAGAAATGTGTGCAATCGATGGCCGTAATGTGCGATGACCCACTGCGGACATTGACAACAACGACAACAAATATCAAAACAAACTCTCTCACACTCACACACACAACATTGCAATGTCGCCTTACAAATAGCACGTGTGCGTTTAAGTTCTCCTCCTGGTTGTGCCTGTCCGTTGTCATCGTTGTTTCGCAACAACACCTCATTTGCGCATGCTTTGAAACACAAGCCTTTCGACCTCCGGCCACGCCAAACCCACCCCCCGTCGCCCAGTTCAGCTGAATACACGGCCAGCCTGACCCAGCATTCCGCCGTCATTAACCTTTACGGGCTGCTGCAGCGGCCTGGGGGACGTGGCAGGAGTGCTGCTCGACGCCTCCTGGATGCTGGGTGACTTGAGGAGGCACGGGGAGACGGAGCATGATGAATGTTAATCAATGTTACAGCACGTCCCCAACTGCATAATGCACTCGCCTCTTCACACCTCGAGCCAAAATGGAGTTTGGCTTCTGTGCTCAGAGTGTTCAAGGTACGGGCGTGCGTGTTTGTTTGTTTGTTTGTTTGCGAGGCTTTTTAGTGATGAATCAATCCTCAAATTGTCCTCAACATTTCCATATTCTTTTGTTTCAAGCCGTATGCTTTTTCTTTTCGCCTCAAATGAATGCCTTTGAAATGCTTCCAAAGGCAGTATTACAAAATGCAAACATGTAGTTTATTTATTTCCCACTTGAATTAGCACACCTTTAAGCCTTCAGTGTTTCAGTGTGGCATTTTGGTTGCCTGACACATCGACCCTAAAGAGCTTTGGTTTCTTCTCAATTGGTTAAATGTGTGGAAGAGAGACTGCGCGCTGTGGAATATCATTATAGATGGATATCAGGGAAGCATTTCGGTGCCGTGAGAGTCAGTGCGGGTACGGAGAACAGAAAACTTGCCATGAAGTGGAAAATATTCCTAGCCCTTACTGTATATCATCAATTCCTCAGTCAGTAAAATATGAACGGTTTACCATACCTTGAGAGCAAGTGCGGTGAGTTTTCCGACCCCCCTGTGCTTTGCCTAGTTGAATAAAATTGTATTCCCGGTAGCAGGAATGATTGACAACATCACCAAGTAGTATTGATTATTTTATAACAATATGGCCGACCAGTGGTTCAAAATAAGGTCCACAGACTTAGATATCATGCACCCTCCAGTAAAAACACCAAATTGTACTATGCTATCACGCGCATGTCCTTACTTTCAACGGGGGAAACAATTGTCTGTCTCTTGATCAAAGGCACTGTCGTGTACGAGCGGAATGATGAAATGCTTTGAAAACGTAGGCGCACATTGGCAGCGTGGTGAAGGCCCAATTTCCCTTGGACTGGCAGAGACGTCAGATTCAATGAACTCGTGCACAACACAACCGACCCGGTAAGGCAATGGAATCGCCTCAGACGCTGAACAAAGCCTGCTGGACCCTGGAGGTGGCTGTGTCTGTGCCCGGGGGAGGAGAATAAACAGGAATGGGGCAGCGCTCCCCCTGCACTGCTGAGCGACAATCCCCACGTGACTGAGCCCGCCCCCCACAGCCTCACAGCCCAGAGGACCCCTCCCCCCCCCACACACACACACACACACCTTATGGCGTAGTCCACTGCCTGAATGCCTCAGTCCACTCTGGGATTGATCTACATGGCCCCCCCCCGCCCCCCCACACCTATCCCGTGCTCGGGAGGTGCAAGGATCCCCCTCGGCGGGGGAAAGGCACATCCAATTTGTCCGTCACTCCGACAGCGACCAGTGGGGATCCCAGCGTGTTAACTGGGCCTTTTAAGATAAGGATTCCCTCTCTATCTCCTCGGTGGGGAAGAAAGGGAGCGCCGCCTGGCTTAACCGCTCCACATCCTCCCCGTGATGGAGATAGCGGGCGAGGGGGGTGGGGGGGATCAGATAAAACGCACCTCAGAGTGACACGAATGAAGAGTGACACAGCTTTTGACCTCGGGATTGTCGGCACCGTGTCTGAATTCGTGAGTGGCTTTCGACTCCATCAGGTTTGTCAGCCCTTTGTCTTTTGAACGTCTCTCCACTCAAACGGGCGGACGCGCTGGTTCTTTGACATGTTGCATGTTATCTTGTGTCCCTAGAGGTGAACCCCTTCCTGTCAAACGTATCCTGACATATAAAAAGGGAGGGGAAATGGATATGGCGTTGTCTAATATCTTTGTCAGCAGATTCACACCTGTTGTTGTTTTTCTTTTTTTCTTGAACGATTAGGACTGGCTTTCAGTTTCAGTGTCCGCTGTAATATCCCAAATCTAGGTCAAAACATTTGCTTTCACTTCACGGCATGAAAACAGTAACGTTGCCCGAGTGAGCTATTTAATGTGACTAAAAGCATAGAGAACACCTGCAGTATTGTGTTGAATAAATATATTTTGGGCCAGTAAAATGGTTAAGCCTGACCTTCGCTAGAAGGGAAAGGGGAATGTTTGCCTGTTCTATATTGTCTCCCAAGAGGGAGGGTAGGGGCAAGATAATTGACAAACTTGCTACCATTTGCCGCTGGTAGGCCTAATTAGCCCATATGGAGCCATTCCAGTCTTTTTGCCAAAAGTAGGCCTATCTTTTCCATACACTGTAATTACAGCAGCAGGCTGTGTTTGCGTAAAGTGTGTTCAAACGCTTGGCTGCAAAGTTTATTAGTCACAGAGGACAATGCATATTCGGCATTTCAACAGTGGTGGCTCCCAAGGCGAGTTGTATACTTCAATGCCAACAATAAGCTCTAATATGGTGCTCTGAGAGGAGGCTAGCCGTGAACACAACAACATGGCAATCATCCACAAATGAGTCCCCTTTTGTTTGCAAGATGGCCCGGAAAATCTTTTGCCCTAACAATATTTTAATCCCCGATTCCTGATAACTTAAAAATGTACCTGACGACATAACTGACCGTCGTTGTAGGCCGTCAGAATCTCATTTCCCAAACAATATATAGAAATGTGACTTATTAGTGGGCAATGCTGGTCTAACAAAAAAAAAAAGGTATTTCTTTCTTTCTTTTTATTTCTTCGCGTCAAAAGAGTGTGAAGCTTAAGCCCTCGACTTTGCCTCACCCGTCCATTTGTTAAAACGACGCCCCGGGAACACCAGTGACTGGTTCATAACTTCTCCTTCTCAGAGCTGTGCCGTTGTTGTTTCGTTGTTGATCGGCTGTCACTTCCAGGACCTTTTATAGCCATACGATTAGCTCACTGATTATCCCTCTCCCGGCCCGTGGAGAGGGAGAGTACAGTCAGTACAGAAATATACTGCAGATTGCTCTCATTACAATCATCTTAGGGATGTGTCAGCGCGGACCGTAAAAGCACAGTAAAGACCTGCAAGGATGTTACAGAACTTGAGCCGCCTCTCGGCAAACTCATTCCGTGAGCCGTTTGCCACGAGTGATCCTGATCGCGGAGATCGTTAGAACTCGGGTCTCCTACGGTGCGATGGGTATGGAACCCCTATAAGAAACAATAAACCCAGCAATTAACCCACGTCGGCGAGGAAACGTGTGTATTTCGTAGGACCGTCTCAAACGGAGTCTGTGACAGTACAATGACAAGACCTCATACTGATAACACTGACAGGACGGCTCCAACGGATCATTTACATCTCGCCACTCTTCCGTCAAAAAAAGACGCCGTCCTCGAGGCCCGTGCGTCCCAGGAGCCCGCTGGAGGATTGCTCCCGGATTGTGACCGTGGGCACCGTGACAAAGCCGCCGCTAACGGAGTGCTCAGCCGTGCCCGTCTGCGTCGGTCACACACGCTCACGCCCGGCCATCTTCACGCGTCGCCACTAGGATTCAGGCTGAGGTCCTGATTTGCATCCCGGAGCCCGGAAACACGATCATTTATGTTCCGTTCCCCCGCTGTAAATGTGATTTTATTCGAGGGAACGAGATGGGGAGCCAGAAGCCTCTGATGTAACGGCGGGGCGGTGGGGGGGGGGGGGGGGGCGTCTGCCGTCCGGGTTTACGGGGAGTTCAAGAAAGATGTGATCTGGAGACGTCGTTTACACCGATGTGATTACGGTGATGGAGTTGAACCCACTGCGTCGTCTGGTGGTGGGGACACGGGGGGGGGCGAGGGAGGAACGAGCTCCTGGAGGTCATTTAAGGCCAGCCGTGAGCCGACGTAATACAATCTATCAGAGAGCCATTCTAGTGAGAACCTTCACTTATGTGTGTAAATGTTCCGTGAAATGCTGATTTGTACATCAGGCGGCCTTTCTGAGAATGAACGGCACTTCAGAACGGACGATTAGTACTGTACTGATGTAGTGGAAATGGGTTTTGTCTGACACAATTTTCTTTCAGATTTTTGATTGTAACTAATCAAATACTTAGCAGAAAGCAGTTATTTATTACAATTCCCCGCCATCTCAATAAGGGCCATGTTCAACCCACAAGCCAAATGGATGTTAATAGCATTTAATTGCAAATATGCATTCACCATAAATGATTAGGGCTCTGATCTTTGTTTAAAATAAAATTCTTAAAACATCTTTAGATTGTTACATTGTTGACATGTTACACCCTGGCATGTTGCATAATACCGGTGCGTGGGAACGTTAGCGGTGACAGTAAGGTATGACGAAAGCAAATTTCTTCCCGTCCCCACACCGTAGGTTTGATTGGTTCCAGGCCAGTGTCAGAGCGCTCCCATATCACTGACCCTGCTTTATTCATCAGGCCCGCTGATGCTGTTTTTATTCTAGGCTTCTGTATAAGTGGGACTCCATGGACCGCCCAGCGATGTGGTCATGCGAGGCCGCGGGCAGAGCTGACGGGTTGACACTCCGCCCCGCTTCCCTTTCTGACCTTTCAATCTGTTTCAGACTTATGGGAGGGGGAACCCGTGGAGACGTCTCCAGAATATGTTGTCATATCGCCGTTTTTTTTTTTTCCTTCTCCAGAGTGAGTGTCACCGTTAGCCGCGCTGTTGCTGCCACAAACAGAATAAGAGATGGCTATGGTACGCGCGGGTGGAGCCGCCGCCATGGAAAGACTGAAAGAGAATTCATACATAATGAAACGATCGAGTGTGCGGCGCGAGCGTCGGAATGCTAATGCGTTACCTTGAGCTGCGTGTGGCACCGCCCGAGAGACCTGCTCGGCCTCGCTCGCTGCAGGACCAGGGGCAAAGAGAATGTCACCCACATGCCTCATATTGGCCGCCATCTGTGTTTTTATTTATTTATCTATCCCTACCCCCCCTAACGGAGCATTACCGCTCTACTATCTTACCGCGACAAGTACCAGCTCACTGCCCTGCTGCCTAGCCCCCCCCCCCCCCTCCCCCCCTGGCACTACAGTCCGGGTGTAATTGCCATCTCATGCCAACAACGGTGACATCTGCTTTTAATGTACATTTCGAATTGGCGCCCGGTAAATGTAGTGAAGGTATTTTTTATCCTTTGGACACTGTTGGCCGTGTAAAAAAAAAAACGACCACGCACCCAGCCCTCTTGTGTAGTGGTGCCTTCCAGGATGAGCGTGCGAGAGGCCCTGCTCTTGGAGATACTCATACTGGCCCTGGACCTGATTACGCCAAGCTTTTCCTGTTATCTTCACGGCTCGACGGCCTTGGAGGAGGAAGATCTCTCTGAAGTCCACGGGCAGCACGCTTTGGAGATAAGCGGAGCACGCTTCGCCGGTTGCCATTCTGGTGGCAAGAAAATATTGCGGAGGAGTCGACACAAAAGCTCCAATAGCACGCTTTAAATTAGGAAAACCGGATAAGGAAGTGTTATTGCAAATCAGCTGTTAACAGATTGACCACAGCTGTGTGAGGCCTCGCATGTGCTCCCCGTCGGAAGTTTCCCGCCCTTTTACACGCTCCTATGAACATCGGGCATTGTACTAACACGTAAATGATTAATCTTTTGTCTCTGTGAAGCCCAGGGAGATTGTGTTGTATGCAAAATTCCTGGTTTGACTCAGAGTAAAAGAGATACGAAGACACTTTTTTTCATCTTTTTGAGGTTCCAAGGTAATAGTCATGGAATTAATATGCGTGGTAGCGTTAGCACCTCGTGTACCAACAAAAGAGGGCCATTCTTTGAGACGGCCGTCACTTTAAAAGTCTGCATTTACACGGGTGTTTGAAAAAAAAAAAAAAAGGTGTCCATGTCTATCCCTGACCATTTGTTTAATCATATATGCTGTCATTTCCCTGGTAAATTACAGTATTTACAATTAATTTGTTGACATGCATACGTCAGTAGATAAAGCTAAATTCAGTTTTTTTTTTAAATACAACCTATCACATTCACTTGTGGTTCGTCTTTACCCCACTTTATATCACAATTACATAGTCTTGATTTCTGGCATCCCTCAAAGAATACGTAATATTATATAACAGTACATGTGACAAAAGGTACAAGCCAGGTTTTTTATTCCATCTTTCAAATATAAAAATATGTTTAAGTCTTCGAATTACCTGTGGACTTGCCTGTGATGTTTCAATTTGATCATGTTGAATCAACTACATTTCTGTGTGTTCCCTTCTATCCTTGAACAGACACTCACCAGAGACAGAAGAAGCGAGGCAGCAGGTTTTCCGCTCCACAACCCTGGTGGATTAAAACAAACTTGATTTTTATTTTTTAAGGTCCATTAGATGACTGTTTGATAAAAGACACCACTGAGTAGTAAGTAGTTTATGTGTTTACTGTGTTAATTCTGACAACTCGCTATATGTATTGCAGTTTAAGCTACATTTCTCTTAACGGGGGAGTAACACCAAATTCAAAGGGTAACTCACCCCTTCATCTTTTTGTGTTGATTACAAACGAATATTGTCAGCGTATCTCCCTTCTTCTCACTCCGTCCATTTCTCCCCAGAAAGGAGAGAAGGTATTTGTGTTGTCTTATCGAGGGAGTTCAATCGGATGAAGAGGCCTTGTTTGAGCATTTTGACCGATGCCCTTATGTTTGCTCACACCTCGCTTGAGACCGTCAAGGAGAAACAGAACAGAGCTGGTTAAAACGAGGCTGTTAAGGTCCTACACTCGACCACATGTGGACAGTGTGTTACCAAACACACTCTTCCAAATTTGAAACACTTCCTTTTAAAATAAGCATTGCTGTGCCTCAGAAAAGGCAATATTGAAGTGCTTTATCCCCTCGTGTAAGCACACACAGTATGTACCGCTGCTGACCCAGGGTCACAATGCTGCTGGCAGAACCTGCAATGTGATCAAACATTTGCATACTGTTTCCTACTCTCTTGATATAGAACACATAAATCAAATCGAATTCATTTGTATGCAAGGCATCAGTTGTCAGTTCGATCGGGGAGGGCCAAAATATGTTTTGAAAGTGAATGAAATTGCCAAACAGTATGTTAATGCCGGGATAAAGCTGTGTGGTTGTCTCTCAGGACTCACGATTCAAAAAGGAAACCTTATTGCCTTGCTGCAATCTTTTGTCAGTTAACAGTCCCAGACAGTTTTATCTCGTTGGACGACTAACGTTGACACTTACCGCTGTCTAGACATGGGAAATGACACAGAAAACATATTTCATAAACAGTTACTATCTTTTTGTGGAGGCCAGAACTACAACAACAACAACAACGTCTCCTTGGTGTTTGTTATTGATGCTTTGCATATGACGAGTAAAATTGTACCCACAGAGTGACAGGTCTATTTCATTATCTGTCAGTCTGTGTCTCGAGAATATCTGCGCAACATTAACAACGACGCGAGCACGGAGTTCAGCCCTGATAGCCAGTGAATCATCACGCAGGTCTTTTAGCAGAGGAATAAGATGATACATTTAGATTTAGATGTGACACGTTCGAGATGCTAGTCTGGTCTTGTCTTGACACGAACCTGGGGCGTTGTAAATAAATAAATTTGAAAAAAAATAAATAGTAAATAAACTTTTGGGGAGGAACTGGGTCCTTCCCTTCGGCTTGAAGACAATCAAAGAAGGTTGTCAAATTAGCTGGAACAAGGAAACCCGCAGAAGTGCATCTCGAAAGGCTGCTCCCTGGAAAACACCTCATCCAGCAAAGCAGTGGGAGCCTCCGGTAACAATATAGTATGCTTCACCCCCCTTCCCCAAATCCTGGGATTTGTGTGGGAGGCCTTACATTTCCTCTCTCTCTCTCTCTCTCTCTCTCTCTCTCTCTCTCTCTCTCTCTCGCTCTCTCGCACTCTCTCTCAAAGCACAGGTTTTATCCCCTGTGGGGGAAGATGTCTCCGAGCGATGCGCTTGAGTGCTAGGAGTTCAAAAGAGACGCCGCGTCATGTTTATCAAGCATGCTAAATAAGAACTGGCACACACATCCAGGCTAAGGGTTCTAATCATGCGCTATTGAGTTACTGTCACCGGTGAGCTTCATGCAGCTGATTACAAATTACATTGCAGACTGTTATCTTGCCTTTGGGATCAGTCACAATTACATTAGATCTATGTCACCCCGCCGCAGAATATTTGACATATCACCTAAGTAGGGCATATTTTGTTTGGGGGGTGGGGGGGGCTCTGTCTATGGAAGAACAATTGGGTGAGATGAATAGGCATTGTACCTGTTCACGGTCGTTTCATTTGTGAGATGTTCACAGGCTTTGACCTGTAATTACCGGTGTTAATAATTCCGAGATGTTTTTGATTCTACTTGTTTGGCTAACCGAATGTCCGTCGATGCTCAGCTGAACTTGATCGAAGAACATACATGGAACCCTGTGTCCTTTTTTTTTTTTTTTTTACACCTTCATTACGCCAATACACCAACGAATTATGTTTACAAAATATATACACAAGTATTATTCCCTCAAAATATTTCAGAGGCAGCCATGATGCCGTCCATCAAAATAAGATGGCAATTGGTGTTCTGCGGATTTCATGCTGTGTCATTTGAGGCCTGTGTTCAGTGACAAATATGTCTTTGTTGTTTTTCCAGGGTGAATAACAGTAGATTATGTCTACCTGTGGTTACGGCTGATGGTGGTGCTTCCTGCAGTGCAGGACGCTTCAACCACCAGGGGATTGTAGGACCATCCGCTAGTCACGTTTCAGTCTGGCAGGCCTGGTCTGGAACGCCGCTGACCCGTCGAGCGCAGACTGTGACGAGGGTAGCCGGCCGATGGGCCACGCTAATACACCCGCTGAAAAACAGAGCAGACGTGCTGACCCTTCATCGTGACGCTTCCTCCTGACCACTGCTGACCCTCGTCGTTGGTCTGGCGTGAACGTCCGCAGCAGAAGGGTGTTGCCGAGCGTAGCTTCAACACAAACGGCACCGTGACGTGTGAATGACTTGTGTTCTGACTCCCAGGAAAAGATCAATAATCTGCCGTGCTTGCCGTCCGCCTGCAGTGAACCATGACAGTCACACACACGTGTTCCATTTTGTTTTACACATGTCCCGTCACGCCCGAGAATATTATAATATGATGGGCAAATAAGGCATTGATGACTTTTGCATTATGTCAGGGCCACCAAGGATATTCTCCTATTACAGTCATTATATTGACAAAGTCCGTTCCTCGTCGGAGGTTGAAAGGTATAGGCTTCTCCTTAATGCCAAGTCAGCATGCAGTCTGTTCAACTAAAGATCAACGTTCAGTAGGGCTCTCTGGTACGGTGTAAATCCCATGTAATCCGCACTCTTGTACTGATGGAAAACAGCTGTATCCACAGTCATAGGTCTAGAACAACGGCGTGAAATTGTGCAAACTAATCAGCGATTCAACCAAATGGAGCATTGATTGCATCGCAGTGTGACTGCTGCAAAGCCAAGCTTCCTACAGCAGCATTTCGGCCGTGTAGGCCATTGTTTTGTGTTTACATTAAAGGTGTGTGTGTGCTCTGTTGTTGTTGTTGATTGCTTTCTGTTTTGGTGCCTACAGTTGGTTGTACATATTATTATCTTTGTACCTGTCTGTGGTCATGAAATACATATTTATTAATATACCAGGGCAGTTCATGTCTTTGTTGTATGTTATTTGTTATTATTATCTAATATTATTGGTTATTATTTGTTATTTGTATGTGTATATGAGCAGGATGTGTAGTGTTTGAGTGTGTCTGGCACATGTATGTATTTATATGCGTGATGTTCCAAAATGAGATGGCTGTTCAGCCCTTACAGCTGTCATTATTTTAATGGAATGCTTATTTTCTGTGTCATTTCTAAACAATGCCTGCTTTAATTACTTGCCCACGCTTAAATTGTATTATTTTAGCATAAATCATGTGTTTGTTTTGAAAGTTTCCACTGTTCACTGTGATGTCTCTTTACTAATTATTTGAAGCAGCAGCTCCTTCTCCATGATTTGACTGGGAAATTGGGCAATAACTAGAATTACGAATTTTGAAAAGGGAAAGGTGCTTCGGTTGACTTCAGTAGCAACGGGGAAGTTATCGAGCATTACGAAGCAAACACATGTGCCTACTGGAGCTTAAGTTTTCCGGCCCTGGCACATGATTCTGTCTTCTTTACGAGACGCCTACATACATCACGTTGATCCATCTCCAGAGTCATTAACAAAATCACTTTAGCGCGCTTTTGACAAGCCTCAGTGAGTGCCTCTAATGAACATGGCACATCACAGATAAATCAAAGCTTTGCAAAAAAAAAAAAAAAAACGGAGAAAAAACGCTCAGGGTACACACAATTTAGAAATCAGTCGAAAATGTAAGATCCTATTTCCCAGGACAGCGGAAGATCCGAAGCGTAGGACAATACCGGTGCACCGCTTAAGGCAAATCCTGTATTGGAAAATGAAAAATAGCGTGAACGTAGAAAATCTATTGAATATACATTCGTGGCATTCTTAATCTGGCTTTGGAAAAGCATCCCTAAAAATATGTGCTGGCAGTTATCAATAGTCAGAAGACACATTTTCTATAGGTGTTAAGGCATTGTAATAAATATTTCACGGTTATCTCCCAGCCAATTTACATCTATCTTAAAACTGACAGCGAAGAAAAATGTCCCTGAAACAGTCGGCTGACAGTGAGTAGCGGCGTGCAAGTTTAATAAACCCTCCCCAAATGCCCTCAGCGAAAATGTGTAAGCATTTTGCATAAGTCGAGCAGGTCATGAAACATCTTCCCGTTTGATTTATTTCATCCTGGAGAACCTGCCTGTCATTAGTATTCCTCAGTGTCAGCGTCTCTCTGTGTTTTGGGAGCCGACGCAGTGGTTTCCTAGTCACAGGTCTACACTCACCAGTGAACTTCACAGGCAGTGAGGCTGGTTGGGGGGGTGTGTGCGTGTGTGTGGGTGGTTTGGGCGGTCATATACACTTTGTCCACCCAAACCACGGCAAATCTTTGATTTATAACCTCATGTAAATTTAATTTGGTGTTTTCCATTCCTCGCACATCAATATTGCAATGCCGCCTTGCTGGTTGTATGAAACATATATCAGTTCAAATGTTTCTCCATGTGGTATGATTTGGCTAGCGTTTACGTGACACATGTGACCCCCCTGTCTGCTGGAATTTGGCTTGGCTTTTCTTTTCCTTTGCGAAAAAATGTGATGAATCCATATTTTACGCTTGTTATCTTTCAAAATGAATTCTCTATTTCACAGGCTTGTGAGTGTTAAGGCTTTGGGTGGTTTTCGTTGAAAAATATGGTAGATTGAGACAATAAGAAAAGTGAAATTCTGTGGATTCCTACATTTCAATCGAAAGCTCTTTATTTCCTCATGCAGGCTCTGGTCAAGATTATAGTGGTATAAACCCTACATCGTGATAAAACATTCTCAGTAACTACATTTACAGGAAAATAATACTGAAATAAAATCATTTTTCAAAGGATGAAATGTATTTCGTGCTGTTTCTAAAAAGATCATGGCCCTCGGAAAATAATGGCATCCCTAATTTTAACAAGCGTTTGTCTGACTAAATCGTTCTGACTTGCTTTCCTTGAAATACAGCTCTGTTATTCCTAGTGGATATGGACTTTGACAAGTGACCCTTTGCCTCTCATTTGCGGCTAAGATATCCCGCATATGTTTACTTCGCTGGCTGTTGCTGCTGGTGGTGCAATTCAGATCAGGTATGACACACAAAAACAGCCCCCAGAAAAACAATGGGCCTAACGAGACACACAGGACCGGTAGAGAGCATGCGTCGGCCATGCAAAACAGGTATTTTCTGATAATTTCAGTATTTCATTTTTTGACCACTTATAAAACTCCACCACTGCTGGTTGTGGTGATACTGTGAAGTCTAAGTTGTCATGCATTGATCTGCGCTAAAGCAATTCATTCTGATTAACAAATGTGTGGGGGTAAATGTTTAGGTCAGTTCATTTGAAATGTTTCCGAAACCTCTATATTCTTTTTCAGATTGAAAGTTTTCCACTATACAGCGGAAAAACGATTCGAGTTACATAACTATATTGTTACACGGAAAGAGTCACCCCTGTGGCCCCCAATCTCAGTGTTTTAGTGTGTTTTTTTTTAGTGTCTGCGCTCTGTGTTTGTGCATAAGCAGTTCAAAACGTGAGGTAGGCTATTTATAAAATGACTTACAAAGAGGGTTTACACTTCTGTATACCTTCTTTAGGTGACATCTTTTTTTTTTCTTTTTTTCTTTTTGCTTAGGGGTACAAGTTTTTCCCGCCATCTCAAAGGACACTCCTGGCTCAGGGTCTAGGAAGCAATCGAGAATGTACAAACACACCCCCCCTCCTCCCAAATCCCTCTCCAGATTTGCGGATAATTAGGGTCCCACAGGCGACGCATTAGCTTTATCTGCACGAAATGAGGCCAACGCTAACCCCGCCTCACACCCGCTGGCAGAGGCTCAGGCAGGGATCTGAGGAGACGCGCTGCCACAGGGTCCAGCACCAGGAGACGGACCTTTGTGCTTTGTACGCCATGCAACGTCCCCTGACGTCTCGGTCGGGTGCTGCTTCTGTCGCGGCGGGGCAACGCCGCTCCACCAAGCGTTTTTCCAAGACACCCTTATGCGGTTCCTTTACACACACACACACACACACACACACACACACACGATGTATTGATCAATATGGTATATAGAGCATAGAGGATATGTGAGTATGTGGATGTACAGTACTGTGTGCTTGCGTGCGTGTGTGTGCGTGTGTGTGTGCGCACCGCCACAGGCCTCATCATGTGCATAATAGGCCTGGGTGCAAATGGATTGGGTGGAGCGGTGCATTCAGGCTCCATGTCTCCCTGTGAGCCATGTCTTTTCCTGGCCCAGCGGGTCGGATGCGCGCTCTGAGGCGGCGTCAAGAGAGCGGCGGCGGCGCGGCGGGTCGGCCCCACACAAAGACGGTCTCCCCGAGCGAACACCCAGCTGCCATCTTTGTCCTTTTTTTTTTCTTCTTCTTTTTTTTCTTCTTTGCTTCCTTTTCTCTCCGGTTACTCGTTTCCGGTGCTGCCTGTTAACTAGCGAGGTCTTTGGGAGAGCGCGTCGCTTTTCCCTCCCGCGTCAGAGCTTATGGGGGGGGAGACGAGACCATTTGTCGAGCGGTTGTAGGAGCATCTACCCATCTACTCGGCGGTTGGAATTGATTTATTTCCTTTTTGAAAAAAGGCCTGGTTACTTGTTTGACTTGGTTTAGAGGATTTAGGAGCTTAACAACAGGCACCGGGCCCCAAATCGACAGGCTGAGAAGAAGAGAAATACCCTCCTCTCTGTTAATATGTGCTGGGTTCCTTGGTAATTAAACAATCAAACAGGTTGCTCAGATCAACTCCGACAGGGTCATTAATCTACTCAGCCTCACACGATAACCTCCATTTCCCCCCAAATAAACAGCTTTAAAAAAACAAATTAATTTTCTCTTATTTTCGAACAGAGTGCTGTTCTGCCACCCCCCCGCCACCCCCCCCCCCCCTTTCCTTTCTTTCTTTTTTTTTACATGCCGGCTCATCTCAGGGGTGGTAATTGGTTCCCTAGCCCTAGCAGCTCAAAAGGCTCACAATCATTAGCACAAAGCCATGGCCAGGCAATACGGTTTGGGTGAGGTGGTGATGGTGGTTCCAGCTGGTGTTAGGGTTGGGGGTGTTGGTGGTGGTGTTGCTGGTGGTTACAGCTGGTGGTGATGGGGGTGGGGTGGTTTCAGCTGGTGGGGGTGGTGATGGGTGTGGTGTTGGTGGAGGTGGTTTCAGCTAGGGGTGGTGGTGGTTGTGGGCTTGATGCTGGTGGTGTTGGTGGTTGTGTTTTCAGCTGGTGGTGATGGTGCTGGTGCTGGTGGTGGTGGTGTTTGGGGAGAACGGTGAGTGAAATGTCCGACAACGATTTGGTGAACGTTGCAATGAAAGAGAACATGGCAAGAATGTGCACATTAAGTGGCCACTCCATGATTTTTCCGTCGTGCAAGGGGGCCGGAGGGGGGGAGGGGCATGGAGAAATCAGTGTGTGGTTGGTGTTGGGTGAATGGTAAAGTCAACCTGTTTTCCTGAGGAATACATTCATATTAGGAAATTTTTTTGTGTTTTTGGTTGGACAGTGAAAGAATTTTTGGCCAAATAGATAGTTCACAATGTAATGTCTACTATTGAATTGATAACAAATTTGTATCTCTTCTATGTTTAAGGCCACAAGATATGTGTATAGTGCATAGATTATTGTACATAGATGACCGTTCATATCTTTACATATTGCCATGTTAAAAGATGTTAGGGAAGCAACTCTGATCTATGTAGTCCTTGACAGATTTGTATTTGATTTACAGAATCCGTTATTTGTAAGTGGGGACACAATTCCTGAACACAACTTCAACAATCTACATCCAGGGATAGTCCATTCTAAACGTGGCCTTATTGAAGAATGTATACTTCAATTAAGCCATAACAAAAATAGCCTTTGTTGTCATATCTTTTAGTAGTTTTTTTATATTGAATGAATGCAAAACAAATATATTTGTTGAAGTTTTAGCTGACCGATTAGTTGAGTTATCACAACCAGTCTGATTTCTACACAACAACGGAAAAATCCTATTCTCACCGCAAAATAATACAGTTGTTTTTAAACCATAGAACACCTTTTATTATTGATATGGCATATTTTATTCCTGAACTTTTTCCTTTCAAGAAGTTCTCAAAGAGATCCCCTGTGCAGAAAATCACACTTTTATTTCAAGTGGCACTTCAGTAATTCAAGTAGGCTCCATCTTTGTGCAATTTTTGACAATCATTTCGCCTTTGATCAGATAGTACTTTGTATGAGAGCTGAAAGGGCAAGTGGGCATTGCGTGAGTGCATCCTGCAATAATGTGAGCCCAGATCGTAGTGCTCACAAGTAACTGCTTGTGCTGCATGTATGGCACATTTTTTTTCAATTTCACAATTTTGGGTTTTGTGTTGTGGGCTGGACGGTTGTGCTTTCGTGTGACATTGTGTATTTGTGCGTGTGTGTGTGTGTGTGTGTGTGTGTGTGTGTGTGTGTGTGTGTGTGTGTGTGACGTTCTACTTCAATACCACCGTGATAGGCTTGGAGACCATTACTTTTGTGTGACTTCTTAGCTCTGCCAAGGCATGCACACTGTGGACTACAGCAAATTCCCTAGTTTTTCTTCCATTAAAGCAGTTTTGAGTCCTAAGAGGCTTTTTTTCCACACAAAAAGTCAGTCTGGGAGAAAGAGGGAAGTAGAAAGTCTAAACACCATTGAGAGAGAGTCAGCACCTTGGGCGCTTTAGAGCTGATCCTTTGTACTGGATTCTCAGGTTTGACAGGCCCAGTTCTGCGGACTTGGATACAGTGCAGTCAATGTGAGCATTCCCCCCTCCATCCCTTCATCTACACAGCCATTTATCTATTCACCCCCTCCTTTTCTGAGCACCAGTAACGGTCCAGATTTCCAACCGCCAGCATCGCGCCCGTTGCTTAATGAAGGCGAAAACGCCAGCTCGCTGCTCACTCATCCTCAAATTAATTAGCTGTAAAATACCTGTCGTGATCATTGTAATTACTGACCACTCACTGTGCCGCAGGCTCTTTGGCATGCTCAGCTCTGAGATTGGGCAACGGAGGGCACGTTTAGGTGGTGCACGACTGCGAGACGCTGGCAGTCCTCTGAAAAGGAGCACCGCTCTCAGGATTCTTTGAGGCCAGTGCTATGCTCCCCCCCCCCCCCCCCCCCGAGGAAACACCCAACACGTGACACTGTAGGGATGTTAATATTAGCGGCACGTTACCACACGCAGTGAACGCGTGCCAATGAGCTGGATCACCGTATCGGGGACGGACCTCTCCAGAGTGCTCATCGACAATTTGCTGGCCAGGGTTTGTGAGAAGTCAAAAAGGAAGCGGCGAGACTACAGGTGGCTTTTTGAAAACAACAGGAACCTCCCTCAGAGAGAGAGATACTCTGCTGGAACGAGGGAGTCTGCCTTTTGGAAAAAAGCGTCTCCCACTCTCTCTCCCGGGGGGTATTTTGAGTTGCGGTGTGGGAGCGCTGTCAAAATGGTGGCTGTCACCTTCACATGACCCCCCCCCCCCCCTCTCATCAACCCGGCTACTGATGAGCCCCCGCTCTGATCTCCCACCGTAATCACCCTTACTCATTAGAACCTGACTTAGAATCTCTCTCTCTCTCTCTTTCTCTCTCTCACGCTCTCTCTCTCTCTCTCTCTCTCTCTCTCTCTCTCTCTCTCTCTGTCACTCTGTCACTCTCGAACGAACACACACAGAGAAGCATAATATCGTCACAAGCGCAGACACACCCACACGCAAACCCGTTCCTACACACCCACACACACACACACACACGTTCCTGCACCTTTCTTTTATTCTATCACCACTGTTCTTCCAAACGCATTATTCTCGCCTATGCGGCAGCTGGCTAAATGCTGTGACACTGATCTGAGCATGATTAAAACCCAGGGAGCGCCGACCCCCCCCTCCCCCCCAATCCCTCTCATCTTGTCCATGCTTCGCCAGTCACATATTCTTTGAAGGAGAGATTTAATTGGATCCCCTCAGAAGGTGCTGTCGGATTAACCATGCAGAAAAACAGAGTCGGGGGCTGGTCATGCTTCCGCCAGGGTCTCCGATCGCTTCTGACAGACAGGCCTCTGAATAATCCAATTGAAACATGCTAATGGAGGACGATATCAAATCAAACACATGCAAGCATTTTTATTTTCTTCATTCGACTCCCAAGGTTTCGCTGGGGATGTTGAGGGAGACGATAAAGAGAAGTTTTCAGGGTCGCATTCGTCTCGATAATGAAGAGTGAACGCCGACGGTCGAGGGTTGATTTTGGGCTGCAGTATTTTCTCCAGGAGAGGGGAAAAAAAAAACGATAGCAAAATAAACGTCATTGCCTTCCTCATGTAAAAAAACACATTCCTGCCTTTTTTTGGGGTGGGGTGTTCCACTACAGCATGGTATTTTGATACTGAGGACACGACATGATATGTGTTGTTCTGTGCATCACTGGAGAATGGTGTCACAACATCTAAGCAGCTTAGTAGTGGGTCCCTCTTTGGGTCTGTCATTTTATTCAAGCACTCGAACGAAAAAAAATGCATTCATCACATTGGCAGGGTAGATACTAACTGACCTTTTCAAAAATCATCAGTGCTGTGAAAATAAATTTTTCAAACTATGTTTGAATTCAGTAACACATGCAGTGTATGGCGTGTAAACGGGTCATTGGTCTATCACGAATAGATCCCTGGCCTCAGCTATATGGGATGGAATAGGGAAGAGAACAGTGTATAGAGATCCAATAACATGTTTTTCCTCAATTACTCCATCCTTCACAGGCTAACTGGCCTCGATTCTCTCAGCGGGAACAGCGCTGCTCTGCTGTTGTATCTCCTGCTTTTCACGTGTTTGAGAAGATGTTCGGACACGACGAGTGAGTGGCGGTAAAGATGGCTGCTTGTGTCGTTGTGTCCCAGCATGGCTCAGCCTACAGTGGGAACCCACGTGGATGAAAGGACCCTGGAAGGTACTCTTTGTCGTCACCTCGTTGAGTTGCCGGATAGCTCTGCTGATGGCCCTACCTCTGTCACTGTTCACGTTGGAAGCACATGAACGAGTTGAGTGACAGGTCATACAAAGGGCCCATTCCCCAATACGTAAGACAGTGAAAGGTTTGCGTTTGTGTGCAGGCCTGGGGAACGGTTTGCAGTAGTCCATTGACAACCTGACAGGTACCATCACACGGACCATACAGGGCACACAACCGTGTGTTGCGCACTCGTACTGTCGCCCGAGGTTACGTTATGAAGGTGACACACCCGGGTTCGTGTTGATCCCCATCACGTTGGCTAAAGCCGCTTTCCCTACCGCCGCAGATTAGGACGCGTCGAGAAATGAACGTTTACCAACGTGGGCAGCTCATGCAAATAATCGGTGATGCTCTTGGTGTACGATGGTGTCTGGCCTATTCACCTTTTGGTAAACCAATGCTCCGTGAAGACAACACAGGAAACCACAGACTGACGTTTGAGTCAGTGGAAACGTAGTAGCTGCCTTTAGAGCTTGTTGCAGCTCACGATTGAAGTTGTGAAAGGAACTCATTATAATTTTGTCATATATTATGTGAGAATGTTCAAAGGGCACTGCACAGGAGACTCTGCATGAAGCTTATGTGTAAGATCAAAAAAACGATTCTTTCAGATATTTCTTTCTAGTCGGCAATTGGCTAGGCTTCAAAACCTGGGGTTGACACTGTGGGGTTTCCATGTCTCATGCTGTATCCCTATTGACTACCGCTTGTGTATGAGCCACGCAGATATTTCTGTTTGCGCTGCTAAAGCTTTAGTTGTATTCATGACGGCGTCAAAGGCGCAGGCCACTCTCTCGATAACGCATCAACACGTGTATCACAGTTCCCCATCACCACTGTAATAATACGCCAATTAACCTTTTCATCGTCTCAAATGTATGTCAGCACAATCAATTACACCTCTGGACTGGGAGACACCGTCCTCATCACCAGAGATGCACCACCAAAAAAAAGAAAAGAAAGGAAAACCCTAATGGAAAACAAACGATAACACCGCCACGTGCTGTGCCCGTCCGTCCA
The DNA here is from genome assembly GCA_026901105.3 of Galaxias olidus. Taxonomy (NCBI): domain Eukaryota; kingdom Metazoa; phylum Chordata; class Actinopteri; order Galaxiiformes; family Galaxiidae; genus Galaxias; species Galaxias olidus. Next base: position 182,192 of record JAPMUY010006164.1, on the reverse strand, counting down.
CCCGGAGCCCTTTCTAGTGGTTCTATTTGATTAGGCTGTCTGCACGGGATGCTACTGTTCATTGCTGAAAAAAATACCGCTGAGAAATAGCTCATGAACCCTAATAGGCAATAGTGTTTTATGCATGGAGTCCGTGTGGACTACGATAAAACCCTCTTATTTGAAATTACTTTTGATAAAGGTCATGTGGTTAAAGACTTGCTGGACTACTCTCACATATTTAATTTGCTGGGCCCAGTGCTGCGCAGAGTATTTCTGCAGCGGCAGCTTGTGTCATTTGGATAGTTCTAAGAATGAGAGAGCTATACTGTTACGCTCAATTTTAAGAGTGCAGCTCCCCATTTTTGGCTGAATGTGTCACACAATAAAACACACCATCATATACACACACACGCACACATGCACACATACATACAGTACACACACACACACACACGCTGACTAAACAAATGTATAAAGCGCGTTCCCTTACTTCTTCTGCGCTGAGCACCACCATGTGGGTTGAGCTTACCGTGAGGCCCCTGTGCACTTCCACAGCCCCCCCCCCAACCGCGGAAGTCCAGTGAGAGAAGTGATCCGTCGTTAGCCGTGCCATGTGTTCTGACCAAGCCGTAATGAGGGGCTGCTCGGCGCCATTTTGTGAACAGGGCTCAGAGCGGCCTAGCTGGACGTTCACTCCATCTGCCAACATGGAGGCGCCAGCTTGGACTCACAGGGCTCCTCCACATGTCCAAAGGCTGCTCTCCAGTTGGCGCTCCTCAATCGAAATCAATGTTGCGGATGTTGGTGGTGGGCCCGAGGTGGGTGGATTGTGGTGGGTGGCGGAGAGTGATTGTGCTTTTGTTGTCTATCATGCTGATGGTGGCATTCTGTGTTGACACATTCAAATGCTATTATAATGCCATGTTGACAAAATAAAAGCCCCGTCATGGAACCGAACAGGATATGGCACTCTGAAAGGATGTGCTATCGATGTTCATGCATTGCACTTGATACCATTAAGACCATATTTAAAGATGCTGTTGCGTTGTATGTTTCCATGGTTTTACTGCCGTGTTCGTCTTTGATCTGCTTTCACAGAGCTCATCATTATGAATAATGTCTCAATTAAATAACAACGGATTGGACTTATGGATCATTGTCATTATCGCTAGCTTCTGCGATGGTAAAATCGTTACCTAACTGACTAAATTGCATGTAGCGGTGTAATAGGAGAGTCTCGGAACGTGGAGCAATGCAGCAATTTTCAAACAGAAATAAAGCACCAGCAAAGATCTAAGTAGACCAGTAAATTGTACCTCATTACAGAAGAATTAGATGAACAAAACATCGGAGCATTCATTTGAAAATGAACGAGTGGTTAGTGGATGATGTTGGTAGATAAGGCAGTGTGTAGCGTCCTGTGTCTCATCAAAAGGCAAAGGTTTTCAAAAGAAGTCTTCCTTTGAATGCTGTGGCCGTCCTTGATCTCCCGTAACCCCCTCAACCCACAGAAGGTTAATCTGACGGCCTTCCTGAAATATGAGGAAACTCTGCCGATGTGAGCATATGAGCAGACTTTCCATCCGTCTGGGAGAATAAAAATGGAACGTAGGCGTTGACAGGAAGACGGTGTACAATCTCTTCTCCATCCTTTCTGTTTGATGAGAGCTCTGTGTGACTTATTGATCTTGCTGTGCTTCAGTTTAGAAGTGACTTTTTTTTCCTCAGTCGGCTGCTTTTTTTCTTTTGCCTCTTTGTTTTTAATGGAAAACACGGCATGCTGGCCAAGACACAATCACTGGTAAGATTTGATTGTATCGTTGTTTGATGCGATGTTGCAAAGAAAACAAGTGGAAACACTAAGAGAGGTTTCTTTGCGATGAAGATAATGAGATGATTTAAAAGTTGAAAACATGTAATCCCCCTGAGTTAATTGGAAATATAGCAAGAAATAATTATTGCTGAGTTCCTTAGCAAGCGATAACTGCTATCTCATATGCTCACTGATGCAACACTTTGATACTCCTCATGGAATAATACAATACATTAAATACTAGAACATAATTGAAGTGCTTGGAATAATGGCATGTTGGGCTACAAAATATATGATGTGTTGACTCTTAAACTTTATTCTAAGAAAACTCTGTGGTAGCCATTATCCTGAAGAAACAAATCCCTATGCACATGAAGGTGTGTCTTGGATAGGCTACTTAGCAAATCCTCCATCAATGAAACATGGCAACAGGCAAGCACCATCTACTTTTATTGCAGTCACATCATGGCAATATCTTTTAATAGATAATACAATAGTATTTCATTAAATTTATGACTGCCTTAGTCTGCATACATATTTGAGATTTCCTTCTCTAAATTAGCAAAGGCATGCGTCTCCTGACAGTGAACAGATTTGAATGAGTCACTCTCCAAACACAATCGACTCATTATGTAAATGATGATGCCGAATCTAAATTTAACTCGTTCAGATGTGTTTCATTAGTTCACTCTGCTAATCTACCATACAATGCAATGGCAGGGTCTTTCTCAAACAATATGAACGTGAAGGATAGTAAAGCTGTGAGTATTCACAAAGTAATTATTTACATAACAGAAATGCATATTCATCACTATTAACGTGCTCAAGAAGAAGGTATTGGAACAATTTAGCTCCGTATAAGGGATTTAGTTATATAAACAAAACGGCAAATATGCCTACTGTACGAATGCAATTATTTAATAATGTAATCAAACCTTTTCCTACTAATGAATGAGATTATAATGACAACTCTGACTTTCAAGGTGTCTGTGATAGTATCACGTGCATCGATATTTACGCCTGTACCCTATCGTCACCAGTGGTTTGACTGTCGTTTAAACACATATTGTTGAACAAACGCACTGTCGCTTCTCTGTGACAGAGCTGGGGGAATTGACTGACCTTGTTGCCATAGAAATAGATTGAGCGGATGGGGCATGGCTCATAGGCGAATGTCCTGGGTTCGTACTTCCAAGTGCTCCCGTGGAGGACTCATTCTACGCATTCTAATTCTGTTACCGTCGCCTGCACGTCGTGAACGATAACATAAATTTTTCCCAATCTGTTCATGATTGCCGAGTCAGAGACAGAATGTTCCTTGAATTAAAAGAGCTCTCCCAATGCGGCTCAATTTTGGACTTGCTCCCCTCAGCTAAACTCAAAAGACACTTGTACATAGGCCTAAATGTTATTGGACATTGTGCTGCACTGTCAGTCACTTTCGATGAAAATATCAGTAGAAAAAAGGCAGCTGCAGTTCCTATGTAGCTGGTAAAGCTGGTGAAGGTTAAATCTTATTTCTTTTTATCATGTGTACTGAATGTAAATGTTTAAAGAAGCCTAAAGAGACACTAAACCTACTACAAATTCACACACAACATACTGCATTAAATTGAGTCTTAAAGAACTTTTATTACATTTTTCATTACGTGCCTTGTGAACAGGGTATTGCGGTGAAGGAGACGTAGTCTCAGCCAGTCCACCTGTATATATAAATAATATAATAATACCAATATAAGTAAAGCAATAACAGAAGTATGGATCTAGTTACTCAATTTAAGATGACATTATCGTTTCCCGAATATGATGCTTACCAGCTGTTGTCGTCCACCCAGTGTATTTTCAAGAGTTTAATAAATCATAAGATGCAACTCTGCGAATATATTTGCACTGCTACACAACAACCGTACAAGCACAAAGCTAATACGTTATTCAAATGTGTTTAAAATGTGGTTTAAAGATTTCATATGCTGTAACTGTTATTTCTTAAATAATTGTATGTGAATTATGAGGCGGACATCAACTTTCATAACTTCCTAAATACTGTCTTTCCATTGCCATTCGGGTTTCCTATATGTCACAAATACAGGGTGCCAGGGTTCGAGTTATAATCTGTGCTTTGTGGGGGGGTCTCTAACGTTAGTGGCGGAGATTAATAAATAATAGCTTAACCGGTGCACTGTATTGGTGAGCCCCACAGATGTATGACTTTACTGCTTTCATTTGAGCTCAGAACCCTCCTTATAGGAGCTCAGCTCCCACTGGCTCCCACATAACTCGAACCCCGCAGGGTGTTTGTTGCTTAAGAACGCGTTGTACCAGACAAATGCGTTTTGTAAAAGACAAGAGAGAAAATCTATTGAACTATTTTTGTATCCAACCTCTTCACGAAGCGATAGTGGGATTGTAGTCAGGTGAGTGAAACTAATGCTTTGACCAGTCACTACTGGCCCAGTGTACAGCAGGTAAGTAAATATTGCTGCATAGCACCTGCACAAGACAGAGAAGGGCAGAGAGGGAAAGAGAGGGATGGTGCTGGATGGGAGAGAGGGGGGTGAGGTGAACCTTCAATCCATGCTCTTGTGAAAAGCCCTTTGAGACTATTGAGTGAGAATCCAGTTGGTGTCAGTTGGCGCGTCTGTTGAAACCCCTCCACTCCACGCACTGAGAGATGAAACAGTGTGGGGAGGGAATGTTTTCAAACTAAACTTCCTCGCCTATTCGTGCCGTGAACATGGTAGGCTGTTTCATAGCACATGAGTCCCCACTAACTATATATGTAAAAAAAAAACTATGCATATTTTAAATCAGTGGACAGGGTTGCCGAGAGTTCATTGGTTAATATTCGGCAGATAATTAGTCACTGAGGAAGTCAACCCACTGGGTAGTACAGTCAAACACGTATCAGGGTCAGTTCAAGAAATGTATTTTTGGGGTGAACCAGAATAAATTATGTTGTATTTAGAATATAGCAATATTTAAAGGAACAGCGCACAACGAGGCGATATGTGAACGTGTGTGTGTGTAGCTACATGTAATATTGCAGATGTTTAATGTTGCGGCAACAGATCTTACAGGACATTTGAGAAGTACACCATCTGAATTATTTATCCCATGATGTGATGATATGAACGGCATAATATCAATGTAGTTTAGAGTTTAAGATATCAGTTTGGTGAGAAATTAAGTTAGTCATTCTGTTTATCGTAATTTTAGCAAGGCATTTATAAGATAGTAAATATTCTAGTCTTGTATGCAGCCGGATTGTCTGAATAGTGAAATGCCTTTCTAGTGCTGTACTTTACTGTGAAACTATAGAATCGTAAGCAACAATATAGAGCATTGTAACATTACTGAATATACAGTAGTTTGAATTAGTTGCCGGTTCCAAACGTATGTCAAATAGAAAAGATGCCATGGACACTGTGCATATTGAGCGATTCGTAACAGCCTCATATTTATGTGGATATCGATCAGCTGGGGTTTTCTTCTCATGTGCTTGATTTAACAGCCTGAACAGAACACAGCAAACGTGTAACGTGCGGACACCACCTCACATCACCTGTTCATGCCAGCCAACCAGAGCACAGCGCTACAATGATGTCAAACTCACTGTGGCCCTTACAGTGGAGCGGCTTCCCGTCACGGCAGACGTATGGGTTCATATCGTTCCTGAGGAACCGCCGGTGTTCACTCTGCAGTCCCTTTGGGAATGTCGAGCAGCAGGAACAAAACAAAACAAAAGGGATTCATCTTTATTTAGAGCAGGCCGGTACAAAAGGGTGCCACACAAAGTGGGAAGGGTACGCCAAGATTGGTAATGGTGGAGGAGTTAGGTTTGGGGGTTCATATACTTCTGAGACTGCCCAGACTGTAGGTTGCATTATGTGAATGTGCCTTTCATTCGTCTTTATATAAGGTTTTAATCTCTAACATATGGCTTCACAGTCAAGTGTGTTCCCCCGGGCCTTCTGTGCCCAAGTCCAGAGTGGATCAACTCTGTCACTTGTTAAATACCATTACCGTCCCATTTTCTAAGCACCCATCAAAGTCCAAACTTTTTCGATTAAGCTAAATGGTCATTTGCTATATTTTACCCAGGGGTACCCTTTATAATGCACTAATATGCCCTCTCACAGTGGCCACTGCATGCTGAGTCAGATCCTTACCCTATTCCAACTCTGCGGAGAGCCGACCAGGCTCCAACACAGCGTCGATTACACGCTTGTTAATTTTCCGGCATTGGTGTAGACCGCAAACGGATTATTGCACCCTCACTTTGAACAGACTGGGGACGGTTAGGCTAACAAATGTAACATTTCCCTTGTTCATTGATCAAGGGCAGACTGACAACAACACAGTGGATCTGGTGGTGAATCTGAGTTTTAGTCAAATGGGTCAAGTTGGACATTTTATCGATGAACAATTTTTTTCAGGTTTGTTTTATTTATCTGTTTAATTGATGCTACAGTTTATTGGCAATGTTAACTCGCCCCATAACATGAAGAGACTGATAGCTTACATCTGTTTGGCACAATAGGTGCTTGAAAAACCGGTGACATTACATTGAAGTGTGCATTGCAATAAATTCTAGTACTAAACTACAGAAACTACTTTTATTTTGTTTTTTCTGATTCTTTTTGAGTCATGACACATTAACATTTAAAATCCCAAGTTTTATTATCCGTGAAGCTTTCGTTAACTTGCGGTTAGCCTCAATGTAAAGTAGGCTATCCTTTTTCCTTTGTGGAGAAAGATGTAAATGTCCTTGAAGTGAAGGGAGTTAAAGTCATAAAATAATGTATGATTTATCATCAAACAATTTATGGTCCTGGCTGACGAGCAGACGATCAAGCCATCCCTCGCCTTCCCTTGTGTATGAGTCCAGTTATTTCCCCGTATTTTCATTTGAATGGGACTACCAAACAGGAGTTATTGATCTCAACGTAAACTCCAAGGACACGGGCTCCTCCCACATTGATTGCGTTTGTCCAGTGAGAACCACGTTGTATTTCATCAGGGCAGGGAGAAGGACACAACCGCCACTTCAGCCTTTAGAATCCGCATCGTGCTGCCCCCCCCCCCCCCCCCCAGATAACTGAGTGTCTCAGTTAATGAATTAATGATGTACATAAGGAATGACTTGGCCTGTCATGCCAGCCAACCAGATGACTTTGGTTTTGCTCACGGAGACCTAATGAATTGTGAGTAATGATCCGTTGGCTTGATGGCATTTCAAGCATCGTCTGTGGTTGTAAAGTGAGCATCTATCACAAAAGTTGAAAGTATTGCACGTGTTTTGACGTCGGCTCAGAGCGTTTCATTATCATGTTTTGCCTACTTTGGATTTTCTGGCGTTTTCTATCGACACCGGTTCATGCCCTTGTTACAGGTTGATATTGGGTCAAATGAAGCATTTTTCTGTTCTCTGTATGATGCTAGACAAGGATATGTATAAGTAGAATTTGTTTAAGGTAGCCCCTGTCCTCTAGCACCAGTCGTTGTACTGTATGGGCTTGCACATGATTGTGTGCGTGCCTGGCTTCCTTCAGTTCTTCATACCTCCTAAGCACTCCGCTGAGTGACCACTTCACAGGTACCAGATTGTGGCTTTACAAAGCAGCGTGACAAAAACCGCTAACCCTTTTGCGTGCTCTCTGACAGCCCCCCCCCCCCCCCACCTCCTACTTTTCAGCGCTAATTGATTCACCCATGTGTACGGTGCACCACGGCCGTTCTTTAACGCCGTCACAGTGGGCCGCCAACTTTATAGCACACATGACTTGGCGGTGCCCCTCTCCGAACCTAGTCCCCTCCGTAGCCCCCCAGCAGCCGTAATAAACACAGGGAATGCCCATTATGTTTGACACTCACCTGGATGGAAGCGGGTCACCGCCAATTATCGTGGCACTCTGTGTGGGCTGCAGACCTCCGTGCTAAAACCGAGTTCCTGACATTTCTTGGTATGATTAGGACCGTGGCCGGGGAGAGGCCACAGTACATCTTTGTTAAGCGTTCCGCATAAGGATGGGGGGGAAGGGAAGAAAAGAGATCAGGGGAGGCAAAAAGACAAAAGGGCTTAGTTCTGAATCATAAAGTGCACAGTGCTTCATCGGACTGATACGATACCGGCGCCAGTGAGATAATAATTTGCCCATTCAAAGGCATAGAGCGGTCTTAACCTTGCACCCAGGCTACCATTCACTAGCTTCATGCGCTTGGATTAACAGTGCACTCGTATTCCCGTGAGGCAAGAGGAGGGAACTTAGTGAAGGGAGGATTTGTACTAAATTTAGCTTTGTCATAATTGCTTAAGGTGTGGGTAGAGAATGTGACAGGGTTCAGATGTAATAAGTACTGGTTGGGGGGGAGGGGGTTGGGTTGTAGACAGTGGTTGAATAGTAATTCAAGACCATTCAATAGTGTGAAAGCCATGTCCTCTGTGATTTTAAAAAGGGAGCAGGTGAGCTACATTGGTACAGATAAATTCAGACCATGTAATATCGGATACAGAACAGATAATTACTTCTGCTCAAGCTTGCTTCAATTGCACATAAGTGTCAGTTTTTTATTTCCCTAATGCAATGCCGATCTTCTATGCATATACTGTACTTTTGACTGGTACTGTGTGTGTGCGTGTGCGTATATATATATATATATATATATATATACATATGTATATGTCGGTTCATATGCGGTATATGTATGTACAAGTGATTAGCCTAATTTATGATATAATAGTAACGGTAACTCTCCCCACAGACAAGTATAAGCAGGAAAATATTTTCAAATGGTTTGCCATGTGATATTTTGTTACATTTCATGTTGTTCAGTTGAGCGAAAACGTGTCCCCGATCTGTCCGTTCCTCTGATGGTAGGAGTGGAACCCCCAGTAGTCTTACGAGCAGGCTCTCTCCCACAAACACATGCCTCCATTAGACTGTAATGGTCGAGTCAGCCGGGCCGCATATGGTGCACAGCAGTGGCCTGATTATATCAACAGACGAACTCAGGTGGTCTACAAAACTAAGAAGAAAGGGCCGAAAGTAAGCTTTTTCGGTCGGTGAGGAAAACCCGTTCCCAGCGGATTGTTAGCGAAAACATGCATCGTTTCGATGACAGTGACGTAACCATGGATACAGACTTAATGCCGCTGTCCTATGACGGTGTGGGCGTCGTCACGACACGCTGTTCTTCCACCTGGTTTTAGGGTCATGATTTGTTTTGGCTCAGCATGGGACTTTCTCCGAAGGACAAGGACACGTTGTTGTGATTTTGCAGCCTGGTGTTAGATCAATAGTCATTTCGGGAGCTTTTTTATTGAGGGACTCGTGCATAAGTCGGGGGGGACACAGCTGACAGTCAGATATATCATAGTATACTGTTTGGTAGCTGTTTAATGGGAAACTTCTTATAGAGCCGGTCAATGAACCGTCCATGTGTTCTTGTCAAAAGATAATTGACCTTGTTGGGAAGTCGACCCGGCTGTGTTTGCCAGTCCTGCCAGGTTCACCGTTCGTTCCGTCACCCGACCACAGAAATCGAAATGTTGTCTCCGGACCCGGAAAGGTTAATCTTCACCGACAGAGAGTGGGCAGTAGGACTGCAGAGATAGACTTTGGAGTTTACTGCCCGCTATTTGTCATACTAAGCCTTCCTTTAGACAAGGCAGCTGGGTGCTTTGATCCGGGTAAATTAACTGTCAACAGAAATGCAGCAGTGGGGGGAAAATAAATAAGAACAACTGCCCAAGATGAAGTGCTCTTGGATGTAAAGGTTGAAATCTGGAGCAGCAGTTAAGACAGTTCACAGGGATAAGGTGAGAGGTGGAGGGAGATCTGAAACCAACCCTTAAGGCAAAGAAACAGCCAGATAACTTCATACCAGCCACTGTGGATTCCATATGGTCCAATCTCAGGAAAATAACAAATGCCATGTTGACAGCATAGCCAGCACCTAGTTGATTCCATATCAACAAAACGTTCAAGGGAATATTCATCAGCATGTTAAAACAGATTGGGAAGCAGCCAACACATATTTTCATTTAAAAAGTGCTGGGCAAAATGATAAACAATAACAATTTTACCAGAGCAGGTGGCGCTCTCATCTATCACCTAATGGAGGTAAACAAAACATATACACCCTGATAAAAAAAGTTCAGATATTAAAGAGTAAACAATATAACCTTCACATTGCTGAAATATGTGATACACTGCAAAGCACTGCAGCACCGTACTTAAAACAACATATTTCTCTCTATGTTGACACGTAAAAAGAATGCACGGCTCCATGTGACCTAAAGACATGAATAGCTGATGTGCTATCTATGAGTTATGAATATTTAAAGAAAATAACTGTAAACACTGTGATTGCTTTGATTCATTTTATGTCATGGGCTTGCACTCAATTGCAGTGATCTATCCATGTGGTATCTGAAAACAATTGCAACTAACGTGGGACATTCCGCATGAACACATATTACTGCACCTTTTTCAACTTACGCACCATGAGTATTCACTAACGGTCTGGTGCATCAGGCGGACCATGCATTGAGCCTTTATGCAATGGCATGTGCTATTTTCCCTATAGGCATTGGAGTCAGCACTCCCCCCCTCAAGTACACACACACACACGCACGCACACACGCACGCACGAATGCACGCACACACACACCACCCTACCCCCCATCCCCACCCATCCTGAACCTTTTCACCATTAGGAGGTTTGAGATCCACCTCTCCATCTGTTAAACTCTTTCTGGACCACACCAACGCTGCATTGACTATAGTGGTGAAATACCTCTTACTGTTGCTTTATAATGGTCCACCTCAAAGATATTCAGCCATATAACAGTAATGATTTTACCTGACTGAGCGAGTCAGCACATTGTGCCGTTTTAGGAATGCAAAAAGATAATGCTCCTTTATCTTTTTTTTGGGTGAGATTTTCTCCCTCTGATCCATGCGTACTGCTGGTGTTTTCAATGTCTCCAGTCTTTAAAGCCAACACTTTGTGTTATTTTATCATGGCTGGCGTGCTCCACATTTTTTTGTTTGTTTGTTTTGCTATCTTTGAGAGGAGAATAGATCATACTTCTGCTGAAATCATGTCAGACATAGGGACGAGAGAAACACTTTGGTACTTCCTCCGTTCTGTTAGCGGCTCGAGGAAAGTCACTGTGGGTAAACAAATATATGAACGTTGGCACAATGTAAATTTTGTTTTGCTCTGCAGCTTGACAGTAATGTATTGCACATGATAAAACCCCATCGAGTAACCTTGATCCTTGTCTGAGAATGAGTAAATTCAGATGCTGCACATAACTAGAAGGCGCTTTTTTCCCCTCTCCCGGCTAGGTGAAGCATCCGAATAGAGCAGAGGTTGAAGGGGTCTCAAATTGTATGCAGCCACCTCATAAAAGAAGGGAAATTGTGTTGGTTTCACGACTGATATGCAGAACTAAGGTGAAGGACATGGGCTGGAAACAATCCTCCTCCCAACTCCCCCAACCATTTGGTGGCTTTATCGCCAACCTGATAGGACTTGGGCTTGGATTATGAAAATACAGAAAAATGCAATGTCAACATGGGAGATTGCTATGCATGGGTTTACATGCGGACAGAAGGGAAGGCACTGTGACATCTGAGGCTGGCTGTTGAAGTACATGTTTGCTTAGTATATGTCAATAACAGTTACGTTCATAAACTATTCTTTCTAACAAAAATGGGTGCATTCATTTCTTATGCTAACATTAGTGTCATTCCATAAATATTGGTTTGGGAAATGGTAAAAAGCATTGAGAAAAGCTTGTACTATTTTATCATCTAAAGACCGAAACTAATCTAAACACATTTCAGCACATCTGAAATACATGGATAATGCAATTGCCTAGAAACTTTAAATTCTGTACATTTTCAGAAATTTGCCGCATAAATACATAGTTTCCGGAGCGTGTAAGACGTTAGACAAGAACTGGAGTCCATGTGCTACACTAAAAAAAGAGGTATCTTCTAATTGAAAGTTAAGTTGCCTGCGGTTTTGAACTTTATGGAATGTGTGGGGAGAATGTCCTCTTTTAATGAATTGCCGCCACACTTTTTCAGCAACTACGCTTCAAGTGTCGGCGCTTGTTATATTTTAAGACAGTCCTCTAAGAAAGTTATGGAAATCTTTACTCTGTAGGTATCAGTGCTCGAAAGGGCAGATTAACTTTGGTTAGTGTGGCCCCTCTTCTTTCCTGAATCCCTTCAAGAATCTATAATTTACCATCGGTTTTGAACCTATTTTAATTGGTTCAGCGCACGTCATGCTCAATGTTCATTAGCTAATATAGTGCATAAAATAACTCTATTAAGGCTTTGGAATAGATTAATTCCCAGTTGACACACTGTACATATTGCATATCAACGCTCCACCACAGCAGGGACGTAAGAGACTATTGGAATTATTAATTGGCCAATTAAGAAGATTGACCCTACAGAGTCTATAAAGGATGTAGAGAACCCTTCACAAATGAAAACTTAACTTCCAAAAGGCATGCGTGAATAACACATACTGTAAACATGGTTGAAGACAAAGGCTCACTGGAAAAAACCAGCATGCATTGAACAGTCCACAGCAACAGAGGGGTCTTGAAAATGTAAAGGGGATAATACATAAAACTTTTTTTATGTAACAGAAATACTTACTCGGTACTGGTTTGAGTAGTGCACCATATAAGAAACCGATAGCAATACCTCTGTCATGAAAAGGACTCGTCCTTGAGTCTGTCAGACTAACATTGGGGTGTGTTCAGATCAATGGTCTGACAATGGCCCCCTGCGCGGTGAGTCAAAGGGGCTTCATGATGGAGTAGACCTCCGCTGCTGCAGTTAACAGGGACTCTATTACTTCTCCACAGCCGTCGTTGGCGGATGGGATCCTGAGTAAATTTGATCTGTGAGATTACAAACCCCCGTGTAGTAGATCATTTAAAGCTCATTTCTGTTGCCAGGCGAGCCCCACAATGCATTACCTTGGTGGCTGCTCATCTATCAATCCCTCCCCGGGCAGTGGGTGCCATCAGACAAGAGAGGAGCCGTAGCTGGAGCCAGGGGTCGTCGACTGTCAGGCCCCCGGAGAAAGTCATCGCGTGTGGCGGCGCCAATGACTCTTTGAACGCGAGCGGGTTTCATCACCCTGGAGGTGGCGGGGGGGGGGCGAGGTGGCCTTGGACGGGGATCAACACCGACGATGAACGACCGTAGGCAGCAGAGTGTGCTGGTGGCCCTGAAAGGCCTCCAAAGGTCACGTACACTCATTCAAGGAAAGTTAACCATTGACGTCACATGACCTTTCTAATGTGGGAGATAATTATCCACAACCAATTTTACAGGACGGATTGGGAACGCATTATTATCAAGTGGTCTTCATCAGACTACTATGGGATGGTTTTGGCCAAGCTTAGCTCAGTGTCATTTCAGGAATTGACTGGAAGCAAAGACCAGCATTGTACGAAGGCCGGTCAACACGGACGCCATTGTTTTAGTCATAAACAGTTACATTCGCCTTAGACCAATGTGCAATCCATTATGGAAATGGCCTCAGAAAGTAGGACATATTCACGCATTGTTCTTGGTATAGGTCAGAAGCGCCCCACTAGTATTTCCATTAATCCTGTCCATCCACAATATGGCACTAAACAAAAGAGTTCTTGAATAGCTATTCAATTCATGGACACCCCAATGGGAACACCACAGATGTGATAAAAATAGTTGTGAACACCCCCCCCCCCCCCCCCCCCCCTGCCTCCCCCCTCCCCTCCCCTTTGCCACCACCCGCTTTGCCCTTTTCTAGTTGAATGAAATATGTGCAAAACCCATTTGGATGAAACCGTCGGCAAAACGACCAGAGTATAATCGACAGCATTTAGTTACACCAACCCTTTTTCCCCATTAACAGCGAGCGACTCCTGAAATACTACAAGCTCACTAACGTCTCCCTTGTTTCGATGCCCTGCAGCCTCCCGTTCGATCACACATTTCCCAACGGCGCATTATCTCATTTGCATTGAGGCACTGTTCCAATGTTAATGTAGCAAAAAACCGTCCGGGGAGGTGAACAGGGATTTTCAAAACTGGCCTCAATTATTCATTTATTTGCTCAGATGCGTGTCCAGATTTGTAACCAACCTTTTCATCAACCTCTATTTGGGAGGGCACCTGTGCAAATATTAACAATTTGCCCCTTCAGATCTCCCTGCCGGCATGCCAACAACCTCTTTTGACTTGTGTTGTTGTTGCCAGAATACTGTCAAAGGACAAAGTTGCTGTGGTATAAATATTATTTTGGGTTGTCGTGCCAGTTGATTGGTCAGCGGACGGGAAGAGAAACCAGGCCTTTCACCATCCTCCGGGCCCTGAGTGTAGCGTTTTAATCAGTTCGACCACGATTCCTGCTAAAAGTCGATCGAGGGGCCGCGCTAAGACACTCGTTCCTTGCCAAGCTCATTGGGCTTTACTTCTTCCCAGTGAGCCCACAATCAGCCATGTTAGTCAAGCCCTATTATACATCAGGTTTATTCTGGTCCCTAAACATTGTCTTTGGAGCTGCTCTGCCTAATGCCATCATTAAGCTATCGGGTCCCGTGGCCAAATTGTAATGTAAGCACGGGGAAAAACGTATACCGCGTTCCCAGTCCCCTTCTCCCCCCCAAAGCTTATGAATAGCTTAAGGTCAAAGCATCAAATTAGCAGCTCCCATTGTTCCCCAGATACTAATGGTGTCTGCATGAAAAGAAGCAATATGCAATCTCTCAAGAAGCTTTCGAGGATAAAACAGTTATACGGGGTTGTCAGGAGATGAAAATGGGGAGTGGGGCCTTCTGAATTGGTAATGAATTTGGAGGCAGAGTTGTCTGGATCCCCAAGCACAATTCCTTTTGAAAAAGAAAATACTCTTTGTGTGTGTATGTATGAGTACGTGGGCATCAACACATCTGCCAGTAGATCTGTGGTAGTGTGTGTGCACGCGCCTCCGAACTTCAGCCTCTCTGGGTACTCAATTATGAAATGTTTCTACTTTTTTTCCTCTCGCTCTGATGTTCCAAAGTTCCAAAAAAGCCCAGAAAATAACGCCAAACAACAAAAAAAACGGACCCAAATTGGATGCATCAAAGTGGTGAGTCCCATGCTCTCCGAGTGACCGGATAATTGAAAGTGCACGAGCGCCTGGCCCGGCAACGTGACGCCCCGGACGTCGAGGATTATTCGAGGATAATTAGGAACATCAATGGCGCCTGAGCCCCCCCCCCCCCTCTCTCCCAGCCCGGGTGTCTGCTGTGGGTTGGCTGGCTGCTCGCCAAGTCTTGGCAATCAAACGGCTCGTTGTCACATCGGAGACCTGCCGGGCAGCAGTGGAAGTCCATAGCCGGGTCACCACCCACATCCATCTGTGTCTGAGCGGCTATCTCTAGGCCGGGGCGTTGGATTGATCCCCCTTCCCACAGGGCCCTCTTGATCTGCTGGAATCTCTGGGGGTACAACCAGCAGCGATCTGGTACTTTGTCTGTGCTCGTCTACAGCCAGGGGGGGGGGGGGGGGGGGGGGGCAGGCAGACGGGGCCGTGGATCCGACTTGTCTGTATGGGTTGGTTGTGCCGGGCAGTTCATCTCGTATAATCTCTCGGGGTGCAAAACCTCTCCCAAACTTACCATTGCATTCCACCATTGACAGGGTGTTATCTTTAAAAGAAGAGGGCAGAGAGGGAAAAGTGGAATACATTTTAGGTAACTTGAAATATTTATAGAGTAATACTATGTGTATATATTCAACAACGTGTGTGTATGTGTATGTGTATATATATATATATATATATTATAAAAATGTATTATGAGAAAATTTGTTGTTTCTTCAAGCATTCATATTCCTACATCTGCAAATGACCCAGTACTAATGGGTATAGTCAAAGAACGTATGAACATCACACAAGCTTTAATTAAGATGAGGAAGTCCACCATAGCCATCATAAATGAAATGAAATCATATAAGAGGATGCAATGAAAAGAAAAGACAAGCTCTGAAAGACAGTAGAAGCTTTAATTATGCCTTGCAAAAACAATCATTCATGTCACTTTTGTATTCTTGGGGTATATTGTTGATTCATCTCTATGATGTTTCTTTAAATGACGTTGAAAATTCAAAAAGGTTCAAATCTTAAATTGTGATCGGAGTTGATCCAACATGGCATGTGGTTTCAATTGTACACTGTTGTTGTATATCACAAAAAAAATCCCAAACTCTTAAAAACAGTTGCAAAAGTGTCTATGAAGGAGCACACTGACCGAAAATGCCATTTAGTCAAGACAATTTATAATTCGGAGTGAAGGTATCTGTTACAGATGATTGAATTGGAATTCTGTTGCGCACAAATACCACAACAGCTGGAACCCATTGAAGAAAACCTGTAAGGACTCATTTGAGTTGAATATCAATGTAACGCTCAGATGTATTTCTGAAAATAAGGGCAATTAACAGCTAAATACGTGGTCTATGGAGAACATTTTAATAAGGGTGGAAAGTTTTTAAGAGAATCCTTGTTTGCTAGTGGAGGGACTTTTCAAATTAGACATGACCTTTAGAAAGCTAGCTTGCTGCAGTTTACCTCTGGGTTCAAATCCACCCTGCTGTACTGTGACAGTTGTTTGTGAAACGCTCAACACCCATTTTGCGAGTGGCATGGCATTTAAAAACAAAAAGCAATCTGAAGGACTGTCAGCTGTAAGTAAAATATTCAAACCGTATCAATTGAACCTAGACCATTTTGTCTGAAAATTTATATATTTTACCATGAATATTATTCATATTCTCATAGAAAACCTACTCGAAAAACGGTAGTACTCAAATCATAGTCAGCCTGCACTGAGCTGATAGGCAGGTTTGTTTGATATGGAATGGCTTGGTGACAATTCTATTTTTGGCCCCAATAATGATTGTTGTATCAATAGGTTTGCTGTTTCAAGAGACAAAATGCAGGTACAACAAATCCAGTTTGTCATTTCCCCTTCCAATTCCCATTGCTATGAATGCTATTTCTTCCTTGTATCTCTCAATTACGTTTTAATCAAACATTCCGGGCTCTGATCTCCCAGGTCACTTTTCTTTAGAACAGCACTGTATTGAGCATCTTGCTTTTCATTATACATCAATATCCGTCATTAATAAGCCAGGACTTCTTTTTTATTTTTCCATCAGACACATTCTGGTTTCATCTACCAAAATGTATTCAGATAATTAAGCACCAGGGACTCAATTATGAAGACAGGTAGGTGTGTCTTTGAGTTAATTGACTGTTTTAAAAGGGGTAAGTGCACAGAATAATGCTAGCTGCTTGGCCACTCATACTCTGACAGAAATCCACTGGGTATAGATATATGAGTTGTTAATACCAAAGTTATTTTTGATTTACCAGCCACTATACGCCACGTCTACACAACACATTAGTATAGTAGAAGTCATGTAAATATAGAAATGTATGAAGCTAAATTGGCTTTACTAATGCAATTACATTTACAGTTACAGTTTACATTTATAGTCTAATATACGCAAAGGTATCCATATAATACATTATATGGCAGCAGTGTTATTCACAGTAGTTAAACAAATTCGTGTTTGACTCATTATATCAAGGCAATGCATTCGAGTTCCACGACTGATGGCACGGCGGTCTTTGCCATCCAGCCAGCCGACCAACCTGTCGAGAGTCCTCATTAGTGGTCGATTGAGGGTCACAGACCCACTGCTGGAGAGGAGGACAGGACAAAGAGCGCCTAGCTCTGGTTTACAGGAAAGAGGCCTTGAGGGTGACCCGTTCCACTTGTTGCGTCACAGGCTACACTTGCATAATCAGCGAGCCGTTACCCTTAAACCACCTCCACGGTGAATGGACACTCATTAGAGATGACTCAGATCTGTAAATCCATCCTTCCAAAAAACAAGCTGTTTTTGTGAACTTCCATACTTCTTTGTGGGGTGATTGAAAACTCACAAAGATAACGACAGGCGGGACGATTTGTTTTGCTAACAGAGAAATGGATGAACCGGTGTCCCCGTTTGGCACTGACCCATTCTTTGAGTGAACAGGTTGCTTTGTAATTATATTCCTATTTGATCTCACAAGGAAGCCGCCATGGCAGTTGATGTCTGCGTATTGATTGTGTGCTCTAATAAGCCTGGTAAGGTACTGGTAAACACTGTTTTCAACTATGAAAATACAATTATGAGTCCATCACACTCCCTTTACTCTCAATGTTTGTTTCGATCCCACAATCCCCCCCCCCCCCCCCCCCCCCAGCCATTAGTCGACTGCTGTGAGTAAAGTAAGCTGTAGCTTGTTTGGCTACGCCGCCATCGGGCCTGCATGCTAATGAGGCCCGGGGCTTCATCCAGTCACTTCCTCTACACCTCCTCTTTCCCAGCTGTCTCGTCAGCATTTCCATAAAGTGAGTCAGACACTTCCCATTTCAGAAAACTGTCTATAACAGTTTGTGTCGTGGAGGTGGCGCAGCTCGGGGCTCCGTCGTCCTCTTGCACACGGCTCGACGACGAAATGCAGATAAAGTTCCCGACGACTTGATTGGCGTGCCTGGCTTCCGCAAAGTAAGCCCCCCCCCCCCCCCCCCCCCCAAACACGTTATCCGAAAACTATCTCGGAATTGTTTTCACTGTGTACTCATTGGTGGATGTGTAATCGATGCCGACGACAGAGTTCCATTAATTAGATGCCGCTCAGAGCCGGGCCGGCAGCATGGTGGGCCCCACAGAGCAGCTGTGCCCCCGGCCCACCCACTTCCCTTAACATGATGTCTATTAGCACTCCTAATAGAATTATCACATTTTGTTTTCTGTGAACAGGGAAAGAGAGTATTGGAAACGAAATAAGCCACATGGGTTGATGCAAAAGTAAATGTTTCATTACGAGTTCCCAAACATTACTATGGGGGGCATGAGGTCTGTGGACAATACTTTTTATTAACATTATTATTATTATTATTATTATTATTATTATTATTATTATTATTATTATTATTATTATTATTATTATTATTATTAAATAATAATAATATCAGAACTGTTTATTATGTTTAGTCTTTCGGGGCATCAGGAGGAAATAATGTTATTTTCTTTTGGACAGTTTGCGAGAGGTTTATAGGGCTTTGGCTTTTAGGCCTGCTAGAGTATCCACTGTAAGCAATACGGGTACCAAGATCAGGGGTGAAAGGTACACTGAATATCACTGGAGTGGTTCCTTCAAGGGCACACCAAATGTACCCTAGTCAGTCAAACAATAATGAATTTGTACCTTTGTCTGCAGCAATCCAGTGAGAAAACCGCCACCTCATTTGACCGACTGGTCCAGGGAAGCTACCATCCCAGTGACAATTATTTACCTGATAATTTTTTCTGCACTTTAACCTTTGTGGGAAAGGCTGGATACTCGTAGAATAATTTTGTTTTGAATTTCACGTACTACGCATATTTTACATACTATATATTAACTATTTTTCTGGCACATTTAGCATGTCAAGGATGCAAAGTATGCAATTCCGAACACAGCATAAGTGTTCTTCTAACTGAGGTCAATCAAACCACTCAAGTATAGAACTGAATACATATGGTTTTATTAAATTAAGTAGGCTACCATCATTTTCATCATTTAATAGTTGACTGGTAAAGCATTGTAATTTTTAGTGCTCGGAAAATATAATAATAATAATAATAATAAAAGAACTGGTCAGGACCAAAGAAATATTCTCAGTTTTAATCACTAGGATCACTCAGCCCTAAAGCTCAAGCATGAATTTCATGTTTATAGACATTTCTTTGTCCTTCACAGCTCCATCAGAATCAGTGTGAAGAAAGTTCACACAAGAAGCACCGAAATAAAACATACACACGCAAATCAAAACCATACATTTACGAGAATAGTTGTGTTGGCTTGCCAACCACCATTAGACAATAAAGAAGAAGGAGAAGAAGTTGAGTAGGCTAATGGCATGATGAAACATTTTTCAACCTTAACCTCAACAGGTGTTATTTGGCTAATTGTCATCGTGCACCAGAGATTATTGCTTCCGTATCAATATTTTTTATTTGCGTGTCACATTATGACAAATAGGCAAGGCTTAATCATGGATGTGCGCGAAATGTTGTTTTCCTCTGACGCGGGAGAAGGAGTCGCAGTCGACGTTCTTTCAGTAGCTTAACAGGCTACAGTTATTAATGCCCATTTCGAACAGAAGCTGAACGTAATATTGACACTTCAGCAACTATTTGCAAGAATTTATCTTGTATTGTTTAAGCATCGAACTCAAACGTTTAAGAAGAAGGAAAACAAGTGAAGTAAAGGAAATTCCATGAACCCACACCTTAAACATAAAAAGTTTTATTTTATGTATATATTGTTCTTGGTAAGTTAATGTATGCCTATTGTAAATCTGTAGTAGGCCTACGGTTTGGCTTCTGCCACCGTGTTTTTGCTATTTTGGGGTTTGTTGTGTCTATACACACATTAAAGGCTGGATTTTACTGGGCAAGGTTAATACATAACTGTTTTTACTGTCGTTTGTAATGAGCTTTCCCCCTTCTTGTTTACGCCATTTATGCCATTCACTACAATATGTCTGATGGAAGTGCTTTATCGACCCGCTGTGGTGTTTTTAATTGTCTTGAGTTTAAGCATAGGCCTAGGCATAGCGCCTGTCACCATGCATCATGACAATGAGCCGAGTTGCTGTTGCTTCTTGCTCCTGCTGATGGAATTGTTAATAGATACAGTGAGGACTTGATTATATATTTCGAAAATGAGGCTGCCAGAGTAAGGCTGTGCTTGGGTTTAGTCAGAAAAACAACACCATGTTGTGTAGGTGTGAGTTATTGTCATGCCGCTTTAAAATAATAAAGCTCAAATATAGCTAGAATGTTGACATAAGATGCAATATGTGTCGCAAATCATTAGTTTCGACTTTTGAAAAGTTAATAAGTTAAAGTAGAGGATTGAGGATGCCAAAGTAACCAAATTCTCAAGACAGCAGAATATTAGTAGAAACGGGCTGTAGACTTACAATACTATTTCCACCTTTTCTTTCTGACTAGCTGGTATCCATTCTAAACAATATCTCCTTTCCCCAGGCTATGGACCATGCCTAGTGGCCTGAGTCTAGTACATATTACACAAAATTTGACCTCCGGAATTTTGCTTTGATATGAACTGAAGAGTTCATAATTGGCGATCAATCCCACACCACCCTATAGTGGGATTGTACTATATGTAGCGTAAATGACTGACTTGACAACAAAGTAAGGTGATGAAAAAGTATAAAAGGTGTTGGGGTAATATTAGCCTACTGGTAGCAGTCAAACAATCTTCTTTAGCACTTGTGTCACAATACTAAAAGTGTGTGTGTGTGTGTGTGTCTGTGTATTGATCATATCATATCATCACATTAGTCCTTCACCTGCAAAGGACGTTGAGGAAGTATCAACTGTCTGACAACCCTCGGCAAAGGCAGGACTAACCCCTGTGGAAACCCCTATAAGAGCAAAACCTGCTTACCCAAATACTCTGGAAGAATGACGGTTTAACAGTAATAAAGCCATCCAAATATGCAGCTCCTATATTTGTTTGAGCCCTGGAATAAACATGATTATTTGGAAAGCCCTAATGTGATTAGACATAGAGAGGGTGTAAGCCTCCGTAGGCCCCTTTCGCGAGGGCGGCTGATTCAGCAGTAATCGCCCAGGCACCAACTTACCAGCAAGGCGTCCGCGCGGAAGCCATTATCAGCCGGTTCACCCCATCGTCGTCTCGGAAAGACTTGAGAGGTCGCACTTCGCTCCGCTCAAAGACACGATATGGGTCACTGTCATATCAATGCATCGACTCCTCAACAACCCTATCGTTTTCCATTAACGGCTCCTTCCACGGAGAGGCCGGGGCAGCAGCCATTGGTGGAGAGGAGGAGGAAGTACAGAATAATAGGCCCAATGGGAAGAGCTGTCACGGTGTAACAGGCAACCGATGTTTGAGGTGTATGCTAATGGTGCAAGGCATTCGTAGTGAAGAAGGCACTTTGGAAATGTAGACCGTTTTTTACCTAGTTAAGTTTTCACACAAACCAGTTTTCAGAATTTGAATGTTAGGTTGTCTACCAACCTAAAGTCAAGAATACTGCAATTGGAAATCCATAAATAAAAAGCATTAAAAACTTAAGCTAGGCATGTTCGCCTGCAATAAATAGCAAATTATTTTGCCTTTTTAGTCTCCTATATATGATATAAATAAACATATGCTATTGTTATTTGAGGTACCCCCACATCTTTTTATAATTTTCCTCCCCCCATGCAAACAAACCAACCAAATATCTGAACACCTCCAAACATGAACCAAAAGATTAAAAGTTTAATCAGAAATCCAGAAAATGTTAAACCATAGCCAATATTCACATGTTCTGGCTCATTATCCCACTTTTTAAAATGGCTATCTCGCCTCGGTCCTTCCATTCACTGCTCCCAGCATGGCAGAGATAAATGATTATGACTTAGGCTTAATAAAATATACTGCTTATGGCTCCTCGCATTCATTCCAAGGCTCGATGCACGTCCGTGATCAGACTCAAGTTTCAATTTCCATTCGTTTCAAAATGTTGTGTATTTGCAGTGTATGACGTGATGGGTGGGGAATATTGTTATTTTTTGGTTCTTACGACGTGCTTGACCTGAGCTCCTGGCGGCGTTGAGCTGGACACTAGGTGCTGAAGCTCAGCCCTGGCTTGCCCCGCCCAGTGTTACACCCTGGGTAACGAGGCCCTTGTGCAAACGGATGTCTCGGGCAATTCAAGGGCTGTGAACCCACCCACGATCTGTGCGTTCCCTATGCCCCTTCACCAATAAGGCTTTTACACTGCAAATTATAGTTCTGCCCACGGTGCCCGAATCAATACGGGAGTTATGTACAAATCAAATTCCCCCCCCCACCCCCACCACCCCTAACACGATTGCCTAGTTAACCTCGCTGGGTCCCCCTTTTAACTCCCACTTACATTTATCACACGGGCTAATCCGGCTGGCGGACTGCATCCTTTGAGAGCATCAGCTGTATGGTGGGGGGAAACATCAGCGTTTCTCTTCCTTCAGCCATTGATTTATTTCTCACCGGCATTGCCCCTGCACTCGGCCCGTTCAGGGCGGTAATTGTAACGTGCCACTCCACTGCCTTCCGGTTCACTCTTATTAATATGTGGTGTTTTTTCACTGGTGAATTTGTGAAGATGGGCTTGTTTTTTTTGGGGGGGGGGGGGGGGGTTGTGTAATTCAACGTGGAACAATGTTTCATTTATATTTTCTTCTCGCTTTCCCCCTACCTCTGGGTATGACGTAGTCAATTATGTATTCATTATTGAATCTTAATAGTACCACATCATGAAATGTATTGTGTGTGTGTGTGTGAGAGAGAGAGAGATAGGAACAGAGAAGAATGCGGTTTTAGGAATCGAACAAATCTCTGGCTACAATTAGTTCCTTTACACAACTATGCACATGTGCTTGACAGATTTTTGACCCCCCCCCCCCCCGCCCCCCCCACTCACACCGCTCCCACTGACACAAATGGAGAGTGCTTAATTAGCAGTGAGCAGCTGAAGACATGTGGTCACAGCCTCATTATCAGGCCACTCCATTGTTCGCGAGGGCAGAAACCGGAATCAGCCAGGCTGACATTAATATGAGGCTCAATGACAACAGCAGACAACATCTGTTTTCCTGGTGAGTGCGCGCACCCCAGTGCTAATTGCACATGCCAGAAGATGCAAAAGCTATGGGTCTCTGGTAAATTCTCTTTCGGCTTCAGTTTAACCGCTCAGGGGGTAAACAAAGAGAAATGCCCAGAAACAGAGAAAATCACATTGCACTGTAATGACTCATACTGGTGATGGTGTGTCTCTCTGTCCACCTGAGGCAGACCATTCCGACAACCAGTTAGTAATGTCTTTCTGAAGGCAACTGTCACGTCAGGGGGGCGTGGGACGACGTTAATCCCTGGTTTTAAAACGGAACCTTTTTCAGTTATTCGCCGTTTCCCCGATCCACATGAGCATGGTGTCACGGCACACAAAATCCCTGTTCATTTCCATAATCTTAACTAGTCTCTTAACGGTGCATGCTATATCTTTGCGCTTGGAACTTAGCTGGTGCTTGCATAAAAACCCATTCGCTCCTCACCTCTCCGTGAAGCTACAAGGTGATTTATACACTCCACATACATTTATTTGCACATCGTATAAGAGACACTCCCCAACAAAAGGGACTACACATAAAATATGCAAACCTAAATCGAATGCATCCGAGTCATGTATGTGTCGTTTGATGATAACAGGTATTTAATAACAGGTACACCGAAATAGCTCAAGTGAGTAAAGGCAACAGCCAATTATCCCTATCCCGGAATTCACACATTTCCCAAGTTTCCCTGCTAAGAGTCGCCCTTGTTCGCTGCGTATATTTTATGTGTTGAGTGCCCCTCCCTCAGGACCAATAACCCGTCTACCGTGATCCACGCTGTGTTCCTTAACCGTTAATTTTATGCAAGCCATTTATCAACCAGCTGTTTCCAATCAGTCACCAGATTAAGCACCTACAGCAATAAACGAGACTTTATCATTCATGAAAAGGTTTGCACGGCAAAACCTCCTTTTGCTTTGCCAGGAAAGATTAATTTGTAGGTCAAAAGAAGAGTCAATGTAATATAAGGCCCATGCGGTCGAAGAACACTTTGGTAACTTAATAATCAGAAACAGCCAAGTCATTGCTTGTTTAGACGGTACAATGGTAATTTATATAGGCAGGAAGGGCCGTTGCAAGCTGCCATAATGTTGTCTTAATTTTTGAAAGATAATTAAAACGAGGCTTAGGATCGAACATATGGACCCCATGGTAAACGCTAAACAGCTACATTCACCGTGACTATTCTGTCATGTAAATTGTACCTTTTGCAAACCAGTAACAACAAACAACACATTTTGCAGCTTTACCAGGTCTCGCATTTCAATATTTCATGCATTTTGCGATGTGGGGATAATGTCAAAGCCATTATAAGACCGTCGATTTAAGCGTGCGCCGATTTCCCCGTCTCTTGTATTCATCTCAATCTCGTATCACATGGCATGCAGGCACACGCCATCGATTCTCCGAGGCGCCGTCGATCAACCCACTCAAAACACAGCGTTTGTGATAACCAGCGCGAAAAGGCTCGACGACCCCAGCAGCATCAGTCAAAGGTCAGCCGTTCACAGCTTGCCATGAAAGGGGTGCACATTGTAATCAGGGCGTAGGCGCGGGAAATGTGATGAGGCCATCCTCATGGACCTGCTCTTCTTCACTGGCTGCCCAACAATCCTTTCATTTGTGTTTTTTTTTCTATGGGCTGATAAAAGGTGTTCTGGCTGTGCCTGGGGGCATGGGTATACATCTTGGGATTCCCCTTACCAGTGCTCATCGGTGATTTGCGTTCCGATAAGACTGAGGGCGCTCGCTTTCTCGCGAACTCTCAGACGGCACTCGCGTGCATGTAGGCGTGCACGTGCGTGCGCACCCCCACACTGCCTCTTGTTTATTCTAGTCAGTTATGCATCTCTCTCTCTCTCTTTCTCTCCCTATCTCCCCCTATCTCTCTCTTTCTTCATCACACATCATCAAACTAAGACCCAAACACACACCAGCGGTTGCTTTTTCAAGTTTGTTATTCTTTCTCAAATGCTTATAGATGCATACACACATCTATTCATACACCCCCCGACTGAGACAATATTTTTTGTGACATTTTGATTGCAGTGATTACCATGTTGAAAAAGCCAAATCATATTATTTTGTTACCAAATAAATTGTCAAAACAGTAAAATGGAGCACGACTACGGATGCAATGTTTAGCGCCTTTTCATTTCCCCCGTTCCATTTATTTCCCAGCCGAGGCTGTTTGTCACGTTTCCTGTCAGTCAGAGGATCCTGCCTCGCAATATTTTTGGCAATAAAGTTTAAAGAGGCCAAAGGCTTCACTGGGAAGCACTGGTTTTCCTCATCATATGTCCCCTGCTGAAGTCTTTGGTTCAACTGTGTGTGTGGAAAAGCGACAAGAGACCACACGTGGCTTTTATTTATTAAATTTTTTTTACAAGAATGAAATTAATTGGTGTCTGAACTATTCGTTTGGCCTCCCCTTATGAAAACAACACTGAATGAAAGTAGGGAGCTTTCCAAAAAGCCTGCAAAAGAGGTGTGGCACAAAGTGCAGATGGATTCACAAGTCTTCAAAAAGAAAAAGTGCAGCGTCACGCTTTGCTCCCTCATGTCCTTTGTCACTGCCTCTAAACAGATGACAAGGCGCAAATACGCCCTTTTGTAGTGTTGTTTGAGTCACGGGGAAAACCTTCTCACCCGCACAGAGAAGCGACAGGAATAGGAAAAGTTGCTGAGACAAAGCATTGTTTTCGACTGAGATGCACCGCAGAGCAAACAATTGATTTCACATGGTGGCACAAACTTTATTCACAGGAGGCCATATGGACTTGTCAAACTATAAGCTAAAGTTACTCGATTCTGCAATCCTTTAACACCTCAATAAGCGAATCCCAGCCAAATATAATCTACCACAATAAAGGTTTAGCTAACACGATTTCACCCTGCATGCGGTTAGGAATTCAATATATTGGAAGGCAAAAAAAGGGGAGCGTGTTTCTTTTGCACAACTGTTTTTATTTCTGCTGTTTCAATGCTGAGCAATGTCACGCATTTTGTCTCATAACGTGTAGCAGGTCTGCTTTGTGTTTCGATTTGTCCAGCGCATGGCTCCACGTTCGTTCAGTACTTCGGCTGGCAGCGAATAAAGCTCCCTCTGGAAACTCGCTTGCAGATTGACACCGTCGAGCTGACTGGTTGCGCCTCGGCCAAGCGATACGATTTACATGAAAGTATTTGGCTGAGGTGCCGTGTCCAGAGGCGTAGCTGGAGGAGAGCAGGGCCAATCGGACCTGTGTTGTTTACCTAAGGTAGCCAATAGCGTGGAATAGATAGCCACCTTGCTGCAAACCCATTACACGGCACGCTTAACGGGGGAGGGACGCTCTGTCCGTTTACGGCCAGGTGGTAGATAAGTGTCCATATAGTAGTAACGGTGGCTGGTCAAACTAAGCACTTGCTACTCCTGCTTATTTGGTACTGGCGTCTTCTAACGCACCACGGCGTTACGCCGCCGCCACCACATCCCTACGACCGTGCTCCCGTGTCATGTCCGTGACGCCCGTCTTTCATGCATTGCTATGGCGATCTGTTTTGGGTGGCTGGTTACCGCACCTGCAATCAGTGAGACTGCGTGGTGTAAGGAGGTAAGGAGAGAAGGTGGCTGCGACAATGGTTTCAGAACTACTTTGACCTAAACGGACGAAGGGGGAAAATTGTATGGTGGTGTTGTTCTTGTTGTTGTTATTCCCAAACCCAATTCCAAGGACGTGTCGTTCCGTAAGGCCACATAGAAATAGACCAAAACATTCCACCTCTGACACGTTTTACAAGGGCTTGATGTATTGGTGAAAGGAAAGAGCTACTTTACCCCCACTGAATTCCATGTTCCGCTATTCTTTTTTCATCCAATAAGCCCTTGGATTCATCAAGTTAGCAACTGAGATTGATGGATGCATATCAATATAGTTTTTCTATGTAGTTCCTAAGCACCTTGTTTTGTCATGATTGTCTCTCAATGTCGTGACTCACACTGCCGACTATTTGATGTTCTGTGTGAGACACGCGAGTCGATTAATAGCAATGCATTCCGCTAACCTAATTGTGACATTCATGATTAAAACAATGATAGTCAACACACGGGACCACAACCGTTTTATCAGGATGGATCAAGACATCCAAACGACACTGCCGTCTGAAGAAAACACACTGTTTTATTACATTAACTTGGAGTGAAAAAATAGTGAACAGCATCAAAACATTAGTGGCTATGTATTATCCACTGCCAACGGACTTGTTACAGCAGAGGTTAAAAAAATCGAAAGTATCAAATGTTTTTATTTTCTCGTCAACGCGGAAGACGATGGCATTTTTCTTATACGCACACACCCCCTTTACATTTTAGGGGTAGTATTTCACCCTGCCCCCTTTCCTCTGCTTTTTTTTTCCTGTAGAAAAAAAAAGCCTGCCCACCCCCACCCCCCCAAAAGCTTTGTCAATGTGTGGCTGGAAATCCATCAGCCAGCCGAGAGCCACGCATGAGGGCATCCTGTCAAGTCTCTCGCGGAGGAAAATGGCCCCCGCCCTTTAATTTACCGCTTCAGTCGATGGAGGGCCCATTGATGCAGTCAAACCTAACTAGCCGAGCTCAGGGATCCAGCACTTTCTCTTTCTCTGCCCTCTGCAGCTTTGCAGCCTCCATTCTGGTACATTCTACATCTCGGGTTGGACACCCCTTTTTAGGACTGAGACAGAATTGAAACACAAGTGGTGGGTGGAGAACACGTTTTCCCGAGACAGTAAAGTAGCAGGCGTTTCATCATTAGTGTGTTGGAAAGGGGGGTGTCTCTGTTGCTGCATCTCAATACCCATACTACCCTACTATGTAGTAAGCCAAAAAAAATTAAGTATGTCCTAATACATATTATGTCAAATGCAGCATGCCAAAATGCATGCAACAATACATACTTTGCAAGTGCAGCTGAAGTTTCCTATTAAAAGAAACAGGTACTAGCATGCGATTTGAGACGCAGCCTGTCTTTTTCCGTGCACTTCCACTGATGGACGGAAGGTCCAACCCTCCTCCTTGTTCACTCGTCGCTTGCTAGAGGAGTACATTGTTGCCAAAGGTGAAATTGGAATCGAGTATTTGTAATGCATTGACGTGTGTTACTTTTCTAAATTTGTATGCGAGTCCGTATGCATTTCCTTTTTGACGCGGCGGGCCGGACAACGTTTTGGAAAAGGTAACACGGTTAGCCATCAGGTAGATTAGATGTCTGCCCTGTGTGCATCCATGTTCTTGCTCCCATCATCATCCCCAATTCAAGTACTCCATCCACCACCATGGGTAGAGGATTCCGGCAACGCCTTTCGTGCCATAGCTGGTCTGCTTGTAGGCTCATTTCACTGCTGATAAAATATGGACATTAGGCTACATAATGTAGCATGCTGACATAATTTGTTCGCAAACCTTGCTGATTAGGTCATAAACCAATTGATGGTTCCCTAATTCAATTTGAAAGAAACAAACATGTTTTGTGTGTACGTTTTGAGTCGAATAACAGCAGGCTCCTCTTCATTTTGGCAGGACACAAACCTTTTTTCTGTTGCCTGGGTGAAATGAATCTGTTTAGCGTGGCACAGTGTGAGCTAGCAAGCTCCAGCTGGCCTAAACAGGGCGATGGGAAAGCATAGAGAGACAAAATGCAGGTCGTCTCCACACGACAGCAATACTGGTGTTGCGTTACTCTAATGATATCCTGTCTGCTTTGTGAAATGTTATTTAGACAAATCAATACTCAAAACCAAGACGCGTGAAAGGCTCTGACACTTTTTGGTATCTTTCCATTTCTTCCTATTTGACTCACAGTGATGTATTTAGTTTGATGGCCGGGAAAAACACCCACAAGAGGATTCTCCAAGCTACTGGCAAGTTTTGACTTTGCATCGATTACACACTTAAGAGTCTGGATTTGTTTGTTTTTTTGTTTTTTGGAGAGAAAGTGGAGAAAAAACTGAATTATGAGGTGATCCGAATGAAAAATCAGGACAAGGCGTGGAACAGATGGTTTATTTTATAGATATCAGAGGTGCCGACATCCTCTTTGACATAATGCATGTTTGACACACTGTATGCTTACCATCATTGACTGCATTTAACCATAAAACGTGTGTGCTCTCACTGAGGTGAGTTACTTGGAGTGTTGAAGGATAGACAAGTCATCTCGCCGAGCATTATGCACACACATGTATCCAGATTTTGTATTTACATATTTGCCACTATCAATAGCATAAGTAAGTAAAATATGCACCGTGGGAGAAACCCGGAATACACCTTTTAGTGGGTGGAAACTATGATGCACATGCATGATGCACACGCACGCATCCCCATTTATCATTTCCCTATTTGCCCATATTATATTCCCTATTATTGCATATAGGTATGTAAAAGACGCAGTGTGAGAAACCCAGTAGGCCTGTACATGCTTTAGTGCGTGGAAACTATCAGGGGAATGACTGGTTATGACTCAAATAGAATCACGCTGCGTACTTGTCCAAAAGCACACATAGCTCATTTATTTAACAACATAACCAAACCAACATAACTTCTTTGCTTCCTTGCAACTGTTCAGCTACGGTTTGTTATTGTAACAACTTATGTAGTTAACACTTGATTTAAATTAGTTTATTGTCTGGCTGTAACGTATGTTACTGAATAATGATAAAACATGTCTATGGTGGAAGAGGCATTGGATAATGGTATCTGCTAAATCTGCAAGGCCTTGACTGCAGGGCAGTTGGTTGGTTTGCAGCAGAGGGACACAACATGTGGAGCTGATATTTGCCCTGTTCACTGAAGTCCCTATTTACTGTGATTAGAGCGCGCTGATACGACCTAAAATAAAGTCGCACGAATAAATGTGAGCATGGAGAATGAGACCGATAATGCACTTCACCATTCAGATAGAAAAGTGAACCTTATTTGTTAATTTATTTACGTGGGGGGGATAACCTGCTGTTTTCTCCTAAGCCTATTTTAAAAACTGGGTCAGCTGCGGATTATTGCTTTAAATTCTGTGTGTTGATGGCGTAACCAAGGTAACAAAGGGTCGCTGTTTTGGAAGCTTTGGAGATTGAGCCGATGCCCTACCGCAGACCTACAGGCTGCACCAGTGTAGAGGAAGAAGGGTTCGTACTCATCTGATGTGACCAAAGCTACCCCCGCTCACCCCCCAACGATTCCGTATCCACTCTCTGACAGACTGCATGTGAAACCGTATCCATGGTAACAAACAATTATCCGCGACATCGACAATTCATGTTGAATAATTTCATCAGCGGCTGGCTGTCGAAAATGCCATTCTCATTCCCCTTCACCCAAGGGCGTAGGTCTGGTTGAGACATTGGTGGGGACATAATTATTTTATGGAGTCGCGGGAGTGGATAAAACGACTTACCAAAGCTGTGTAAGAAATGATAGGTGGGGACAAATCAGTGGTCCCTGGACGCTGGTAGGGACATGTCCCTATCCTCCCGCCCTACATCTACACCTGTGCCTTGACCTTATTTGGTTTTCCTGCTCATCAAGCATGCGAGGCAACGGAATGCATGTTTGTCTAAGTAAATATAGCATTCTGGAAATTACACCATGCAGGGGTGTGACGGACAGGAGTTAATCAGAGAGGAGGAATCCACGTGGTGCACTGTCCAACCACTCATAGCCCCTAAGTCTCTCTTACTACTGCATGTATAATGGACTAAATAGCACTTTCCCTTAGCAACAAAGTCTGGTCCCTTAAAAAAGGCCATACCTGTTGATATCTGCTTGTCGTTTTTGTTTCAGCCACAAAACAAAACCCTACATCTCGAGGTCCTATTATGGATACAGGAGCCTTTCTTTGAAACCGTCTTTAGCTCCGTCTCTCTCTGCCAGGAGCCGGGAGCCGTGGCCAACTGCCGCGTCAACGACAGGCCTTCCCCCCAGCCCCCTGTTGCTCGAGCGGCGCTCTTCCATGCTGTCACTAATCCCTGCGGTTGAAATAAGAGCAACAGGACGGCCGCAACGCTCCTGGCCCGTTGGAAGCCATTAGCATCAACGCTAATGCACTGCCACTGTCCACTCGTCATGGACACTGGGGCTCTGTCAGACTGGGGCTCTGTCTGTCCCCCGTGACGCCCCCGCCCGCGCCTCCGCGCCGCCCGAGGGACCAGTGAAAGCAGAGCGGGGGCCTCTCTCCGTGAGAGATTGCATAAGTTTGGAAAAGGCGGAGGCGAGACTCTCCAGGGTGGGGAGGTACACAGGTGGCGCTCAGCGCCGTGGCGTCCGGGCGTCCGTGCTCCAGTTCCGGAGGGTTTCGAGGCGGTGCTGCGGAGGGGATGGGTGCTGACAAAGTGGGAGCACCAGAGTGCTTCTAAGCCTTTTCCCCCAGTGTGACAAGAGTGCGCATCCGATTATTGTAATGGGCG
Source organism: Galaxias olidus (assembly GCA_026901105.3). Classification (NCBI taxonomy): domain Eukaryota; kingdom Metazoa; phylum Chordata; class Actinopteri; order Galaxiiformes; family Galaxiidae; genus Galaxias; species Galaxias olidus. The sequence goes on along the minus strand of JAPMUY010006164.1, from coordinate 150,167 downwards.
TATCGGTCGGCGCTCTTGAATTAGGGATGAGGACGGCTCGCCCGCCAGGCCAGGGTGCATCTCGGCGGTACATTACCCCCTCGGTGAGCACGACCCACAAAGTGCCGCTCCTCCGCCTCGTCCCAGATGACCTGCCCTTGTCCCCGTAGTGATTCGTCCTGCGGTATGTAAACAGCCGTGTTTGTGAACGGTGTGTTTATGATCGGCCAATAGTTCAACCCTTTGAACACGCTCAAGGATTCTGAGTTCAGACCTTTTTGTTTTTGGGTCGAGCAGGTGCGTCTCGAACTGAATTGTATGGATCCGCCAACAGGTATGTCAGGTATGCTAACAACTATTAGCCAGAGGGAAAAGATATTATTGTAAAACCGTGGTGACTGCATTGCTGACGTCATTCCGCTGTTTCCTGTACCAGCGTCTTCCTCACAGTGTTGACACACATCTTCCTCTCTATTTTTTGAGAGACGCACCGCACCCGCAGAGAAATATTGATCTGATCTGGATCGCCAAAGCTGGCCATGGGATAGCGTCGGCACAGAAGAAATGCTCTGCTGTGTATGATGGTGTGTGTGTTAGGGTGAGCTGTGGGTATAGAGCTGCGTGTTTATTTTATACGGTGTCTGTTAGTTTGTGTAAGCCTGCTAACGCTCACGGGAGTGCAATCGCTCACGCTTAAACGCCTCCGCTTGCCTGGTTTTCTGATCGCGCGTGTGATTGAGGGTTACTGTTCTCTAACTACTTGGCTGTAAGTGACAGCTAGCGCTCGCTATAGTTGGCAGTGTTGGTAGTGTGCACAGGCGAGAGGTCCGCAGCTGGCTGCTCTCTCCAAGACGAGGGCCAAGCAAGCTGCAAAAAGGATTGCGCCGTCTGCAATGATTGGTCATGGTGCCCTGTGGAGGAGACGCCGCTTTCAGTACCTCGGCTGGAACCGGGCACTGTGGCACTGTTGGTGGTACTGCTGTCGATCCATATGTCTTGCACCAGGGTAGCATATTTTCATGCTTCATGTTTCTTGACTCCGTACGGTCATGTGCAGTTTGCGTCGAATGTGTGTTGTTTTCAAACCGGACGTAATTGCATTATTCAAATGCGTTCTTGTGTCTGTGCGTGCGTTCGTGTTGCGTGAACATCATCCAGCCCCCAGTCAGGAGTGTAGCACTGCTCCAAACACTCAACCCCCCCCCCCCCTCTCTCTCTCTCTCTCTCTCTCTCTCTCTCGGCCCCGTCGAGGACATTACCATACAGTATTTCACCACCATGCTCCATTTATGTGCAGCCATCTCTGTCCCCCACCCGCCCTGTAATTCCAACTTTTATTGAGATGAAGGGGATAATAGTTGTAAATGTGCTTGCTTTGCTGCTTGTGCACAGTGCCGTGACGTAGACTGGCCTGGGGTGAGCGGCCCCCCGCCCAGCGATTTCTGTGGAAGTAAGCTGTCGGTGTGCCTAGTGTGGGTCTCGAGGCGGTGCTTAGTGGAGACCATATCTCGGGATTGTGTATGCAGGGATTATTATTCTTAATAGAATTAACGTATATGATAGTGTCTGCCGGCTGTTGCCGCGACCAGATAATCAAGCAGATATGTTGCTGACTCGTGCTAACGTTGAGGCACGTAAACCTTGAGGTAGAAACTGTCCTCCGCTGCCTCGTGTTCGGTGCATTTCGTGCCAGTGCCGCTTTGACCGTGCAAAGTAGCTCAACGGCGCGTTGTCTTCGTTTGGCGCCATGGGAGATTGAAGTAGGTGTGGCTCTCGGGGTAAGGAGCCAGGACAGACCACCGCTCTACTGGGCCACACGTCAAGATTTAAATGGGACTAACAACATAGCTTCTAAGCGCATTTAGGTACACATTGATAATATAAAACTTTCAATGTTAGGAGACTGCATTTGTATTCATATTTTTACTCAATGTAGGCCTTTGGTGTGGCGCAGACGATTTAATCACCCGAAACCATGCCCCCGCCACAACACGCAACCTCCTGCATCATATATAAGAAAAGGAAGAAACACCAGAGCCAGGGAACACTTGGACAACGGCGTTGCAAAATTTGTTTTGTGTGTTAAGACGAGCGACCGGTGTCATTGTTAAAAGGCGCCGACGCGAGGCCTTCGTGGTCCATGAGCCGCGATGCCTCTCCGAAAAGTCTCCGTCTATTGGGTTTAGTACGACACCAGACGAAAGCAGCCATGCAAATTCAATCAGGGGCCTCTCTCGCCCAGAGACCACGTGTGATTAGGTCAGTGAACGATGTCTTGGAAAATGCCTGTCGTTTCCACGGCCATCGCCGAGCCGCCGAGTGCTTCACCGCGAGTTGTCGTCGATGGCGGCTGGCATCACAGCGTTAGTAGGAAAACAATGGACCATGAAAAAGAGGGAGAGGGGGAACCTAAGAGCAAAGGGTCCAATTAGCGCGACACCGTCTAACTGTTGGCTTTCAGAGGCATAACGACACGAAAACCTGCCGCCCTTAAAGACTCACAGGCAACAGCCGTGACTGTTCTATATGTCTTGCTTCTATGGTCGCCAGCTGCTGACCCGGTCACAGCTAGTTTGTACTGTGCATCCATTTTGGCTCCCGCTTCACCTGACACCGTGCGGTGTTTGCAAAAAATCCCGTTTGCCGCGCTCCAAAACAAATGCGTGATGGATAGACCCCCGCCAAACCCCTCGGCCTCCAAATAAGCTGTAACGTAATTTGCCCCGTTCTTCTGTGATTCCCTCCATGACCCTGTGCGAGGTACAATCAGCAGGTTTGAGGATAAGACTCTGTGCCAAGGTTCAAATATCCCCGAGGAGGGGGGGAAGGAGAAAGCACACGCCAGCGGAAAGGGGTGACCTCGATAGAGACCCAGGGAACTACAACAAAGGCCGGCCGTAAAAAAAAAAAAAAATGCTGAACAGCTTTGCCTGTCCAAATGGTGTTATTGTTTTCAAAAGCATGGGGAAATACGTGGAGATTCAGCAGACATATTGCTGATATTCTTAATTTTCTTAAGGTCATGTTTACACCACTAAAAGAACAACAAAAAAGCCATGGCCTTGTAAGAAAAAAAAATTAAATTGAATATTGAACGTAAGTATGCATACAGAAATAATAACCAAAAAAGAATAATGGTAAAGAGTACTGGAGCATTAAAGTATAATACTGGTCTCCGGGATGAGGTGATTCCTCCCACGTTTGACTGTGCAAAAAAACTGGGCCTGCTTTGCATTTTCCCTTCATTCTCTGCTCCCCGGTGTATTTCGCTACTGTAGATCAAGTCTAATTTCAGGGAGAAAAGGCCCGGCCGGTGCCTCTGAAGTCTGGCTGGACAGACAATTGCCTCGCTGTGTTTGCGACGAGGCCCCACTGAGTGAGGATCTGAGGAAATAATCTTGAACCCTTTTGAAGTGCCTCCTTCTTCCCCCCCTCTTGTGAATTCTCCAGCCTTTTGCCATTCTACTGAGGCCGTCGGAGAGCGGGCACCACCACCAAAGAGGACGGATTAGAGGCCTGAAAGCCCCGGTGCGTCCACGCAGAGACGGCTGTTGAACTCCGTCCAAGATGCCCGCATGGGCCCTCCGAGCACGCTCCGTGTACGTTTTAGTTTGCATCGCACGCACGCACGCGCGCGCGTGCATGTGCCTTGGCATGAATGAGCGTAACTCTAATTTGTGCACGTGCGCGCGCATTTATTACAGTCAGCCTGCCTGTGTGTTTTTCAGAGTGTACGCTTGTTAGCGTGAGGCACAGCTCGGCGCCAGGAACACGTATCAGCCATGGCCAATTATTTGACGTTTGCTTATAAGTCACCGCCAGGCTATAGCAGGGCATGGAAACGGCAAGGGAGTGTCACCTTTTTATCCTCTCTGCCTTCTGCGTCGCAGAGCGCTGTTATGATTTCCACACGCCTCCCATTCCATGGTCGAACGTATTTGCATCGCTGGAGGATAGCTCCGTGGCCTCAAATAAACTCCCGGAAAGATAGAGTGAGGTGGTCCTGAGCAACAGGATACAATGCCAAGAAGACAAAGGCGGCTCCATGGAAGCCTCAAACAGCGTCTTTCAGATTACACTGAAAATAGGTGGCATGGCCCAGCAGTCAGAGGTCAGGTGTCAGGGCAGAGACACTGGCTTGCCGTGACCCCATTTGAAAAAACTAAAATGAACTTCGATGACTTTTTCTAATAGTCCGTACCACGCATGACTCACTCCTGTAATACATAATGCATCTTTGCCATATAATCATGACACAGGGAGAGATCCAGAAAGTTTGAGTTTTTGTCAAAGGGCAGAGCGGATGAGCTACAGCCAGCTCAAGGATCTGAGTAATGATATTCAAGCGAGACCGGCAGCTTCTCCCAAACGCCCTGACACCGCCGGCAGGCTCGTCGCTGCATCGAGCTGCGCCCAGAATCAGTTCACATGCAGGTCAAAGCCCTACTGCCAGCTTTTGCTAGTGCTTTTGTTTGGCCCGCACTTAAGACATCCGCTACAGAGCCGCCTTCTCTCCAAGGTCAAAGCAATGATCAGGGCCTGTGGGTGCCGCCAATCCAGAACCCACTTCCAGGCAATATCAATCAAAGACACTGAAATGAAATGTGTTACGCCGGGAAGAGCACATGCTTTCAAAATGACCCTCGCGCACTTGCTCCCGAGGCGGGCATCGTTACACTAGTCATCTTTCAGGGGTCGGCTATGTTTTGTCCTGGCCTAGCGTTGCCGTCTCTCCCAACGATTCCTTGTCCGTGGCCCCATTTTAAGAGGCATGACCCGGTGGGGGTTCCCCGGCCAGTCACAGGCCTGCCTTTGGTCACATGGAAACCCCGCTGGGGACCCATCACACCTGCCTTGCTTGATTGCGCGCAGGGCCGTTTCGTGAGCAATTGCGCCTGTCAATATTGGCCAGGGTGGGGGAGGGGCCCTTTGAAAGCGCTCCTGCACCCCGGCGGCCACCTCTGTCCCTGGACGACCAGCTCATTAAGCACACTCAGGCGTTGTGTTTAAAGTCCTATCTTAGAACAGATTTCCCACGATGGCTTGCGTCCACAAATCTCACCACCAAGCCCCCCGCCCCCCCCCGGCCCCACCTCCCCCACCCACGCCGCCAAGTTATCCTCCCCGGAGGCGTCGTTGCCTCCTTTCATAAGCGGGAGGAGAATTGTGTGGGCAATTGGAACGGGAACATTGACTTGCTGCCCTGTCTGTTTGCACTCCCGGATGTTTGCTGACAAACAAATAGTTGATAACAGACTTGCGCGATATGAATTATAGCTGTGCAAATCTCAACCTGAGACGATGCGCCGACGTTTAAATGAAACGCGTCACTTACTTAAGGACAGAACACGGAGACGTTGAACTAAAAGTATTGTATTTCTCTTGATACAAGTTGCTTTTTTTATACACGGATATTCCAATTAGTTCAGGTGTTTTGGTCTCAATTGAGCGAGAATGGTAGTCTTTAGGTACCTTCGTAAGCCAAGTGGCAAGGACCATTTCTATGAGAAGCAACGTGTCTGTCTGGGAAGAAGTGACAGACGAGTCTATCACAACAAACAAAGCTTTGCCTTTTGCTGCTGTATTCTCATAGGGCCACGAGTTCTTCAGTCACAGTTGTGAACGCAACTCTTTCTTCACAGCAAATGTATGTGTACACAAATATGTACACATACTGTATGCACACACCACACACACTGTCATACAAATATTGCATACTCCCACACATTACACACAAAGACAAACGTGCTCTCTCTCTCTCTCTCTAAAATACAAATGCTCACACAGTAAAACAAAAATCAGAAGATGACAGTGCTTCACTTTTTAACTTCCGTCCTGATTTATAGCCTGAATATGTTTTTCTTTTTCCGTTTTTTTTCCTTAAGCGCATTGCTCGTGTGTAGAAGCAATGGGTTTAAAAAGGGAAAACCAGAAAGTTTACAAAAATATACACACTTGGACCAAACGCATAACGGAAATTGCTGGTTAGCTGTCAACGTAATTACCATCCTGTTGATGCATGACATATATTTTCTGCTGCATGCACCCATATTGATGTCCATATTTAAATGTCTTTGCATTTTGTGTCTGGGCCAAATCACCTTCTCCCTCAAAACGGTGTGCTCCCTCAAAACAATTTACAGTAAGGCAGCTTTCATAGGATTTGTCCAGATCAAAAAGAAAAGAATCCATTTAAGCTTACGGGCAAACCACAAAGGTTCTTGCGGTTCACAAACGGGTTCAGCTTAGACACAGACCTTTCCGTTGTCCGGCTACTATCATACAATTTTCTGAATTCAAAACGTTTGTATCTTGAGATGCCAATGGTGAGAGCATTGTTGTTTGAGTGAAATTTGTGGGAAAAAAGTATCGTTTAGTTTTCATTGTCTGCTAAGATTGAACTCTTAGTCTGCCTGCCTGCGCGCGCACACACACACACACACACACACACACACACACACACACACGTCACGTTCCTTGTGATTTTGACTTATTCCATAAGCATGCCAACCATTGCCTTTCATCAGCCTTCTGAGATGCTGGTGGAATATTAGAGCGTACTTTTAAATAACTACTACGTCCGTAGAGCAGCTCACTTTTCATACTTCTTCTAATGCTCAAGTCTGTTGATATGCTTACCATAGTAGATGATACATTGTCCCATGAAAAGCACTGATTACATCCCATATAAGGATGGCAAAGGAAAGAATTTTTGATATTTTCTTCCCTGCCTGATGCGAATGCACCACAATCAGTCCTTTTTTGTGTGAACGGCTGCTGGAATGGAATACGAAGCGAAGAAATCTGTTTGGTTTATAGTTAACGGACCCTATAGCTGGCTGCATGATTTCCCTTTCAGTAGCAGTAGGCCATAAACCTCTCTCTCTATTCTCTCTCTCTCTCTCTATTCTCTTTCTCTCTCTCTGTCTCACTTTTTTCCTGTCTCTTGTATTCATTCTCTCTACATATTTCCATCAACTTTAACCTTGGTACTTCAGTTTATACCACCACACCGGACGCATTGCATGTGTCATAGCAATTACTTTTTTTGAAGCAGGGCCGCTACTCTTTGATTCCTAAGAGCTTCACCTTGTAGACACGGCTGTCACGATACTGACATGATTGCAATTTTTACAGGTGACCGCAATACGTTTTCAAAATCTGCATTATAAAGGGAATTTTAGGCCAATGTTAGAAATGTTGTGACATATAGACAAGATGTACCTTGAGTTTCCATTGCGCCACACCAAGGCCCACACTATTTAATACAGTTAAATCGATCACAATTATTGAATTGGCAATTCATCGTCAACTAAAATGTCATGGTTGTGACAGCCCTACTTGGATAGTAACTGTAAAGTTATTTTGAAAAAAAAAAACTCGGTAGAGATACGTCCATTCTGTCGCGGAACGTGGAGTACAATGCCTCTCCCTCAAAGTGCCTCGCTCCTTTTTCACAGAACACAGTCTGTTCGGAGATCAGAGCGATAAGAACGCCGCAAACGTTCTGTGCCGCCAAAGTGCCGTCCTTCTTCGGCAGAAACCCGTACGTCTAGACCTCCAACACAAATGTGACTTTCTATAAACTGATGGGTTTGCCCGTGGACGGGATTGAGAGCAGGGCAGGGTTTTAACGCTTTGGAGAAACAGAATTGAGGAATGAGTTGTGTGACAGCTCGGGATCAAGCGGAGAGATACTGTCACGGGTTCTCTCCGGGCGCCAGTCCCTATCTCGGTGTGTTTTCCCCGCGTTTTCCTCCAGACCACAATTAATGTCATCTCGACAGTCACACTCCTTTCATGCCCCTCTGAAGCTGGGAAATAGGATCAGATTGCGTGGAGACGTTTCACATCTGCCGTCTGCCACTCGCGCAAAAAGGGACTCGAGTCACAAAAATGACCTGTGTGTGTGTGTGTGTGTGTGTGTGTGTGTTTTGGCTTTTTCCAAGATGAGCATAGCCCGACCCGAAAAAACAGCGAGGGAAGCCAAATCTCCCCCTGTGCAATTCCTATCTCCCTATGCATGAAATTACCTTTTCGTTGGTGCACTAATTACAACTTATTGTGCGTTGCGGAATCCATGGTCATAAATTAAGTGGGGCTTCCCCTACCACAGCGCTGACCTATACAGACGTCGCTGCCCATTTGTGGTCTTTCCACTGAAATTCCATGCGCTACGGGTTACGAGCGTGGAAAGAAAGCAAGGCGTCGAGAGAAATGGGAAGAAAACGACCACCCCAAGCAGTCGCACGAGACTAGACCGTCCTGTTCAAACGGCACAAAGATAAACACACTGCTGGACCCGTTCGGCTCACTCCAGGTGTAGGACTATGTTTTGAAGAAGAAAACAAAACAAAACCCCGCCCTGAAGAGAGAGCGGTGGCGACGAGTGACCTCTCGTGTTCAAGTGAGCCAAATGGAGTCTGACGGGGCGAGGGCCGCTCTCCAGATGTCTGTGCGGCGCTCCCGCGGCCGCCGAAGGTCAGCAGAGCTGTTGATTTAATCCATGTCTGATGTTGTCTCAGCCTACGGAGGCTCAAATGACTGGGGACGCCCCGGGGGTGGGGCTCTAGTCACCTGCTAAAGCACCTGATAAGCCCCTTCAGGCCTCTTCATCGATGCTGGAGACGGGAGCGTTGGCCTTTATAAGTAAGTGGGGAGATTTGGGGTGGGGTGGAGAGAAGAAGAGAGATTGAAGCAGAGCGGCGATGCCTGGCTTTGAGGGGATTCTTCTTGGTCGGGGTGGTTTTGAGTGCTGTGTTATTTCCTCGATGACGTGGCTCTAATACAAAGCACGCGCGTCGTGAAGGCACAGCCAATGCCATAAGCTACTTTTCCGACTAGTGAACCGTGGCATGACACGTTCTCTGACTGGTTGTTTTTTTGGGGGGCGGGATTCTCAGAAAAGACGGTGGGACCACGCGGTTCTTCAAGGAGAAGGGGGTCGGGACGGATCTCCCGACGCAAATGGTCCGTCCAAAGCCGAGGGAAGTCGGCGCAACGGTACGTATCGAAACCGTTTCAAAACCATTACCTCCACGTGACGCTGAGCTGCGGCGGCAGCTGTTTGCCTTTCCGCTCCGCCACGGTGTTCCAAAGCGAGGAACGTGGAGGGATTATTTTTGCGGGAGGGCCTTTTCGCCGAGTCGACGCGACGGCTGCTCGGGCGAGTGCCACTTTCACTCAAGGAGATGAACAAGCAACGTTCCTGATTAAGCCCCCTTTTGGAGCCTGTGGCAACGCGTTAAATTATACATATGTTCTCGTTTCATTACCACTCCGTCCGGAGTGGAGCTCCCAGCACTTCTATTACCGAAACGGCACACCGGGCTCACATGACACACAACACAATGCGTTCGGCCAGGCCTTTTATGTCACCGGGGGTCACTCTGAGTTACAACCGTGAGTTAAACTTCACAAGGGTCAACCAATTGTTTGGGGCATGGCGACTTATATTTACGTGAGGTTTTCAATGTTGGTTATGATAAAAAACATGGTAAACGAATCTTTTCTGATGATGACGATGATGTGGATGAATATTATGCATGGTATTTGGTTATTGCAATTGATGGTAGGTAAATAAATAAAAACATTTTGATTTCTGTTTTGCAAATTCACATATCCATGCTTATTTTTCAATAACATTCCTTTATCTTATCTACTGTAGTTTCAATATAGATCACAAACACAAAGCTTGAATAAGGGCAGTTATCAATTCTAGCCCACAGTGAGGGCAATATAGAGTTGAATCAATAGCATTGCATAGTTTCATAGCCTTATTTCACATACATAGTACATTGGCAGGAACTTTAAACTATTTATAAGACATGATGTCTAAATCATAAGGCCCAGTACCATTCACTTCATAAAGAAAAGGATTGAAGTTGTCATTCAGAATTTGTCATTGGATTTGAACAGATGACCTTGTGGATAAACCAAAAGTCAAACTACAACAAAATAATGAGCATAAAAGAACTTATTCACAGAACGCCTTTAAATCTGTTTTCTTTTTCAAAAACTCAATCCTAACGTGCCATACAAACAAACCATATGAAACTGTAATTAATAAATAGAAATGGTATCGCCTTTTTTCTTTGTGGAGAACAAAGTGAATAATTTTTCTGAGAAAAATATAAAAATAATACAAACGATTGCACTTCTTGGTATTTGGGATATATAATCAGACGGTAACTGTATGTAGCAGTGCCCTGAAAAGCAATCAGCGACTTAATGATTTTGTTTTCGGGCCTTGTGTTGGCTTTGTGCCACAAGGACTAATAACTGCTGCTAAACCCCAAAAGTCTTTGTTGCATCAGGACTCCTGGTGTCTGTCTGGTGTCGTTCGATTAACACCCCCCAGCTATAACTCACATAAATGTGATCCTTCTTGTCAGTTTACGGACCGGCTGGCGTCTCTTCTTAACTCGTTGCATTACGATAACTACACGGCGGGCCCACCGAATTGCTTTCTCCTTGGCATCTCTGTAGACACAACTGCCATTGTGCCGTCTTGCATTGCGGTCTGACAAGCCAATTCAACCCCCCCCCCCCCAACACACAACCCCACAAAAGGGTGAAGCCGTGCACAACTGTGATATTTTATTTTAGTTTTTCTCTTTTTTCTTTTTTTTTTACAATGGAGTGTGAGAATGCAATCATCACGGTCGTTTCAAACGGGGGAAAACAATTTGAGGGGGAGAAGCGGCACTCTGCCTGGCATGTTTATGGTGCCTTCAGACAGCAGACGATCAAGAGAGAGAGAGAGAGAGAGAGAGAGAGAGAGAGCCACCACCCCCACACCACCGCCACCGCCCCAAGCGCTGTGTTACCCCTACCATGTCGTTTCCTCTACACTGGCTGACATCATAACCCCCCCCCCCCCCTCCCTCTCTGCACATCTACACGCCTCCCGTGTCAATCATCTGTCCCCCCCGTCCGCTCTGTGTCATCATGGAAAAAATAGATTGATGTCGGCGCCTTTATTATTATTTTTTTCGTCATTTTTCCACCCACTTTTCTCTTTCCTACGTTTTTCTCACCACAGACGCTTCCTGTAATAAACTAAATGAGATTGCGGAACGGGGACATTCCTAGTGATATTTCAGGGCCCTTTGTCCTACTGAAAGTCAAATAAAGGGCTAAAATACTGGACATTATTTGTTGTGTTTAGTTGGTTTATTGCAGCTTGTGTTGCTGCTTCTGCGAGTGGATCGATGGCGGTAACACTACTTTAATCGAAGATTTCTAGGGTCATTGGGATGAGACCAGCTTTCTCCGCCATTATGTTGCTGAACGGAGGCACAGAAATATGTTGACAATCAACCTGGGTAAAGACGAAATCACCAGGGTAGAATTCTCCGCCGTCTGCTCGTTGTATATCAGCAGAAAAACAGTTAAAGCCACGCTCACTTAGGAGTGCTCTAAGTGCTTATAGAATGAAAAAATATTTATGTCCCCGTTCGAGATTCGCCAGTGGCCCCTCAGCCAGCCTTTTTGCTTTAAGCTTCTGGTAAACCAAGGCAATTTATTACACCGTTGACTTTTATTGTACTTCAATTGAACGCCTGCAGGGACACTGGAGATGTTTTGTGAGAGAGTGCCAACAAACACGTTGCTTTTGTTTTTTTAAATATTTTTTCTATTGTTCATTTGCTGTCTCGCTCTTTTTCTTCCCCTCTACAGTTTAAGTTCCCTGGTAATCACTCTCGCGTCAAGAGACAGTTTGGAATTGTCTAAATTCAGGTTCGGGGTTCAAATCTGACGAGCGTCGATTCCTCAGGATTTCCGGGTGTTTTGCCGACCGACACGTCGATCGCTGCCGTCGCTCAAACCGTCCCAGCAGAGGGTAGAGGGGAACGCCGGCTTCATTGGATTCCCAGGGCGTCTTGCTCCCTTGTCCCATCTGTCTCTCCATTAAAAACCCTGTGACACCCTTTCAGCCCTCTGCGAGGCGGCGTTCTCCTCCCTCTCCCCCCACGCTTGTCTCTGTGAGGGGCCGCCGGCGCGTGAGGTGTCCCCGTTTGCATCTCTGCCGGCACGGCCCCCACCACACGACCGTTACCATGAAGAGACCAGAGGGGGAGAGACTGTGGGGTGGGGGATGGGGTGGGAGAGGGGTGGAGAGTGGTTGGATGGGGCGGAGAGGGGTGGAGAGGGCTGGAGAGTGGTGGGATGGGGTGGAGGGGATGGGGAGGGGTGGAGAGTGAGGGGAGGGGGCGGAGAGAGGGAGTAGCTTGCACCGAGACGTGACCCACATGTTTGGGGCCGAGACGCTGAGAGGACACATCGCGGCGCTTCTGTAGGGATCCCATTTAGAAGTTGGCCCCTGCGTGTCAGATCATTATTTGGCAGAGGGCTCCAGGCCAGGTCCAATTTGCTTTTGTTTTCCGGGCACAGTGTGCTTCCTCAAAGTCCCTTTCAGTAACACAAATGCCCCTCACTGCTGTCTCCAGCCGTCCTCCAGCGTAATTGTGTTTGGCTCCCTATATGGCTCGCTTTCCATCACGCCGTAGCCTCCTCTTATTGTTTATACACATTTTTTTATGTTCTTTTGTTTGTTTATTTGCGGTGGTGTGTGTGTGTGTGTGTGTGTGTGTGTGCGGGGGGGTGGGGGGAGGTGGTTGGGGGTGGTGAGGCAGGGGATCAGGTGATTAATAAGTGAGATGTGAAACTCTTTGTTTGCGGGATGCATCGCAAGGGTTGTTTTCTGCCTCCCAGCACTCCCTGCAGATTGTTAGCCATGTCTGCAAGAAGAATATAACTTATTTTTGTTTGACGCTCGGAGGAAATAATTGGCTCTATGGATCTATTTGTATGCATCGCATGTTCCTAGATGTGTCCGAGCTAACAATGTTGAGAACAATTGAACAGGGGCCTGATTTCTTACCATTCTTTCCTTTGCCCAGGGGTGTGTGTGTGTGTGTGTGTGTGTGTGTGTGTGTGTGTGTGTGTGTGTGTGTGTGTGTGTGTGTGTGTGTGTGTGTGTGTGTGTGTGTGTGTGTGTGTGTGTGTGTGTGTGTGCGCGCGTGTGTGCGCGTGTGTGTGTGTGTGTGTGTGTGTGTGTGTGTGTGTGTGTGTGTGTGTGTGTGTTTAGAACTTGCGCTACACAAGCCCAAGGGAAGCCAAATGAGTTGTGGCCACTAAGAATGTCAAAACAACACACGCACACATGTGGACTGTAATTTCGAGCAAGTACAGGCTTAAAAAAAGAAAGAAAGTGGACTGTGTATTATTATTGCTGTGGTTCAATCTATAATGGCCGTGTAAATATTAAATCTGCTTTATATTGGGCTCAGCGGGCTACAACAGCAATAGTACAAATGACTGTTGTTGAACTGCAGGTGAACCATTCTTTCTGTCCGTGTTCATTGAGATAGCTGCATGTTACGGAGAGCACACCGATGTGCCTTTCCTAGATTCATTATCCAAGTCCAACAATACAGGATTGCCGGATTTTACAATTACAACGTGCCGTATTTAAACAGGACTTCTGTTTTTTTTTGTTTTTTTTTTAGAGAAAGAAATGGACGATTAATCAAATAACCAATTACCGCCACTGGAATGTGGCACTACAAATGGAAACCTCAAACACACGGGGAGGGTTGGAAGGAGATGGGTCTCCGGGACATGGTAGCATGTTTGCCGCTGAAGGCGGGCACGTTTCGAAATACACAGGACAAGATGTTTCATTATGATCCATTATGCCGTATTCCAAGATGAGCACTTCAAAATACAAATTTTAGAATGAATGTGGGTGGAGAGCAGATGTGTCATTGGGGTTGTCATGTGGGCACCCTCCATCTAGGATGTTTTGTTAATTTGAGCCCACAATACCTCCAGAAGGCTTAATGGTGAGCAATGTCGTCTCAAAGCCACCCCCCCTTTATATCCGCTCTCAGCACAAATATTTAAAAGAAGTACCCTACACACACCTTCAACTGCTGGCTTGAAACAGAGCGCTGGAAAGTTGAATCTTACTATGTAAATGTCTTCATGGCTTATTTAAATACCCTATACCTACTTCTACCTGCTGGCTTGAAACATGGAACGCTCAGACAGTTGAGATATTACTCTTACAATGTAACCCTAAAGTCCATATGAAAACTTGGGCCCCGTAATGCGGACTGTGTTGAAACATTTTACTGTGTAAACCTAACTTCATGACTTATATAATCCTCTAGGAGAGGGCTGTCATAAGCACTTTTAAACTTACATTTATACCTTAGTACTGAGATTTTATCCTCACTTTCTTTGGTTTGCCAGCATGATGTTCTTTACTTTTGCACCCATGTTGGATCCTTCCTTTTTAGCCACAGCCACTGGCTGCTATATCTGACATATCTTTTGTGTTCCGGATGTAATTCTTTGCCGCAGATCCCTATATCCTTACAAAACAGTGCACGCTTTGGCGGGTCTCCTCTCAAAATTAGAGGATGTGTCCTGTGTCTGCTGTCTTTGTCTGGCTGAACCGTGCCTTTCTCTCCATCGTCCCACCCCTTCCGTCGGTAAGAAGGCCGCACACAACCAGAGGAGACGGGGAAAGCCTTTATTGACTGGCATTTTTCACCGTTGTTTTGCTGTGCCTGCCTTTACAGCAAATCTGGCTGTAAATGTTCGACTATGGCTGCGTAGTGTCAGGCTTGGGTTGCGTTCTAAAACAAAAACACAAAGCTAGTCGTGCAGGCGACTGCAGAGAGGGAACCAGTTTATCCCTCACTTTAAAAGTTGCCATTGTAACGCTATTACGAACGGGACTGTGAACTATTGGAATTGAAAACACGGCTATTGTATTCAAGGTTTGTTTGCTAGTGTTGAAAACCGTGGAGATGAATGGCTTGGGGATGAGGTGTGCTATTACACAAAGCCGTCATAAGGTCCTGTTCTTCAAGGTAAATAGCAATAACTGGGAAACACAAAAGCAAAGTTAATAAAAAGAACAAAAAAACCTTGTTTTTATTGTGTTCTCAAACCAATGCACTGAACTATCTCCACTGTGCTGTCAACAATTTTTTTGGTTTTCATCACACTTTGAGCAACTGTGTGTAAGCAACCGACCAACCACGACAATCCCGTTCACTGCGGTTCTACGAAAATAATAAAATACTTGTCAACACCAATTTTATCAATATTTTCCAGTCATTGAGGTATATTTGACCTACAACAACACCTTCTTATTCATACATACCGAAGGAAAATGTGCCCAGTAATTACAAGCTGACATACCTGCATACGAATAAAATATTGCTCAAGTGTAAAATTTGACCACTGTCGCTATCTGTCACTTGTGAATTGCGTTTCCGCCGCGCCGTCTGCGGTGCAGACATGAAAAAAAAAACAACAGTAGATTCAATTTGACCTTCAAACCGGAGTTGACGCTTCTTGGCTTCCTTCTGCATTCATGTGGAAAGGGGGGGAAAATGGCGCACGACGGAGCAAGCGCGCTCCTGAAACAGTCGTTTCCATGGCAGCGTGGGGCCGTTTGGTGGAGGCTTGGGTGGTTGGGCCATGCCACTGCTTTCACCGAGCCAATGTCCCTGACTGCTGTTCTGTACCCTTCAGCACACGCCATACAACCACCATCATGATAGTTAAAGTATGGAGGGGAGAAAAAAAAAAAAAATGCATTTCAACTGTTCCACTTTTTTTTTAAATCTATATATACAGTATAAATGCTTTGCCAGCTTGACAGAGTGACATAAACATGAGGGCAGGGCAGGGTTTTAGTTTGACGGTGCACGCCCATGTGACACATCGACTCCCCTAGTACAACTGCCAACGACGACTGCTACCTGTGCTCCACTGAACGCCTGCCTTGGCCACAAACAATCGGTCGCGCGCGTCAAAGATCCCCTCCTCCACGAGCGTCGCAAGGAAGGTTCCACAGTGTCGTCTCGTCGCCCCCCCCCCCCTTCCTCCATTCGAGTGTGAAATGCGCCCTACGTGTTAAAACCATGGCCTGTTCGACGAGCCCCGTCTCCGAGGCATCGCGGTGTGCCACCCCCCACCCCCGGGAAGCCCCTCCTGGCAGAGAGGGGAGAGGAGCAGACACAGCGTGCCCTCCTGTCAGCTCCGAGGGCCCCCCGTCACACAGAGCTTCAGCTCCTCACGAAAGGACCAGGAGAGGAGGAGCCCCCACTGCCAATGAGCGGGCCGAATTAATTGGTCCGGCGGGACGCGGTTTGGTCGGTGTCAGGCGAAACTCCCAGCGAGTGAAGAAAGGGAGACGCGCGCACGCAACACAATGATCGTATGCAAACACGGCGGCCCACACAGACGTCCGAGTGAAGTGTGGAGAGGGGATTGGCCGGGAGCCGAATGATGACTTGTCACGGAGAGACCAGAAAGCTAACGATGATCAAACATATCTCCGTTTTGGTGCAGTGAGCAAAGTTTTTTTTTACAATCATTAGTTCATTTATTTTAATTTTTTTTTGCCCATTTATGGTTGAACAGATTCGAGTCTTTGAAATAGAAGGCCCATCTTTTAAAATTGTCCAATTAACAGATTTTCGACTGAAGACCCCCAGCAAATGCCAAACGGGCCTGGGCGTCAAATGTGCAGTTCTGTTGGCGTACCTTCCTTGATCGCGGTCTCAGTTGGACCCAGTCTGATAAAACAAAAGCACTGTCTTCCCTGAGAGTCTCGAGCGCTACGGCTTCTTCAGACAGCACTCTCAGATTCAGGCTGCTGGCACAATTCCTTTTTGATTCATTCCTGTTCTCTTCCAATCTCCAAAGTCTACATTTAAAACAGACTAAGTATGGTCCAAAGAGAAATCTCCCGGGCCTCTGGTTTGAAGCTTGGCGACCGTGATGCAGTTAGCGCCAAACTTTTCCTCATTATGAACAAACATCATAAATATCTTTTTTTGTTGTTGTTGTTTTTTTGGTAGGCATTGCATCTGTTGCTCACAGCCAGCACTCTCTGAAAAATATTAAAGCGCCCACCGCCAGCTATTGTTTGGACAGTATCCTCATCCGTTCACGCTCAAACATGAATAAACCACGTGCTCGAACGGAGAGTCCGCCTGCTGTATGTTTGTCAGGGGTACGTACCGTTCTACACGTCAACGTCACGGGAGAAGAACGGCAGACCCCCCTTTTGAAGATGCGATAAACAAAGGGCATTGGTGACAATGAAAGCGAAGCTCATTTGCAATCTACATCAAGGCAACGCCATGGCAACGCACGGCGGTGATGAGACCAGGCGGCATTCGCGGCGTTAACAAAAAGAAACACAAAACAAAAACAAAAACGAGGTCCGTGAATCGAAATAGCGAGGCAGATTGTCTAAATTTCAAGTCTGGCACTTTGCTGAAAAGCTGAAAGGCAAACCACCTCAAATGGTACCCGGGGGCAGAGTTTGCCTTTACTGCTGCCTCTTTAGAAGGAGCATGATTATAGGCAAGGCCCTGAAAGAAAAGGGAACGCAGCAGCCTGAGACATTGATACGAGATGAAACCCGGCAGACGACACAGTGCCGTTTTAACTAGGCCTCATTAAAGGACGCATCCCTCTCTCTTTATCTCTCTCTCTCTCTCGCTCTCTCTCTCTCTCTCACTCTCTCTCTCCGTTTTCTCACTCACTTTCTTTCTCTCTTGTTCTCCTTGTGAAATACAAAAAAAAAAAGTTTGTTATGGAGGGAGGGGGCTGGGCGGAGGGTGGGGGTTATGCAAGGCCTTGAAGCACCCGTAGTACCAGAGCTCGTTCCCGTCACACAAGAAGACGGGAGAGCGAGCGAACAGTTTCACCCGCGTTCTGTGTGTTGGCATGAAAGGGCCTGGCCAGTGGCTTTGCTTTTCAACCTCGGGGGTGGGGGGGGCTTACAGAATCCAGATGATGCACCGCCATGTAATTATAATAGAAGAATCCATACGTATGTGTGGTCTAAAGCATCCCAGGGCCAAGTCTATGAAAAATACACGGCCGTGTTGAGTGAAAGGAGCTGGCTTCCACCCCCAGAGTATCTGATTTTCTCACTCTATTCAACCAGCGAACAAGCAAACCAGCGACAAACATTTATTGTCCCAGAAGAGGGATGAAAGTGAAAGTAGGTACAGGGAGGCAACAGCCCCAGACAGGACAAGTGTCGGTCCAGAAAGCAGGGTTTTGTGGCGTCGTTGCTAAGCGGAGCGTCCCTGAGCAGGCCCAAAGGAAGATGTCAAAGACACATTATGTGCCACAACATTATACAGTAGCTGTCCCTAGGTAGCGCTAAAGCGTCCATTCATTATTTAGGGAAGGCATTATCCTGTTTACGCTTTAGAGCGCGACGCCACCCTCTTGAAGGTAGTTCTGAAGGAAATGGTTAATGGACTGAATGTGTGTTCCTAGCTGATGAGTTAAACTGGAAGAGTCTGTTTACTAAGCTGCCTGTCTACTATTTACCAGCCGAAGGTACGATACATTTGTTGTGATGACTTTTGCATTTAACCAATCATGTAAATTACTCTTGTTTTCTCTGTCAAGTGTGTCTTCCGCACTGTTAAAAATAGCTAAAGAACGGTAGATTTCAGTGTACACAGTCATTACGGGGATCTAAAAAACATCTCTTCAGTAAAAAAAAAAAGGCAGAGTTGTTATTTTTTTTGGTGCGTGCGTCGGCGTCCAACATTCCACATCTTTTTCCAGAGCTCTCCGGCGTTGGCCCGCGTCCCAGCTGGAAACGCCTGGCACCACCGCCTCGCTGAAACGAGGAGTCCGCCACATCCTTTCCACTGTTCAAACACACAGGTGTCTGTGAGCATATTTTCCAGAGCCCTGCTCATCAATCACGCTGGCTCCGGCATGTCACGCAGCCTCATTGTGTATGACGGGGGGGGGGCTGCGTTCCCAGCAGACGGACCTCCAGGTGGGGGGGGGGGGGGTCCACCGGGCCTTCTCTTTCTCCCCCGATAGGTTCTCTCTCGCTGCGGAGAAGGTGGCGTATGTTTCTCAGAGGGACCCGGTGAGAACCAGGGGCATGTAAAGTGGAGACTGGGTGCAGCGGGGCCCGCGCCGCCACTGGCGCTAACTTCCACGATCAACGAGTCGCTGGGTAAAATGGGCGGGCACGGGGGATGGAAAACCACAGCTCGCGATATCGCCACCCCCCCCCCCCCCCCCCCCCCCTTGTTATTACCTGATGAGAGCCAGACGTGGGCCTTAACGTATACCGATTTGACATTGCATCCCCCTCTGCTGTCACAGAGGTTCCACTGGGAGCGGGGGCCATGTTGTTCAATGTGTTGACGTTGAGAGAAGTTTTCCCCCTTACGTTCTCGACTCGGCCGAGGCTCATTTGCAAAAGCACATTAGACGGCAACCTGTTCTTTCCTCGCCCCGGCCGTCTGTCTCAGGTTGTAAACACGTGGTGAAATATGGCCCATGATTAGAGTAGTAGTAGGATCAGCAGATTGTTTTTTTTTTTTTTTTCAGCAGCCATATTGTGTGCCGGTGTCTGTTGTGTATCCTAGTGAGGTAAATAAAATAAAGAGACCACAGAGCTTACTTACTGATGAAATAATATGTAATAAATAAATCCTTTTAACGTTGTAGGTACTTGTTGTTTTTAATAATAACTTTTCCTTTTCGTTCCAATTTTCACTTAATTATTCCTTCCTTTTCCAGCAGGTCTCTTTTGACAACATAGTTCATTGATCGTGTTTGTGGGTTTTTTACCGCTCATGAAACTCTTTACCTGACTGTGCGGTATGTGGTTAAGGGTTCTTGGGCTTAATAAAGCTGGGTAATCTGCCAATTCATTCCTTTAACCCCAACTGAGTGACTGAATTAGATGCTTCCCCTAACAAACCACAATAATTTCACAGCCAAATCAAAATTAAATTGGCCCTATCAGGCAATTAAGGTTTAATTAACTTTCCAATCCCGCAATTTGGAAGGTTGGGATGGGGGTTGACTCCACACACACACATGCATCATGTTTCTATAATACGTACCCTTGTATTTCTTGAAATCCACTTTGACTTGGCTTGCTCGAATTGGAGCCACAGGTTTAATGATTTTCAAAACAAACAGCATCTCACATCAGATTTTTTTAGGTGGAGTGTATTTCGGGTTTTCTTTTGAAATCCCAAGCCTTGGGGAAAGAGGAATAAAAAAGGGAAGCCGACTGATCTTTCCTACCCTTCTGTATGTTTGTTTGCGTGAGAAAGGATGAGAGGGAGATAGGGAGCCACCTAATCCGGTGGCTCTTGATTGGAGTGACTGTGCGTAATGGACAAATTGATCTCACACTGCTCTCTGGGTAACTCTGTCCTCTCCCGACTTGGTTAATTATTCTATTAGCCACCTTGGAAACCTGGGAGCTGATGCAATCAGTCGCCATACGCACTTTGCAGTCGCATTTTGCTCTGGAAAGAAATGCAGAATCATACCAACGAAACAAAAGAGACAATAAATGTTTTTATTTATTTTTTTCTTGATTTATTTTTAATTTTTTTTTATACTTTTAAAAAATAATAGCGTTGGAGCTTGTTGAATTCAAAGCATTAATCATCGGTAAGAGGAGCGTGTGAGCAATAGGCTCAATGCCCCACGGGATTTTCTTAGTAGTCGTTGACAGACACGTTGGCCCGCTTAGTGACTCACCCACGGACACAAAGTGTCGTCTGCAGGTGACCACACTTCAGGGCACAGCTTTAGTGCGGCGCTCTGCCTTCCCCTTCCGTCGGCATTTAGGTGCTGTCCCGTTGTCTACCTTACAGAGCCAGCCCCAGGATATATGCCATACATTATAACTATTTCCTTGTCACTCAGCGCGCGCGTGTGTGTGTGTGTGTGTGTGTGTGTGTGCGTGCGTGCGTGCGTGCGTGCGTGCGTGTGTGTGGGGCTTGGGCACAATGAAGTCCTGCTGAAGTCCAGAGAGCTGGGATGTCCTTTGTGTGCTTCCCCGGGCTTTGTGGCTGAATGACAGAGAGGGTCCTGTTCACCCCTGCGACACTCGCCTTCTCCAGCCAAACAGAGCCAAACAAAATGGCGGCGTACGAAACGCGTGTAAGGAAGCAATGGCCAAATCCTATAATCCCAGAGGAGGCGGAGGGGAGTGAAGCCAGGGCCAATCCGGTTGGCGGTTTGATGTGAATTGGAATAACAAGGTGTAATCAGCCCCACGTAATCCACCTCATAACTCAGTAGTTAGATTATATCGAAATATACAGAGTGACCTCGCATACATATGTACTTACACGCACACCCACACCTTCAGTGTGTGTCATATCTATACGATGTTCCCCTAATGGCTGTCACAACAATAGTGTGTGTACCAATATAGTGCCCGGCTCCCTCCCCTGGCCGTTTTGGAAGGCGGTCCTCTGTCACTGTCTAGCAGAGAGAGATCATGAAAGAGCGGCGAGGCCCCCAGAGGGGACGGTTTGTTTGGTGTGACACAGGGCAGGCCATCTTTCTTTATAGCCTGGGAAAAGAGTTATCACACCGAAATAGAATCAGATTCATATAGCGCTCATACAGCCAAGGGACAGCTATAGTACTGCGTGTGTTGTTTTGGTTTTTTACCAAGGAATATAGTTATACGTGTTTGTGGAGAGATCTAAGAAGGGAATGTGGAGATGACCAGAGGGATTTTATATTCACAGGATTTGGTTTAGCTGGGATGTATGAAATATATTGTATATACTGTTGGAAATTTATGGCATGGCTTTGAATAGTGACAATGAGGGTAACTGTGAAATCTGACACTTTTTGTGAATGCAGGATGTTTCCTTATTTTTTATTTTTGAACACAGATAAAGTAGAAAGCCTTTATTGAATACCAGAATCTTCTTCATGTTTTATATTAATTTTGTTTATTTTTAGCCAAAAAAAAAGCTATCAGAATTGAGGAAGATGGAATCATTTGTCCAGTAAATGATCGCCAGGGTTTCCTAATTGTGACCGGCCACTGAGCTGAAAGGCTTTGTTTGCAAGGTCTAGTTTATGTGATTACTTCCTCGTTGTTCAAAAGCCCCTAACTGCCAACAATATTAGCATTATGGCTGGATATGTTATTACATATGCAGAGAGAGAGGGAGAGGCTGACCCACCTCTACCAGTAGTCTGAAAATGCTCCGATACCATCCATCATGTGACTGACATTCAGATCTATATTTTGATCCAATTAGAACTCACAAAAAATATGTGATGCTTTAAATTCCATAAATAAAAAAAAATCTGGAGATCTGGGCAAGCGGCTGTGCTGTAATCTAAGAAATTCGTTCAACATTGGGGGTAAATTAGGGAGGCTGAGGAGCTGGTTTGAAATCCAGTTGTATCAATGTTTTGCATAGCCTTAATGTGACACAAGGCACATGTCTGTGTCTCAGTGGTTTCATTCATGATGTGTTCCTGATGGGCCTCTTGCTTAAGGAACCGTGCATTCACTGGGGCCGAACCAATACATAATTGATCATCGTCATTGTGAATAATTTAGCCTGATCAGGGCTATGAATATTACATCAAATGAATTATTGAGCTCCATCATAATCAAATGCGTGGCTTCTGACAATTGTAAGCACTTCACATAGATAATTGCATATTGACTGGGTTAACGCGTCTCAAACTGGGAATGAGACCGAATAGACTTGTTGGCCGACAAGAAAAATGTAAGATTCAGTTGGTGGCCATTTAACAATTGTATATGACTTTAAGGGAGTGTCCTATTGGAAGAATAGATTTGCAGCACCTACACGTTCACAGGAAGGAGTTTGAATGCAATGGTAAGTAGTCAGGTAAGTTCACCAGGTTCAGATCATCGAGCTCAGTCATATTAGAGTCAGCCTATGTTGGCTGCATCAAAGAGTTTTGCCAGAATATGTCTCCCTTTGGGAAAAGCTTAGTTTATACAGTTCATGATAAAAACACATGAAACGGTTTATAATATGACAACAATATAACATATTCTGTCATAGCAAAAACACCAATGTAGCAACAATTTAGAGAACTCACGTCTGAGTGAACGTGTAGCGATGCACGGGTTGAAATGTATGTTGAAAAAGAAAAGCTCAGCGAGAGCCCTCAACTTTTTTTTTGGGTCCGAATTCTACAGCCAGGTACACTTCTCACATTAAAGAAAAATCCTTTTCTCTTTAATGTATAAAAGATCAAGTTCGGTCCCCCATTTATTCCATGTGCATGAAAAAAGGCCTCAAACATCAAAGGTGAGGAAAGCTGTGGAAATCTAATTTGATGTCCTTGAGATATGATTATTCGTTCAATGTACCTAATGTAGAGTGGGACTGGGGAGCATTAGAGTAAGGCGGGGTGAAAGGCATTTACTGAATAGTGAGGCGATGGGTGCTAGCACTTCACATTCGCACTTCTTTTTTGTCAATAAGCCAACTATGCCTCATCTGGACATTGGCACTTTGTCATATGTATCTATCTAAAATTGTATTAAAAAGTATTTCAATGCAAAAGGTAAATAAATAACCCTGGGGGTGATGGACATGGGTGGACAAGTCAGTGGGTTATGTATAGATTGTGGTCTGCTACTAAACCAATACACGCTAACACAACTTGACAATTTGAGCGAGTTACAGATGCCACAAGACTGAACCAATCCTCTTTGCCCAGGGTAAACAGTGCATTGTTCTGTAGATTGAATGCCTGCATTGTTTTACTGAATACCTTCTCTGATGATAAAGCGAGAACGAGGTTAACCAATATGCGGCCATGTCCCCCCCCCCCCCCCCAAAAATAGACTTCCCCGTGCGCCCGTCTGTCTAACCGGTGTTGATGTTGTGATTAGTGTCCCATTTCAGTTACTTCATAAGTGATCCGGCTTCAAAGTAGGAATTATAGGAGATGATATCTCCCGCTGAGGCTAAAGAGACCCCCGTGTGATTGTAAAGGAAGAGCTCCCATGTTGAGACGTATCCAAGTATCGGTCGTACATGCTAAACGTGTGCGGGGGGGATCTATGGCCAATGAGAAAGAGCCGCGATGCCGCTTCAGTGCTCTTGGCCTCGTCTCACATGCACGTCATCTCCACATGAAGTCTATTAGCTGTCGTTATAATAACAAGAACAACACACGTTGATTTGCACTCTTGTCAGTTATAATGCGCTTTGACGAAGTGCTTTTAAGTAGAAGCAAATTATACATAAATGAAGACGTATTTTACATCAGTACCACAAGCAGAAAATTGCGAAATGCAACATAATGTAAAATGCCCAAATACAAAACTGAAATAGTTCAAAATGTTTATTTATTTTAACCACAAAGTAATGTATGCCAGTATTATTAAGTTTTTTGGTATTCTGTAAACTGAATCATTTCAATTTTGTTTTCTGAAGACACATGGCCTCATTTATTTGCCTTCCACAATGAAAATGGTGTTTCGTTTGCAACTTGACTCCTTGTAATTTATACACACGCATCCTTAGGCTTGTATTAACATGTTTGCAATTAAAAAAGGCTTTTGCAGTTGAATTTGGGTAATTTGAAACCACCCTTGAATCCAAAGAGCATCTACCCAACACCTTTATCTCTCATTAGCAGAGGAAAAGCACTAGCGCTTTTGTTTAAATGAAATCACAAGTGCTGCTAATTTTGCAATTCTAGATATGAGATACTGTGAATGATATTAAAGTGCTTCAGATAGCTAATTGTGTGGTGGTGGTCTGGGAGGGGGGGGGGGGGGGTTGTGTGTGAGGATCTGCATTTTATGGTGTTTCTTGCAAAGGCAGGGACATCTGATACATACTAATGACAAATATGCTGAGGAATTGGTGAATATCTCAAATAAGCTGATCTACAGTTGGTCACCACAGCCAAGGGAAAGGCCTGATGCATAATTCATCGCCGCTTCATCTACAACGTAGGTTTGTGTAAACTCTGAAGCGAGATAATACCGTTTTAAAGCGAATGCTAATTGACTCGCTAACCGTGTATGAAGAGGATCATTTGCATAGCAGCATTCCCGTCGGAAGGTCAGAGTAGTAAGGGCCGAGAGTAAACGGGAAGATGCACTTTGATGGGGAGATAAACTGTGAGGGGTCGTCAGATGAAGGGCGCTGCCTTTTCAGCAGCAAAACAGACGCTATTATCTCTCCTTTGCATGTAAGTCACATCAATCACACTGACTACTGATTGCAGGAGCTGAAGGATTTCTTCCTTTTTTTTTTTTCTCAAGCGAGAATCATCAGATGACAGCGGTGACATTGCCTGAAAACGGCACTGTCGATTAGACTGCAAAACGGAACTGGATATGCATTTTTCCAGAAATGTCTCTGCTCCTCCCCCAAAAAAGAAAGATGGAATAGCCTAATATGTTGAACCGCCCACACATACTTGCCCTATCGTAAGAGATCAGAGAATGGTCTCGTCACTGTATTGATGAAAACCCTGTATCTTGAAAGTTAGTGTCAGAAACTTGTGTGTGTGTGTGTGTGTGCGTGTGTGTGTTCTGGGTCAAACCCATTGTTTATACATCTGTTCACCTCATGCATACATTTACAATCACATATGAACAACACAAATATCATTTGCATTTGTCAAGGCAACCATCTGACGACCCACGCCAACGGCGTCTCGTTACTCTCCCTTCCTCCCCGACTTCTACCAAACAACAACGGGAGGTTTGAGTTCCTCCTCCCCCGCGTGCACACGTCAACGCATTCATCACCCGCCCGGCCTGTAAACCGGAGTCACTCGACCAAGGTGACTTTACGTATGCGAGTGAGTGACGTGCGCAGGGGGGGGGGGGGGGGGGGGGGGGGGTGGTGGAGGTCCATGGGGTTAAGCAGAGCTGCAGTGCCGCTGTGGAGCGCCGTTCCAAAAATAAATCACAGAGCCCTTCTTTGGTTCAAGTCCTCCAATCAATCTCACCTCCGGGTAGCACACACTCCCAGTGTGTGTGTGGGGGGGGGGGGGGGGGGCACGTTGAACCCCCCCCCCCCCCCCCCCCCACTCAATTAAGACAACTTCCCCACGGGTGCCTGGGGAGCCGGCGGCGTAGCTGCTCCAAAAACTCATCGACCTCCCCACTATCAACACGTTTCAGACAGACAAGTGCAAATTCTGTGCGAGGGATGTTATTTTGCGTTTACGATCAATACCGCAAGGCTAGAAAGATAAATCATCCATGGTCACTTAAAAATGAGGCACATCTCACTCGTCGGCGCACAAGGAAGAACGCTGTTTAATCTCTCTTCCCATCGCGCGGGCGTGACTCCAGCTCCCGGCATAAAAAATGGAGCAGCAGAGTACAGGTTAGTGTGCCCAGAAGCGCCCTGTTGCTGATGCGGACTTCCTTGCGAGAACACAAGTCGGGGATCCACGGACAGTGTTATTTCAGGTTGTCTGGCTCTCAGATGAAGCCAAACGGCCAAATCACCCAGCAACAACCTCCCTCCCCGCAGTCGACGAGAGGTAACGAAGGCTCTGATGCGCTCCACGCCGGGTCATTAAAAAGCTAATAATGGGCCGACAGGTCAATTAACGACTTGTCACATCACCCGCTTCTGACAGGTTTTTGTTTTATTATTATTATTATTTTAAATTTTTTTTTACGGCTGCTGAATCCGGGCTGGATCCAGAAAGAAAAACCACGGCAAAAAAAAAAAAAAAAAACCCCCTTACACAGCATGAAAAGCTACTCATTTGGCGCGATTAAATGGCAGAGACAGTTGTTCACGTCTGGGAGTAGAAGAACAAGAGGGTGATGGATGCGGTGGCGCCTGGATGACACTGCCTGGTGTGATCGTCGCCGGGCTGGGAGACCGAGCGGGTTGTACCGCGGCGCCCTGCCGCGAGACCTGAAGGAGCCTGAATCGACCGTGACGTTACCGACGATCGCTCCCGAGTTTAACGGCGCCGTAGATGTGTGGCGTTCAGCGTGCCCCGGAGCGGTCTCAGACTCCGTCCTTATGTAAATGGTTTGTTGGATGTTGCAAAAAAAATAATCTTTTTTTGAAAACAAGGAAAAGTACATTCTGGTGAAAATGTCTGGCTTACAGGAACGTTTGAGGGGGAAAGTTAAGTGAATCAGTTAGCAAAGCATTTCCTTCTGTCATTCCGCTCAAACTTTTATGAAATACAGCAGCCACTCCAGAAAGCAGGCGGCTCTGTTGCCTCGCTCGTACTTTCCCTGATAATGGCCGTCTCTTTTGATGAAACACGTTTGCACACATGGCTAATTCATTTCTGGAATTCCTCAGATGCCTCTTCAATGGTGTGTTGCAAACAGCAAAACCTGCCTCGGAGGTTTCATTTGAAGTGAATGATTCATGGAGTAAACATCAGAAAGAAACCCACCATAGTATTGCGTGCCGGTTTCTTTTGGTCTTTCGGAGTGAATACTGATTGATCCAAGGCATGTTTGTAATCTTGTCTTGCAGTATGATCAGTTGGCTTTGTCATCCTGTGCGGCATCTGACACTAACTTGTTTTTGTTTATCTGTGCGACCTTTAAGAAACTAAAGACCCTGTCTTGAAATGCAACACCATTAAAGCGCCCTATAAGGACGTATGGCTTTAATGAATGATGGTGTATGACATGGAACAGGCTAACACAAACACACCCTATTGCTCTTCAAAGAGATAGCTGATTGCCTCTTCAAAGTAACCCCCCACGTTCTGTACACGGCGAGGTCAACAGTGTTTCCAAAAGCCGTCCCTCAACATATTGTGACCGTGCAGCAACCTATTGAACCACTACCTCGTCTCAGTCCATTAGCAAGCCACACGTGAACTGCAGGCCAGATATATCAAAAACAAGCTTGGCTTATCAATACATATCCGTGTTTACGGCCAAGCCCGACTTCCACCTTCCCGACCAGTTCCTTAGACTCCCGTCCCTTATTTGGTCTCTCTGGGACCCTTAGTAAGCAGAGAGCCCCGGTGTTTATCCCAGGAATACAGCCCGTGGGCTGGGTATAGATAGCTGCTGCCTCCCCTGTGACATCCCCCGAATGGATATGGCCCCGGCCTGCTTGTTTGCTGCATCATTAACTCTTTGCTATCTGGCAGGCTCCACTCCTGTGGCTGCTGACTACGGCCAGAAGGGCTGTCGGCATCAGGGGAGATGTAAGGGGAGGGAGCAGGGCCAACCGCTAGCACACGAGCAGCCACTATAAATACCCATACTGACTGGCGGGGAGAAAAGCACTCTGCTTCATTGCTTTACATTAAGGGCTTCAGAAAGCCTTTGCCAGACCCGGGGGTCAAAAAGGTGTCGGAGATAAAAATCGATGTGATTATTTATTTATTTTCTGGGCGTGATCGATTTGCTTTGGTTACGATCCCACCTACTGGCTCTGGACTACTCCTACAAAGCACCAGCCTTGACCCAGCTGGTTTTCAGGGCAGGGTCAGGTAAACAAACGCTCCACATTGTTGAACGAATAGCTATTCCTCTTGCGGTGAGTCCCGGGTGTAGCTATGCGTAGGCCTTTGTAAAAGAAGAAAAGAAAGTGTGCATTTCAAGGTCACAGTGTCTTCAGCATTCCCCCCGTCACAGTTGGTGGACAATTAGCTAGTTTCAAAACGGTCTCTCTCATCAGGCCACGTGCCAAAATCTGGCACTTTTGTGGAGTGCGGGGGGGAAATAGATTGCCAATAGAGTTAACAGTCTTGGCAGTGGACGGGGCTACGGAATGGCGACGGCTGCAAATATTGTGACGCGTTTTGATTGGAGTGTTTGTTGCCAAGCGCTTTGTTATGGCCCCTGACAACGGGCTTCTGACAGCTGGCATTGTGTCTGCGCGTCGTCTCCTCAACGCCCCCCCCCCCCCCCCCCCCCCCCCTTCCTTGTCTACGCTTTAAAATGGGTGCCGTTCGATGCTCTCCAGTCTATTCAATGTAAAGACCGTTATCTGTTCAGCTGTCTCTCAGTACATGTGTGGTGATAACTGACTCCAACCCACACACGACGAATGCCGGTTTCTTCTCAAGATTAATAAAAAAAAAAACGCTGCTTCCCAACTCCAGGCTGATGCGAAACTGAAGGACTGCCCGAGAACGAACACGCGTAAAGCATGCCACCTCAGGTGCGGTTCTACCACCGCTTGATCATCGCCCATACGGTCGATCTTTTCACGCTGCATTTCAGTCAGCCCGTTGCAGCCTGGGCTTGGGTTTGAAGCGTATGGTGAGTGATGTGCAAATCGAACCGACGACCGGCCCACACCGGCTAGGGGGGGGGTCGGGGCGATCGAGACAGGCTGTGATGCTCATCGAATCCCTGCCACATCCAGTCTTGATCAATCCCAAGGTCCTGATCTTTCCCGGTCCCACACGCAATCCACTATCCGCTCGCACGGAAACAGTCTCAGTCGTTCATTGACGAGCCGCCAACGTTGCCGGCGGAGCAGGTGGCTTGTTTGTTTGGGAGACTTCGGCTCTTTCATATGCATGTTTCGCGTGTGTAATATTCATATTTGAATGTCTTTTTTCTACTAGGGTGGAGTCTCCCTGAAGGTTCTCCGAATACATTAACAATGAATAGGCTGCGCTCAGCACTGCCCGCATTACTTGCGAGGCTGGATGTTCCCCGTGCATGAAGGCACCCGTCCGCTGGCGCGCTGATTATGGTTCGTCTTCTTGGCACAACAGCGGCCTCAGCACAGGCATTGGTTCCACTTTGCAGTGTGGATGTTTCCGCCTCGTTACTAAGTAACCACGACAACGACACACCACAGGCCTCCGTGCGGCCCCCGCCTCACGTTCGTACACGGCCCCCCTGCTCGCTGAAACAGAACAAGGCGACGTTCTACCAGAGGAACGACGCGATGAAGAAATGTGCTGTCCCCTTTTTAGAGCTTGTAACGGCGCACACCCCAAGACAAAACTGGAGAAGCCAATTAAATGCACCCGAAGACTTTTGAAACTCACCGTCAAATGCCTTGCACTGACACTTGCTCAATGTGATTCTTTTATCAACAACCCCCCCCCCCCCCCGCACACACACACACACACACACACACACACACTCACACAGGCACACACAGCTAATCTATTTCAGCCATCTTGCTGCCATCCTGTCTCTATTGCCAACTTGTGTTGAGTTGCAAATAGAAAATCTGGAAGCTGTCAAACAGCGCGGTGGTGTTTCCCACCCTGGGGGAATTTTCACCGTGGCGCCCGGCAACGATGACGGAACAGATAGTGAGACGCAAATGGCCTCGCCACGCTCGTCGTTTCTCCCTGATTCATAACGGTAACATTCCCTAAATGGCCCGGCCGCGTGCATGTGTGTTGGGTCGGCATCGCTCAAATGCCGAGCGCGGGGGCGACTCGTGACGCTGGGCACGGTGGGCTATCAAGCTCACGAGCAGTGCGGCCAGCGCTAACGGGCAGAGCGGCCAGCGCTAACGGGCAGTGCGGCGAGCGCTAACGGGCAGAGCGCGAGTCAAGCACCGCCGTGGCGGAGGTGGAGCCGTGGGTCTGCAGGCGGAGCAACGTGGGAATGGACCGGAGCGGGGACAGGCTCAGGCACAGAACCGAAACGATGTTTTGTATTATCGTCCCGGACCGGTTCCACAGACTTGTATATTTTTGTACAGAGAGATCTTCTCTAATTCTGTGCGTCACCCTGCACAGTACAGAGGAGCGTAAAAGAGACAGCCGATCAATCTGGGCTCGTCTGACATTGGCTGGTGCCAAAGAACCACCATTGAAACATCATTACACCAAATCCCTCTGACATCCCAGACAGGCCTATTCTAAAACTCCCAAATAAAGACATGCCTTGAGACCTGAAGGCAAACAGAACTAATGCGTTTTCTAACGTGAAAAGTGGCTAATACACATCAATTTGAAAAGCTAGTAGATGTTCCTGTTGAGCTCCTTACACCAGTGGTCTCTGTGGTTGTTTAGTGCAGCAGCGTGGAAGCCATGCTTTGGCTGGGATAGTTAAGGCTGGACCTACCCCACAATGTCAGCCTTTACAGAATTACCATTGGCTGCAATGCATCTTCTTTCATATATAATGTCATTAGCCTAAGCCTTGGTAATAAACCTTGTGAAATATCCCCCTCCCCCAGTGAGAAACAGTGGGGGGCTGGAGCGTCGGGACTCAACCGAGACGATCAGAAACACAATTAGGCCTTGCTCTCTCATAATAAACTTTGGTTAAGTGGGTTGGAGAATTCATTTATTTATATTAACTATATGGCTCCTCGACAGTAATGGATGTCTTTCATTAATGAATGAAGGATCAGGCCCAACTCGGGCTTTCTTGTTCTGTAACCTCAAGCCGATTGATAAATGAAAACTTTTAGGAGATTGTATTGAGCGTATTCGAGAATACTGCCAAGAAAGAAATTGCCCCCCCACAAAAAAAATTACAAGTCTTTCTTCTCCGTCCCCCCCCCGTCCCCCCCCCCCCCCCCGTCCCCCCTCGTATAATCATGTTCTTTCTCTTGCAGTCCTTCTAATTGAAGAAAATAAAAATGCCTTTCTATTGATTTTTCCATTTTTAACAATATTGAAAATGTATCGCTCTCCTTGGTCCACATAAAACTAATTTATTCGGCGGGGTTGGAGGGGCAGGGGTGAGGGGGGGAGATAGGGGGGCAGTGATTTGTAAAATGTTAATTGAGGGGACAGTGCTCTCTTTTCCTCCCTTCATCCCTTCCCCTCTCTCTGCTGTGTTGTGTCTGTGTGTGTGTGTGTGTGTGTGTGTAGG
Organism: Galaxias olidus; assembly: GCA_026901105.3. NCBI lineage: Eukaryota > Metazoa > Chordata > Actinopteri > Galaxiiformes > Galaxiidae > Galaxias > Galaxias olidus. Next base: position 118,564 of record JAPMUY010006164.1, on the reverse strand, counting down.
TGTGTGTGTGTGTGTGTGTGTGTGTGTGTGTTGGTACATGCGTGGCTGAAGGGCGGCTGACCTCCGTGTCAGCGGCCACGCCGTCTCTTGGCCTGGCGAGAGGGACAGATGTTGGGCTATCGCCGGCTGCCAAAGGGCCCTCTGCGCCGCTCCCACCAGCCAGACCCCCTTAGCAGGCAGCAATTTCCGTTTCGAATTACCACGTAATTGGGAATCATGAATCATTAATTTTTCATAGACAAGCCATAGACCATGCTGTCAAGTTGATGCAGTGCCTCCCTTGTGTATTTATTAGCGCTTTCCAGCGATGGGTTCAGCCCTTCGTTTACGTTTGGGCATTATCGGCGGGGCTTTTGACAGCCTAGGAGGGTCTGAGTTGAATATGTTGTCACTGTTAATAGCACCTCACATGGATTCCACCACGAGTCGCCCCGACGCGCCTTCACGACGGTGGGCTTCCCGAGTCCGTGTGAGTCCCTGGAGGGATGAGGTGTGTGGAGGAGGAGGCGTGTGGCTGTAAGGAATGAAAGCTGGTGGGTAGAGGGGGCACCTGGGCCACGGTGGGTGGGTGCTGAAGTGACTAAATCGGTGTTCACTGTCATCATTAGTCCTTTTGTAGCCGGCAACATCACTCCCTTTTACCACCCTGTCAATCAATTGACGTAAACCTTTTTAACGAATTAAGCGCAGTCAGTCGCTGTGACCAACACCGCCCACTCGCTGATGAATACATGAGACCATCTTGTTCTGGAAGTGTGATTGGACCGTCTTTAAATGGCCGGTGACCTTATGTGACCACTGCGTCTCGTGTAGTCTTGGTTGCAATGTGACACCACCTCAAGGACAGGCTACACATGTTGGCTGCACGTGCTTCTTAGTGTTCCACTTCAGGCATGTTCACACTCCTTTGTCGACAGTTTTATTGCCAGTATAAAGTTTATGTGTTCAATAATGAATTCAAGGGTGATATGTTTTTTTTTTAAGTATTTACAATAGCTCAGACTTGTGAAAGTAGTATCTTGACAAGCTTTTTAAATTCAACCAAATTTCATCTGTTCGCTTGCATTTCAAATACCATGGAAAACAAAATCCTTTAAGGGCTTTATGTCAGAATCTGTCTGTGTCTGTGTAGGGGAGGAAATACAAGTAAACATAAACGCCATGAAAAATAAATCCAATTGACAAAGAAAAAAATAAAAATAAAGTAATCACGTCTGAGCCACGGACGGAGAGACCGACCCGCGGAAGAGGCGAGGACGACGGCCTAACGGGCAAACTTCAAACTCTGCTCCCCGTGAATCCACCTTTCGATTTCAAAAAAGGCCTTTCGGTCGGAGCGCTGCAGGTGTAAACCGGCCATGACTCAAACCATTGTCTGCCGTTCCCTGTGCGGCTCCCAGCGGAGCCTCTGCGTCGTCACGGCGTTCCACGCCTTTCCCCTCGCCGCTGCGCTAGCTGCCCGCCACGCCGTACAACCGGTGATACGCCCCGGCTCGGCCTGTGGCTTGTCCAATCAAAAGTGCACGTGCCTTGACAGCCGAGGGTGTGGAGTCACATTGAATTGCAATGCTCGTCGCACAATAAACACGACCCGTTACTTTTTTCACGGCCGACGGAGAAGAGGTGTAACCCCGGCCCCATATTGTTATGATTCATAGAAGGCTCCACTTTAATCAGGCCTGGGGCTCCATATGTGTTGACTCCACACACGGCCATCTTGTCTCACCCCCATCGCCTCCGCGGGAATGAATCAAAATTAGATCAATCATGGCCGTTTGATGGAAATGTTGAGTGTCAACAAGGAATACTAATGTTACCCCAGCACACACACACACACACACACACACACACACACACACACACACACACACACACACACACACACACAGCCCTAATGAAAACACGCGCCCTGAACACGCACGCACCAAATGTCAACGCAGGCGATGTTCAATGAGATATGACAGCTCACAGTGTCACTGCTTGTGGTGGTGGGGTGTCACCGGCGTCGCTCTCCGGCGCCAGCGGAAAGGTCACGTGAACCTCTGACTCACCCGCCATTTGTCATCCCAGAAGTGACAGGGTCAGCGCTGCGCGTTAGGCGGCGCCGCAAATCTCCCCGATGCGCCGCGCTCTGCATGGCCGGGGAGGGGGGGAGGGAGGGAGGGAGGGGGGGAGGGGGGGGGGGGCTGAGTTACTGCAGAGTGGTTAGGGAAAGGACGGGCGTCGGGGTGGTGGCGTTTCCTCACTCATTCCAACCCCTGCCGGGCCTGTTTTGACATAAACACAGCGCTGTCCGGACATAAAAGATGAGAGAGGTCAACAAGTTTCCCTCCCAAGTTTACTCCCACACCGTTCTATCAGGACTAACAGGCTGTTCCACCCAACAAGAGTTTTGCAATGTATATTAATGTTCTGTATGTTTCTTCACGAGTTACTACAAGAAAGGCGTGTCTTTTGAGTCATCATATTATTGTCCAAGTTGTAAATCTACAGCATACATTCAACAAAAACAGTGGGGATTTTCAACAAGAAGTTTTCAACTTAACATTTCCATAAGCTCAAATTTGGAACATTTTGACCAATAACAACTATATTTTGGCTGGTATTTACTAAATCTAGTGTTGAAATAATAGATTGAATACACTGGGGGTACACAGTATATGGACAAATATGCATATGCCTATGCCACATCATACAATTAAGAATCCCCACACGTGAAATAGCATATTTGAGGTGGTCAGGTGCGCGTATGCAATGAGATTGCATAAATGTTGGCTCCGTTTCTAGAATGTCACAAACCTGACCAGGCAGGAGAAATGAGATGTCCTCTCTGTACTATTGCCTCCTCGTGTCGCTTCTTCTTCGGGGTGACTCGTTGGCTTTTGATTATCCCGGCCGGGGAAATTGCAATAAATGTGGAAAGCTGGGACAGGTAGTCATTTTGCCCCCGTCCTTCTTGGTAATTTATTTTTCTTTGCATATGAAATGTGTTTCTCCAAGTCAAATATCAGTCGCTTCTCGCCGCGTTTCTGCTCCGACTATTTCATGGCACTCTGATATTTACACGCTCTGCTAAGGGGTTGGATCCTACCGGTCCCCTCTTCGGTCAGTTACCTAGTTAAGCACAGGTAGCTTTAAAGAATGAGCGCGAATTTAATTAACTTGATATCAAATGCACGAAATTGCGGTGCGCTAGACGTCATAGTGGCAGTACTTTCGCTACACGTTTTGGACTGGACCGGTGTCATTGATAGGGCGCCTCAGCCTCTTTACCTAGTGGAAGTCTTAGTAACAGTTAGACTTTTAAACTTTATCCATTGTTTTCAGGGGTTTTTTCTCACCCCCCTTTTGAACGTTCCTTTGTGGCCTTTATGAAGCAATAATAATAATAATAATATTGTGTTTCAATGTTTCGAGCTCAAAAAGTTTTCACCAGACCGTGTCAGACAAAACTAAATCCCAAGGTCGCTTGAGTCCCGTCAGGATTGTTGATGCTTAGAACAGCCCTCTTGGGGCGACCCGGCCACCTGCCCTCGTGCCCCTTGGAAAGGGTTGCTGACCCCTCTGACCCCCTCTGAACACTACCAGCAAAGTAAGCTCTCTCATACGTTAAGCTACACTTGCTGCTCTATTGCAATTGTATCTGGCAGTGTTTTTGTTTGCTTGGTACTATTGCTAACCCGCCTATTATGTTCATTTGTGCGACCTTCTCTTTGCTGTGAATGATGTTTTCAGCTCATGATCCGGAATCCCAAGGACTGAATTCAACACATCTATGTAAAGAATTACAGAACTAGATGACCGGAGGTGTTGGTTAAAGTTTGCAAGAAAATCGATGGAATATTTCCATATTTGATTCCTTTTCGTTTTTCTGGCACACGCCTAGTCCTAGCAAAGGTTAGGGTGATAGATGATTGAAGAATGGGTCAATGATATGAATAAATATGTATTTAAATAAAACAATATTGATTGCTTACGCCACAGCACCATCAAAATGATGCATGCAGTGGAATGTTAAACAGTCAGGCTTTAATAGCTATGGCAAAAATAATCAAACAATATCAAGTATGACGGGGAGAAGGTGAGGAAATATTGTGTCTTAATGTGTGTGTGTGTGTGTGTGTGTGTGTGTGTGTGTGTGTGTGTGTGTGTGTGTGTGTGTGTGTGTGCGCAGTCAAAAAGATTGTGCTCTTCGAGGCAGAAACAACGGTGGGTGGGTGCCCGTGGCGTTTTGCGTAGCGAAGGGGCTACACGCGAGACTACGACCACATGACATCGCAAACAATGTCAGGCCATTTAATTAACCCCCCCCCCCCCCCCCCAACTTTCTCTCCTTAATTTGTTCCATTCTTTTAGTTAATGCCTCCACCCCCTTACCGGAGGAGCTCCATTCAGGAGGATGAATACTCTGTAATAATCTGTAATCAAGCCTGCTTCTTTTCTCACCGGTCCCTTGGAGTAATGATAGGTATTCACCAAGGCAACGCACCTCTGGAGCGGGGCTGAACTGAAATAGTTCCCTTTCCGTCACGTGGCGGTGAAAACTTTTCAAACACAACTTGGGATAGGCGCAGGACATTGAACACTGGTGGTGTGTTATGCTCTTTACTGCAGTGTGTATTGTTTGGAACTTCATCGTCGCTCTGCTTGTTTTTGTTTGCTATTTCCATGTTTTCAAATGGACAAATAGCATAGATGTCCATCTTGGAGTACTGTTAGATTGTGCAGAGCTTAGTCTAAACCTTTTGTTTCCATTTAATATGAATAGTAATTGTTCATGTTATTTGTTTGTAATCAACACGATTGGTCATTTGCGTTTGACCACACATATCTCGTCACGTAAAGCCCACTGTGTCTGACGCTGATCAGTTGCATGAATTGCCACGCGCTCTCAGGTCTGAAAGGCTCGCAGCCTTCTCGTTACCACCTATTCATTGGCGAAGTGTCGCTCCATCCATCGCGCCAGCTCATCACGTTCATACACCTTCATTCCGGTTCCATAATTTCCCTGTCTGGATTTATGAAAGGCCCCGTGTGAATATGGGGTTTCATCAGGACGCCTCCTCTTTTTTTTTTTTTTTTTTTTTTCTCTTTCCCGCTCAACGCTCCGTGATTTGTGACTCGGGAGTGTGGTAATGACCTGAGCAGACGACCCAGTCACATTACCAGTGGCGCTTTCTGCCCGTCCGTCTCCCAAATTGCGCGATTAACCAAATCCCGGGCAGGTATCAGTCTCCTGGGTCGTGACGCTTTCATCTTCGCCGTGACAGAAGCGTGTCTGTGTCTTCCTTGGGGTTGACAGGCACGTGATGTATGGGGGCGCTTCCCGAGCGCACACCTGAGTTTGCAGCTCATCTGAATCCGCAGTAGCCTTCGGCGCCAACGCACCTTTAAGAGGCTTGAGGGACTTTTTATTTTTTTTATTTTATGAAGTGGTCTAAATAAACGTTTAATTTGTCTCGTTCCAGAGACGGACCTAATAAAAAAAGTCACTAATATAAGACGGAGAAAAACACTTTTTTATTTTTGATTTGATTTTCTTGTTAACTGTCTTCTGAGATCTGAGTGTGATATTGTGATTTTCATAGAGTCAGATCAAATAAATGGTTTGTGTAGCGTTGTTTTGGAGTAAGCATTAGTTGGGCTTGCATGACTACCCATTCCTAATGACGGCCAATTATACAACCGACAAGAGGGCACCGGGAAATGGCGGGTTGCTTAGTTCAGCAATTTACTCTTCTGCAAGCTCTACCATACGCACATCCCGTGCACATTAAATAAAAAAACAGGATAAGCAACGCACTGCGGGAGCACTCGTAAGCAGAATGGGCAACAAGGTCACAACTTTAATCATTAAAGTTAACAAGTTATAAAAAAAATCCAAACTGTCCTGTTCCCCCTGGTTTGCGCTCCTCTTCACAAGCCGAAATGCACTCCTTATCATTTTATGATGCTCAGATCTCCATTTAGAGATCGTCTCTTGATGGCATAATAACAACATAGCTGGAATGTCCTGCTATCCTTTCAGGAATATCATATTCTTCTGCTTCTTTTCCCGCAATATGTAACAGACCGCTGTCACCAGGGGTGGGGTCCATGTCACGGGGGCCGGGGGGCTTGTTCCTTGCGCCCGTGCCAGGGAGGGCTGCGGCTAAAGCTCCCCCCCCCCCCGCCCCTCGTTGGGGCCCGGCTACAGGTCTCGCAGGCCTACTGCTCCACTAAGATAGCGCCCTCTCCTTGGCCGCCGGCCACCATTTTGTAAAATATGTGTGGGCATCATGTGCTTGCCCCCCTCGGCAGAGAGACACAGCCAAATCCTCACTCGCTGGCCTTTTTAGAACCTTCTGTTTCTCTCTCCCTCCCACTTATAAATGAGAGGCTGGCAGATGAAGAGAAGATGCAGGTGATGAAAGAAGAAGAAGAAGAAGAAGAAGAAGAATAACCCTGAGAAAGCCGCCAGCCTCCTCCCTGCGCACACAGCTGATACGCTGCTGGTGTGGCTTCAAACTGATTACTTAATTACAGACATTATTGCAATCTTCCTCAAACAACAGCTCTACTTTGTCCCTGCTCCCTCACCATAGCGCCCCCCCCCCCTCTCAGCCTACCTCACGGCGGAGTTATCATTCATATTGTCAATGAAGTTCCCATTACGGGCTCATGTAACTAGCCCCGGAACCATTTCAGTGCAACGGGACCTGATGTATTCTCGGAGAGGCCCTCGCATCCAGACATTCATCACACCGAGGCTATTTCCGGAGTGTGTCGGTTTGTGTGTGTGTGTGTGTGTGTGTGTGTGTGTGTGTGTGTGTTTGTGTGTGTGCTTGTCCTTGTGTGTGTGTGTGTGTGTGTGTGTGTGTGTGTGTGTGTGTGTGTGCGTGCGTGCATGCTTGTGTGTGTATGTTATTGTGTGTGTTTATGTATATGTGTACTTGTGTGTGTGTGTGTGTGTGTTTCTGTGCGTGTGCGTGTGTGTGTGTGGGACCTGCTCCTATATCATATTCCCTTCCCCTCCACCTCGACATAATGTGGACCAAAATCCCATCAGAGGGTATGATGACTCCCGGCCTCCCTCCAGTCAAAGTGCTCCAGTGGCCAGGTTTGACTGAGGCCGCTCTGCCTGTCTGCCTGCCTGCCTGCCCGCCTGCCTGCCTGCCTGCCTGCTTGTCTCTCTGCCTGCCCGCCTGCCTGCCTGCCTGCCTGCCTGCCTGCCTGCCTGCCTGCCTGCCTGCCTGCCTGCCTGCCTGTCTGTCTGTCTCTCTGCCTGCCTGCCTGCCTGCCTGCCTGCCTGCCTGCCTGCCCGCCTGCCTGCCTGTCTCTCTGCCTGCCTGCCTGCCTGCCTGCCTGCCTGCCTGCCTGCCTGCCTGCCTGTCTGTCTCTCTGCCTGCCTGCCTGCCTGCCTGCCTGCCTGCCTGTCTGTCTGTTGTTCTGTCCTAACCCTCCACACCCCTGACTAGATGTAAAAAGGGTCTGCAGTGTGTTTTTAGATCAGAACCACGATAGCGTCTGCGTCAGCGGGCATGTTTCGGTGGGGGGGGTTAGGGGGTGGTGGGCCGGGGTGGTGGCCCCCCCCCCCCCGTTGCTGCGCTGTGTGCAGACGTGTTTGCCCCCCCCCCCCCCACAGCAGCCTGGGCCGAGGCACGGCAGCTCGACGGTCTTCAAAGGGCCGCCCTGCCGCCCTGCTTCAAGCCCCCCCCCCCCGGTGGGATCGTCACGAGAGGGATCAAAGAAGGGCCCGCCCCCGCACCCCTCTGGCAGTTAGGCCGCTGTAGGGCCGCGTCTATCGGAGTGAACTTTCGCCACCCCTCTACTGTGAGTCTGTGGTGAAGCCGTCTCTCTTTCTGCCAGTTGCGTCGGGCATCTCTCACTGTGAAATTTTCAAAGCAAAATGCTCAAGGATGTGTTGTTTTTGTCCCCCAGTGGCCTCAGTTGGAGAGGGGGGAAAAAAGCCTTTGTCAATCATGTTCTCCCTGACACTAATGAATTATCCAGACGGATGGAAAAGAAGTGGACATGTGCTCTCTGTGGAGGAAGTCTGCCTCGGTCTCGTTTCCCCTCTTTCAATGAAATGTGTGTGTGTCTCCGTGTGTGTGTGTGTGTGTGTGTGTGTTTCTGAACGTCATGCTCATGTAGCGTGGGTTCGTGTGGCACGTGTGCGCAAACTCCTGATGGATGTCTCACAGGAGAGAAAAGGATGCACCCCCCCTCTCTCTCCCCCTGCCCTCGGTGCAATTAGGTTAAATAACGGTTGGACATGAATTGGGCCCAGCGTGTGGCGCAGGCTACCCTTGGCCCGGCGTGAGAAATGGCCACCCTCTCTCTCCTGATGTTGACCGGAACGGTGATGGAGCGATAAGGAGCGAGCTGCTGGGGAAAAAATCAAGCGGCACGCAACAAGTGTCCCCCCCCCCCCTTGCTCCCTCTCTCTCTTTCTCTCTCTCTGTCTCTCTCTCTCTCTCTCTCTCTGTCTCTCTCTCTGTCTCTCTCTCCCTCTCTCTCCCTCTCTCTCTGCGCGCGCGCCACAGAAAAAGGAGGTCAAACTCCAGACTGTTGTTTTTGTTGTTTTGGGTCTTTCCCCACCTTCCGGGAAAAGACGCTGCGCTTCCCTCCCTCCGCAGTGACTCCCCGCAGTGAGTCCCATCCCCCCGTCACCGCGCTCCCTCGCCGCCTCTCCCGTTTCTTCTCCTCACCGCCGGACTCCTTTCAGACACACCCCCTTCCACGGACTCGTCCGACCGCGCGCGAAAAGCCTTCGTCAGCACACCTCTCTCTCTCCGCCTTACCCCTCTCTCGTTCGCCCCACAACCAAAAACAAAAAAACAAAAAAAAAGAAAGAAAGAAGGGACGTTTTCGAATGCCGCCCTATACCCGCCGCGCGCCGGAAATTAGGTGACCTTTTAGGTAAAACCGCCGGGTCAGCCCTTCCCTTTAAACAGCGCTCCACCTCTCCACAGTGGCACCGGCAGAGACAAGTAGCCACTTAGGATTTAAAAAAGCCGTGGTCTGGGGTTGTGCGGGGTCGGGGGACCGGTGGTGGGAGGGAGGGAGGGAGGGAGGAGGGAGGGTGGCTTCAGAGAGAGGAAGGAGGAAGAGGAGGAGGCCGGGTCTGTGGGTGATGCTGTGATGAGGTTGGTTGCCTTGGCAACTAGCAGAGCCAGCAGTGCTGGGCTCTGATATATTGTTCCCCAGCAGGCGAAAAGAGAGGGAGACAGACCGAACGAGCAGAGAGTGGAGAGAGAGACTGGAGAGACAGGAAAAGGAAGGGGGGGGGGGACGAGGAGAGGAGAAGAGGGTGACCGGTGAGAGAGAGGAAGAGGAGAAGAGGAGATAAAGAGACGCTCTGAGGCAGAGAGACAGACGGCCGGCGCTAAGAGAGAGAAATGACGGCCATTACGAGGCAGGAAGCAGAGGCAAACACAGTGGCACTGTTTGGGCTACTTTATTATTTCTCCCAGACTTCCCCTGACCGTCCGTCTGACGTGACCCTGGACACTCCGCCGGAGCTTATGAAGACAAATCCGTCTGTGTCACGGAGGAAGAGGAGGGGGGGGACGCTGGCTTAGCGGCGGCGCGAGGCGCGCCCAACCGCAGGTTAATACTCTCCTATTGTGGACCGTCGACCGCTCGCCCCCTCCCTCCCCTTCCTCCCTTCCTCCCAGTCTCCTCCAGCCCTAATTTGGTGTTTGGCGTTCCGGGCATGGGTATTGGCCGGCTGAGGGGGGACACCTTGCACCGAATATAGAAGCAGTCTCACGGCAGAGGAGAAGGCAATATCGGCGGGGAGGACGGAGACATGCGTCTTCATAAAAGGGCCCGCGCCTGCTGATCCACCCCCCCCCACCCTGGGAGGAGGAGGCTGGCGTGTCGGCGACGGTGATAGGATCTAGCTCCCGTCATATTAGCCCCCCCCCCCCCCCCCCCCCCCCCCAACAAAGTAGAACAACCGCTCGGCTGTGACGGCGGCCGCGTTCTTCCTTCTCTCTCTCTCTCTCTCTCTCTCTCTCTCTCTCTCTCTCTCTCTCTCTCTCTCTCTCTCTCGCCGTGGGTTGAATTATTTACTCCCTGTTACCCCCCCCCCCCCCTCCGACTCCTCTGGCAATGAGGGGGAAATAAGGAGTTTGTTTTTACAAAAGCGAATGCAATTGTACGCTGTCAGCCGTGGTTGGGGAGGATGACTTCAGCGGGGTGTGTGTGTGGGGGGGGGGGGGGGGGGTGTAGCAGAAGACGAGGGTGACAGCGAGTCCTGCGGGTCCCTTTGTTAGTGGGTTCACCTTGCGGCGCATCCAAGCAGCGGGCCCGTGATATGAAACACGGCCTAAATACAGCCGTCACGTGGTGGCTGCCTTTCTCCATAGAGAGTCTCACACACACACACACACACACACACACACACACACACACACACACACACACACACACACACACCGTCCGGTGGTTTGAGTGGATACACACACTACAACTACATCCACATGTGGGAAGGAAATGCATTCCTTTAAACAGATTTATTTTACCAAAACTTTATTGACAAAGATGACAGGTTTATTGTTCAGATTACAACACATACATGAAACGAAAGGCCGACATAATGGTAATCGATCAATAAGAAGGCCACAACTGCATGAAATGTCTGTAGGAAAGAGGCTGTGTTGCTGTTAGGGTTATGACCCCCCCCCCCCCCCCCCCAAAAGCACAGCTTTTCTATTCCTGTTACAGGATATTCCCTTTTGAGACACCACTACTTTAAAAGTTGGCACACGTCTCAAGATAAGGCACGACAAACCCTGACGAGCAAGCCGTTAGCGAAAACTCTCATCCAAAAAACGCTAATCATTTATGGACAAAGTCTACAAACAGCCACTCCCCCCCCCCCCCCCCGCCCCCCCACCTTCCAAAAAATATTTCCACGTGAAGCAGAAACTCCTCTACACACGGTCGGCCTGCACGGCATCAGAGAGCCACAGTGTAAACCTTCCAATCCCCCCCCCCCCTCCCACCTGCTCCTCGGGGCAATTCACACCTCAGCCCCCCCAAGGTCATGATCCCCCCTCCCCCGCCTCCTTACGGATTGTGCCATGGAATTATAAAGCCAGCGCCCCCCCCCACCCCTGCTCCCACTTCCATCTCAGCGCCGGGAATATTAGCGGCCTGACCTCAAACAAAACGCCGCTTGGCCCCCCTGGCAGCTGGGTAAACAGGTAATATCCCCGGTTAAACAGACCGTAATACGCCTCCGTCCCCCCGTCGTCTCCCCCACCCCCGCCACCGACGCTCTCGGCCCGTTAAACATAGCACTTTGGAGATTGTCCTGATGCAAATGCCCCCACCCACCCCACCCCCCACCCCCCTCGCCTTCCAGTCCTTCTCCCATTACACAGTGCAAAGCTTGGCGCGCTGGTCGCCATGGGGATGAAGGGGGCCCTTTAATCATTCATGGCGGCGCATGTCTAAGTTGGGCATACTCCTAAGTGCTCTGTCTGGTCTGCCAGTTTGCCGAAACCCCCTCGTAACGGAAACGGGTTCCCGCCACCGCCGCCGCCGCCGTCGTCGTGGGAAACGAGCCGACTAAACACTTCGTCGGGAGCCGAGAGTCTGCGGCCTTCATTTTGTGAAAGTGCACCTGTGAGCGGGGTTCTTTTCTTTTTTTTCTTTCTTTTTTCTTTTTGGGAAGTCTTTCGCTTAGTTTGATAGTTTTGGGAGCATGAAAGTAAGTGCTGCACGACTCCTTTCTCCCTCTCCCCCCGAGGCCACGTCTGTGGAGGCACGGCTCGGCGTCCTCTCTCAAGTGCAAATCAAAGCGGGAGGAGGGGGAGAACAGGCCTGCAAGTTTGGATAGCAAGTGCAGCCTCGTAGATACCACGTGGAGCGCTCGCTTTCTACTCCCAACAAAAGCCACCCAGGCTTATGAAAAACAAAACACACACACACACACACACACACGCACGGGCGCGCGATAAAAAAAAAAGTCTATCATAAAAAATTGTTTTACGGGTCCCTTCAAAGTTGCACTGTTCTCTTGAGCCGTGTGCGACAGTTAAGCAATTTCTCTCTCTCTCTTTTACTCTCCTCCTCTCTCTCTCTCTCTCTCTCTCTCTCTCTCTCTCTCTCTCTCTCTCTTCATGTCTCTCTCTATTCCTATTCATTTGAGTTTTTATTTATTTTTTTGCGCCTGTCCACGGAGCCTCAATAACTAGGCTGGCGTTTTCCATTAGCGTCTCTATCTCCTCTTTTTCAGCCTCCTCCCAAGATGCCACAACCCCCCCGGCGGCCATCTTGGAGATCACCGTGTGGAGCCGGTCTTTAAATGATTACCCAGAGTTTGGGTATTATTTAAGACTCTGTAAAGAAAGTTATTTGTCGAGCGGCCCCGGTGGCTCCATGCGATAGGGCATTAGCAGGAGCTTGCAATCCGATGTTTAAGAGCCGAACAAGGCCAGCGGGGTGCGGTCGGGTCAGCGAAAGAGGCCCCATGCAGTTTTTATGAGGAGCGCTCCCTGTCCGCCGAGGTTGGCCTATCATAACGGTATGAAAACAACCGATCAATAATTGAAGAGGAGCTGGTAAACATGAGGCCGTCCTCTCGAGGTATCCCACTTTCCCCTGGCCCACGGTGGAAGCTCGCCCGGCGACTGGCTGTCGCTCCCTGTCATGGGCTGAACTTTTTTTTTTGTTTTGTTTTGAATTTACTTGACAGTCCAACTCGGAACAACATGCCTCGAAGAAAAACAAAATTAGAAAGAAAGGAAGAAAAACAAAATAGAAAGAAAGGTTTTCTGCGTTCAGTTAGGGCCGACCATTTTCTCTGGCCAAAGACTATCCAGGACTGACGTTACAAAATTCAAAACATTCCTGTCATCCAGGATCGAAAAGTCTCTCCGTTCTTTGATTTATATATTGAAATATTTTGAAAGGGAACCTCGCCGGGAGCAGACTCTGTGATGCTGGAATGCTAACGCTCCTACCACATTATTCTTTTCTGTCTTTTTTTTCTTTTCTTTTTTTGGGTCAGGGTGGCGTCCTGCGAGGAATTCACAAAGCCGTTTCCCTTTCTTTCTTTTTTTTTTCCTGAGGTGACACGGTACCTCGGCGTCGCTCAACGCTGGATCCGGTGGTGGGGGGGTGGGGGGGGTGGGGGGTTTATCAGGCGGCGTCGGCTTGGCCGGGGCTTTGTGGAATCAGGGCCTGCTGGCAAAGTCACCGCCTCACAGTCACTTTACCTCCGGGCTACGCTGTCACTCGGGCGCCGACCAGAAGCCATGAGGTTCCTTCAGAACAGCCCTGACTCACACGCCAGCGTCTCATACCACTCCAGGCACCATCGAGAACACGAAGAAAAGAGGAAACGACACAAGAAAAGGAGCATGGAAAGAAAGAGAGGAGGGGAAAAACAAAGAGACGTGGACGTATTCATATTCATGTCAGCGCTGTGGCGGCAGAATGGCCGTGCATGCAAACGATGACGGGGGTAATTAGAGCGATACCTACAGAGGGAAGAGTTTGGAGGTCCACCTAATTAACCCTGGCCATCAGCCGGGACACGTTACCCCGCCCCCCCCCCCCCCACCCCCACCCCCATGAAAAAGAAACCCCGACGCAGGAAGCCTTTTCGGAGGGGAGAAGAGCCCGCAGGCTGCAGGGGGAGAGCAGTCTTTGCCACGGACCCCGACCGCCTCCCTGTTGGAGGTTCACCAGTCTTGTCAATTATCCCCCCGAAAAGAATCCTTCTCCGCCATGGGTGGTTTAGTGGCTAACAAGGTGGGCAATGCCAATCTGAGCGGAGTGACTGGTACCGCGGACGGGGGTGGAGGTGGGGGGGTGGCGGGGGGGTTGTAGGCTCAGGTGGCCCATCAAACGGCTCGTTAATGGCTCCTATCCGGATATGTTGGAGCGGCGGTTGACGAAGTGGGATTGCTTTGGAGGACTCGCGGGCAAATGAAGCGGGGCTTGTGTGCGTGCGCGTGTGTATGTGAGTGTGTGCGCGTGTGTGTGTGCGTGCGTGTGTGTATGTGTGAGAGAGAGCATTTGTAAATACCTTCGGTACTCCGATATGTGTCGTTTGCTTTTCTCATGTCTTGCCTATCAAAATGATTTATTAGTTGCTCCACATGTGCTTTCTCTGGTCATACGTGTGTCATGAAGTGGTCGTCGTCGACGACGACGCCCCCGCCCACCACCCCCAGCCCACCACCCCCAGCCCACCACCCCCAGCCCCTCCTCCTCACCTCCGCAGAGGGCCAGGCTAACCTTTGAGGTCATCCACCGCCTGCATTAAGTCTTCCAGTCGGCGGTACAGACCCCACCACCACCACCACCACCGCCCACACAGTGGGGGTGCCACTGCAGTCCGAAGGGGACTGTCCTCCCTGATCACCCCCGCCCCTCCACTCCACCCCCACCCCCTCCCCCGCAAGATCACATAGAGGTCACACGGGACGGGTGAGCCGGGGAGGGTAAGTTGACAGGGGGCCGCGGGGTGGGGGAGTTCAGCCTCTCCACCATAGCAGACTACTGGTGTGTGGGGACACTGTAGGAGGGAAGAGGACTCTGTGTGTTTCTCTCTCCTACCTCGCTGTTTGCAGAGGGCCGGCACACGAGGAGATCTCTTTGTACTCTGCCCCCCCCCCCCATTTCCTCTTATTTGCCTCTCTTAAACGAGAACACGCGTACGCACACAGACACCTTTTGCTTTGTATTATTCACGAGCACACCTCTCTCCTTCTTTCTCTCTCTCTCTCTCCTTCTCTCTCTCCATCTCTCTCGAGCGTACGCACAGAATCCACTCGTTCTCTTACGAGTACATACTACAGAGCTTAATGTGCTTGCTTCCCTCTCAGACACACACACACACACACACACACACACACACACACACACACACACACACACACACAGTCTCAGACACACACACACACACACACAGTCTCAGACACACACACACACACACACAGCCTCAGGCACACACAGTCAGACACACATAGTCTCATACACACACACAGCCTCACCTTTTTGCTCATTCACAGAGTTTGCTTGGTTTAAGCCACGTCAGACAGTGTGGTGAACTGGTCCTGGACAAAGTGGTAAGAGAATAGACTGGTCCTGTTCCATTCCCCCCCACCCCCTAATGAAGCCACTCTGAGCAGAGGTCTGGTTTGGTCCAGATAAATGTCGCCATTAGCTCTCCCGGCCGCTCCAGCCAGCTCGTTTGGGCACGTTTGACCGCAGCTGCGAACGTCTCGGCAGCCAGCGGTATTTCACCGTCGTCTAAAAGTGGCACGTTTTAATTTGTCACGTGACGATACAGAAGACAGAAGAGCATCCCTCCTTCAACGAATTAACGTGGGGAACGTCCCAGCGGACTTCTTGGAGTCCGTGCTACGGACGTGTCGGAGGGAACGGAGAAGCGACGCCCCCCCCCCCCCCCCCCGTCTCGTCCCACGTCCCCAGTAAACACACAAGCCGTGCCCTTCTGGAGGAGATGGACTGGCCCCCGGACCCTCGTCCCCGCTGGGGGGGGCCGGCCGGCCGGCCGGGGGGAGGGGGTTTGACAGCGCTGCAGAGGAAGGGAGAGGCGGCCATTAAATATTCAACGGGGGCCTCTCGGGATGGGACAGTTGGTCCGATTCATAATGAAGCAGGCGGGGATTAAAGACAGGCCGAGAATGAAGATTAATACAGAGCCGGGGCTGAGGCGACGATGCCAAGAACCCCGGAGTCAAGAGTCATTAACCCCTCACACACACACACACACACACACACACACATAACTCACCCACACGCAGTTGGGTCCCCCGACAGCGCCGCCACATAGCTGGGCTGGCGAGAGGTCAAGGTTCGTAAATCCCAGGATGTTGTCTTTACGATCGATTGCGTGTGGCCTGCTGTCCTTTAGAGCCATTGTGGAGAAGTGTCAGTTTGGAGAGTTTAGATAGTGGCTGTAAACTAAGGCACATCGTTTCTTTAACAGTCTGTACTGTATAGAGGGACAGATATGATATATACAGTATATAAACTAGGGCTGTTTATTGGCAAGAATTTAGCGATACGATACCTATCACTATACAGGGGTT